>JANAVB010035817.1:5552163-5687163 GCA_029216955.1 Iris pallida | reverse complement strand
ACGGAAAGGATTCGAAAGCTTACTCATTGAGGTTCATCTTCTGGCATGCTACCGCCAAGACTGCGCTGTGCTAATCGGTAATACAGTATGCCCATTGTGGCCATACAGGCCCTGAAATTAGAAGGCATTCCAATGTTAAATATCATTTCTCTTCTTTATCTTTTATGAACTGAAACAATGTGTTTGTGTCTTTGTTTATAACTTTATATTCATCTGTGTTAATGTCAATACCCGTATCCGGTATCCTAGTTCAAGGAATTATTGTATCTAAATCTGTATGAAGTCCACGTCCGTAACCAAGTATACAGTGGCATAGACAAAATGAATAAGTCAATATGTTATGAATACACAAGAGTATAGCTTCATTGTGCACCATGTAAGTTAACTAAAGCAAACGCTAAGCATAGATGTCTTGAACGAAAAGCTCTGTTATTCTCCTATTTATCATCCTAGAGAAGTTATCTTCATCCTCGGCCGGCAAACTGCATCAATGATGCTACGAAATATGCTGGTGGCAACAAGACATAATAGCAGGTTATATCAAGGACAAGGAAAAGATGATCAATAATAAGGCAAACCTGACACCCTTGGTCATCATTTAATACACGCAAATGTTGTAGGAGTATAGTGAAACCACCACGGGTATGAGTTATAAAACACTTAATTTATTCACTAGCCTGTTTATTAAAGCAATAATCAAATAAAGAAATGATTATGCTGGAAAGATGCAAAGACTTTTTTATCATTTACTCGAAAGGCTGTGTATATATGAAACAAATGATAAAAATAAGAATAGTTCCAGAGGAGCTAGAGAACATACATGATTGCCATTGTGAGTAAAACTCTTCTCGGGTCCATCCTAGAGGATCGTTGGCGCCGTACTCGTCCTTCTGGAATGTCATCAGTGTTACCTCCATCTTTACGTGGAGGTGCAGTCACAGGTAGAGTTGGCAGAGCACTAGACCAGAATGGTAGCAAGAACCTAAGAAACTTATGTCGGAAGGATCCTGTGGTAAAAAATGCACAACAATTTGTTATTATATGATGTTGAATGTTAACCCATATATGTAGTATATAGTCACTCCATAAATTATCGTATATTCCTAAATTGTAATAGAAAATGAATTTGTAATAGAACATGAAACTGTAAAATCTGTAACACACATGATCAATGCATGGATAAATACAAGTAAAATTACATCCTGGATTGACAAATTCATGAAAACCTTCTTTGTAATGATCACGTCCAAGGAAATACAAAAACATCCTGGAAAAGAAGACAGATCTTACATACTCTTAGCAAAGAGGCAGAGTTGGCAGCATGGGCATTCTACCATGGTCCTCCCTAGCAAGTCGGTGGGGGACATTCCTAGGGCCTTTGTAGTGGAGATGGAGAGAACTGTCAGTTTATCTCATTAAAGAGCACATTTTGACACTTGGTTTTCGTAATCATGAGAACATGGCAGCATTGGTGTTGGGTTCACAATGGAATGAAGTGGCATGAACATTCTTTTCAAGCACTTGACCAATTTGGTTGAGAAAATGCATGCCCCTTTGGCTCGAGAAGGTTGCATGTAAATAAGGTGGACAGGGCCAGGCAATTATGGAATACAAATTTCCACAAACATTCATATAGCAAACATTTATACAGCAGAATGAAGAAACATTCATATGCAAATTTATTAAACAATATGAGTTCAGTTATATAACACCAATACGTAGTATCAGTAACTCTGTAACTATCAGAAAGGAGCTTTCCAGAAACCCAAATGTGTACTGTCCATAATTTTTTTACATCCTAGCAAGCAAAAATTTGCTAAAGCCAACCAAACATTGATCATATCCTATTAATAGTTCTACCAATGTCAACTCACCTCTTCTAGAGTATTTCTTATGTTTTGCATCTTCATCATCTGCATAATAGGAAATTTCAGAATTTTGCTTGTCAACAAGATGAGCACCCTTTCTCGTAGTAGTACCAGGCTGCACAGGGTCAGTAGGAAAGTGTAGAATATCAAGAACCTTACGCAAGAAAAAACAAACAAATATATATACATATCAAGAAAAAATATTTATAAAGTGATTTTGTCAGGAATCAATATATCACTTACACCTGCCGGACTCTTTGCTTTCATGAATTTGGGATCTTGATCTGACACAAACTGGCTTCCTAAAGAACTGGGACCATCTACTTCAACTATACTTATTTCTGAAACTTTAGAAGGCCCCTCCCCAGCTGAAGATGACGGAAAACTTGGACGTCTAACAGAATCAACTGAATTGGTAGTAGTTTCTTCTCTATCTTCAACAGCAGATATATGCATAAGCGGATCTGAAGCAAAAGCAGGAGGAGGTGCACGGGAATCTACTGTTGGTAATGATACAAGGTGATTCCCGAAAATATTTTTCTCCAAGCCACTCTGTAATACATCAAACACCACAAAGGTTGAGCAAGTGCAAGTGTCAGGTAACAATATGACCAAAAGCGAGCCATGATGTCTAATGAAATAAAGGCGCATGATCAAGACGATGGAAGTAATTGTAAAGTAGAGAAATACATCAAATCCAAGAATGAAGACTTGGTTAGTTTAAAACTTGGAAAGAAAAAAAATCATCATCTGTCTAAACCGACCTATGTCCAATGTCCATGGTTCCAGATCAAAACCTAAAGTATTAACTTTTGACACCCATTAAGAATATGACTAATCAACATGGCTTCTAGAAAATATACTTGTAACTGCACTATGTATGTCCAGGATTTTTCATAACCAAAACATCCATATTTAGCATCACTATTGAAAGTCAAAAAATTCTATTACTAAACATGGGTTCTAAAATTGGCACGCTAAAAAACAAACAGATATATAGAATTAGGATTATTATAATTGAAATACCAGAAGCTGGAATGCGACACTTTTATTTGTTACATACTGACAAAAAAGAATACAGGAGAGAAATAGAGGTCCACATTATCTCAAAGTATAAAATTAATATATATTTAGTCATAAAAATGAGTTACTTCAGATTTAGCGAGCTTGGCTCCTAGAAGCTATGACATATCAATAATATGCATATAACCAATTTTGTGACTGCAACTACCGCAAAATGCAGCTGCAGAACATCCCAAAATGACAAACCAGATAAAATGTAACATTTGTAGACAAAACAATACATCGGGCATACAAGATAAGCCAACACAAGCCATTATCGCAATATAATATTGTAAACCCACCCCATTCTTCCACCCAAACCCTCCACCAACCAATTCTCACCCCCAAATGTGGGGGATTCATGTCCGATTCTTAGAAATTAGAGTACCGACCCCAAGCTAACCTGGAAATCCAGCAATCCAGAACTTAACAGAGAAATTTGAGAACTAACCATGAATGGGAAATGTTATTACGGTCTTCTTAGCTCTCTCTCTCTCTCTCTCTCTCTCTCTCTCTCTCTCTCTCTCTCTCTCTCTCACGGGAATATAAATGATCACATAATCAAGAAGTATTAAAGACGGTAAGGTGATAATAATCCTTTTTGTTAGTTACTGTTACGGGGACAGATTCACATCCAACGACTCCCTAAGCTTATCCCTACCTTATAGCGTATCAGAATTTATCAAGACCACTAACCTAAAGGTACCATGGATCTAGTAACCATGGAGGATTGACACATGAAAAAGATGAAGGCTTATCGCTTCTCATGGGACCAAGAAGATCTTACTCGCTGTCTTACTAAACTGAGAGATTGTTTTCCTGGATAACCTATATAGCCTTGGAGTAAAGCAGCAGATAAAATAGAGGAGAGGCACAGGAAAATAATGTGAGGAGAGGCACAGGAAAAATGTGCACTCTCTAACGGGCCTTGCATGCCATGCTGAGGACTTGTGCACCTAATAGCAACACTTCCAAAATAGGATGTAAATCAATGTTTGGCTAGATGGACACTGTTGAATCACGATGAACCTTGGTAACAAATGTATTGCAATTTTAAATCATATCTGCATGCAACTAATAATGGTTATTAGCTTTAAAATCATAAACCAGCAAAGTGATAAGTTATAAGACACTTACAAGCATCCATAATGGTAAATTGATTACTCGACAAGCATTTACAATTATAGTCATATACTTGTTTGGCTAGATGAGGATCATAACCTCATGTAGAAATAACCTTGGTGGCAATGCGTTACCGTACTGAATCATGTCAGCATGCAACCATCGCATGGAAACAGAAATACAATGAGCTAAAAATCATGAAGAAGAGTAAAATACTTATTTAAGGATTAAAACAATAGACTATTTACTATAAGGTTAAAGCATTAGACCCAACTCTTGCAATCACATATTTAATTCTTCAAGATATCAGCAATTTAGTAGCTAGATAAACCTGACTTTCTGTTATCGAGGACATATATGGCGAGAGAGTCGTATGGAACAAGGAGAAACAATATAGATGTTTCCATACAAACAACAAAAGGCTTACTGGTTTCTTCATATTTCTGGAATTAAAAGGAAGCATGCCACCTATGTCTTCCAAGAAGTATTATGATGAAAGACTACTCTGAGAAAAGGTAACTTGATAGGTTACCTGAATTATTGCTTCTTTCAACTTTGAATGAAGCCGAGATCCTGTATCTTTAATGGTTTTAGGGGGCCATATCTGCAGATAGAAAAGCACATTTACAAAATGTGAAAACACTAATATACAAACAAATTTAATAATAAAGAAAAATGTCTATGCCACTTTTATAATGGTAAAAGTATTTGTAACCAACTATATCACTCTGGAGAAATAGAGAAGTTCAAATAATAACAATAACAAATTACATGATTTGACTGAGATGATAAAATACCATTGCAACATCTTATCATTTCCCATTGGTATTTCTAAACTAGAAAACAGTTTCGAAGCATAAACGATTTGTTATTTAGGATCGATTGCTTCATTATGGGTGATTCTAAGGAGATCGATGTTCCTAGAGTCAAAGCAGGACATTTGAAGTGCAGAAGTTCTTAAGAAGTATTATTGAAATCATAAGATATATATGAAACTGCACAGGAATTTTATAGGATGGTATAAGACATGGATCTGGAGGACTTATATTGGACCTTAATTTCCACCTGTTTCATTTGCCCCCACATTTCCAAGGTGGGGCAAGACAGCTTAGCTTTGGGGAAGTACCTACAATCTAGATTCTTGGAATCATGACCAATCATATTGTTGCGCTTTGTATTTTCTTTTTTTCTTTTGCTTCCTTTCTGAACGTGTTTGTATTTTGGCCCTGTTTTTGTTGGCGTTGCCCGCTGAGTTGTTTTGTTTGCTCCTGTAGCTCCTTTTGGGCCGTTGCTTTGTTTTGGGGGGGCGGCCATTTTGTGCTTGGGATACAGGGGGCATTTGTTTTCAAAAAAAATAAATAAATAAATAAATAAATAAATATTGTTGCGCTTTGTGGCTATAAAGTGGAGGTTGAACATTTTTTTTCGTCAAGGAGCAATTTTTAAGTAAATTGCTTTAGAGACGTCTTCAATCACGAACAAATTGTACTTCTGGGAGATGATTTGGACGAGATTCCCTCTTTATACATAAATATGTAGATGTGATATTCAGACATTGTTTATTTTTTCTTTAGAAAATTTCTGCAGAGAAAACACCTGTTTGGGATGAATTTCTCACTCGTGTGTAGGGGTGTTAATGAGCCGAGCTTTGAGTAACCCCCCTACCCCTACTCGGGCTCGACTTTCTAGAGAAAAATAGAGCTCGAGCTTTAAGACGAACCTAAAATTGAGCTCAAGCTCAACTGTTTACAATATTCTTGAGCTCGTGCTTGGCTCACAAGCCGCTCATTTAAATTAGAAAGCCTGGCCAACTTGACTTATAGACAAACTAAAGCCTAAATTTAACTTGTTTATGAAGAGCAAACCCCCCCCCCCCCCCCCCACCTCACCCCCACCCCCTGTCACGCCCCGCTCCCGTAGGAGCGATCGTCTTCGCTAAGGCGTGATGCCGCACGAGCCTAGATTGCGCTCGTGCAAGGCGGGTTCCATAACGGCCGATTTCAGCGGCTGCGACGGGATCGTCGCACAGAAGTCCCATGCAGAGACATTGAATATACAGCAGAATTTTTAGAATAAAACACAAGTTATTCAAAGAAGCTCTTTTATTGATATTGGAACAAGGTTACAATGGGGCGCAAGGCCAAGATTACAATCACTCAAATCCACTCATCTCACATTACAATCACTCAGCTCTCTCTCTCTCTCAAAGTACATTTGCTTGAGCCAGCGGAAGCTTCGGAAGGCGACGTCCATACATTATGTCATGTATAAGTCTTTACTCCATGCGGCCGCGCGCTTCGAATCGCCAAGGAACTCCGTGCCTCGACGCATCCAAGCGAGCTCCGCGCCACGAGCTTCTACCTGTGCCTGCACATGAAAACTATGTGGGTGTCAGTACTCAACTGTACTGGTGGAATGAGCTCCTCGCCCACCCATACAAAACCCGCACGTTATTTTACTTTGCGCAACATAGTCCCTTCTTATCAATTGTCTTTCTAGTCTTGCCTTAGGATCAGTTTTATGACCGACACCTTGGTTATTTTGTGTCTTTAGACCATCTCGTGCTTGCAATGAATGTTAACTCAATACCTTGCCTCAAGACCCTTCTCGTGCCAACAACGTTAACCTATCGAGTCGTGTTTGCCTTACGGCTTAAAATCAGAGACGCAACTACGCAATTAAGCTCCATTTTTCGTGCGACCGTGCTACAAACCCTTGTTGAGGCCGTGCCTCGCAATTCAGTGAGACTTAATCGTATCGCCGCCTCGCGGCCCTTGCCGCCTAGCGGCCCTTGCTACTTTGACCACCAACTGACCCAATCAAGACTTGTGAATGTTAGTGTCACTCAACCAACTTTGCCTTGCGGCGGTTTCCCAACTTAAACTCAAACAACTCAACCAACTTAAGCAACTTATATGCCAACAACTCAAGACTTGAAGCCACATTTCGTGCCGAAGCACGACGCCTATGTTGAAATCCAATCTTAGGCCCAAACTTTGTGTTCTAATTGTACACACCTTCAACTCAACTAAATCCAAAGGCATACACGCGGTTAGCCGCTATTTGCCGACATCTATATGAACTTGGTCACTAGCATCACAAGCTATACCTTGACGTATAGTTTTGTTAATCGGGATCCTTTCGACGCAAGTAGCTAGCCCCGTCGCAAGTCCCCGCTTAACCTGTGCCAAAACCTTACGCACGACTATACCCTGTTCCCTCCTAGGCCGAGTCGGCCCCTTGGCCAAGGGTTACCGCTCGAGGGTCCATCGCCCTTGTCGACAAGTTGTCAAATGACCATGCAAGACTCGACACAAACTGACGTCTCACACAGTCATTCCTCTACCAAAACCAAGACTTCTATCCTTGAGACCCCTCGACGACCCACGGTCGCGAGCATTCCTTTCCTTGAGACCCCTCGACGACCCACGGTCGCGAGCATTTCCTTCCTTGTTACCCTATCCTTTGGTTCAACTCATGAATGCCTATTTGATAGTCCTTTCTCAAAACTCACTTTGAATCAATTGCGATCCTTGCCTTAAACACTAAGCCCGTGCATCGTGCCTTAAGCCAATCGTGCTCTGCGTAACACTCCTGCCCAAGTCGACTGGCCTTGAGATCGTGGGACTACTTAACTTGACAACCGCAGAATGAGCGGGACAGCACTTGGAATGACTTAGGTCGATCGGCATAACTTTGCCTAACTTACTCAAGCCTACAACTTAACCCGAGGGACAAGCAAAGGCTATGCCAAGCCTTGCGCAGTGGAAGCGTGCATGCTTTATCAAGCATTTACGCGGGCGACGCCTATGACTTAGGCTAACTCTTAGCTTTTGCACCGAAGACCAACTTTCCTTCTCCCAAGCCACGGGACGAAGGACCGAGTGTCATTTTCAAAGCACGCCGTGCACCAACTCTAAGCCGACCGTTGGACCTTTTTCTATGTTCTAACTCATTTCGACCCGTCGGAATTATTCCCTTAGCTATGTGGATTCGTCTCTTTTATTATCAAGCCTATTGTGTAAGTTGAAAACACACGATTTATTATGTGAAGGCTAAGATGAGGCAAGTTCACCGAAACTACCCTACCTGAGCGAGCGGTCGCCTCGACCGAGCGAAGTCTTCCAGCAGCCGTTGCAAGGCTAAGGCCGAACGCCGTCGGCGTTTCGATTCCTCCGATTGACTGAGCGGGACGGGGCACTACATCATACACCAATCAGAAAAAGTTTCGTCCTCGAAACTAACTGAGTACACTTATCGATATATCACTTTACTCAACATTTAAGAACTCACGCACACAATTCTCCTATGCCTTACTCAAATCCGAGCCTCGCTCGTGCTACCCTCAATCCTTTCTTCAAAACTTACGATCTTTAAAATCCTCGAAACTTCCTCGTTCCTCAAATCTTACTTGAATTCAACGTATCACTTAGTATGGATCGTGCACATATCTTAGGCGTCCCCAAAATACATGCATTTCAACCAAGCCTCGTGATAGCGAATCCCGCCATCACCACTCGAGTCGGATCGTGCACGCATTCAAGCGTCCTTGCTATACATGCATGTCAACCGAGCCTCATGAGTGGTGCCTTCACCTTTCCTATCGCTCCGCATCGGAACGTCTGTCTAACTGCTAGGCTATGTTTTTTTTTCCTCAGTATTGGAATCATAGTTCCCAAACAACGATATCAACACTGACCCCATCCTAAGGTCAAAACAAGTTGATAGTACGGGATTTTCTACCCAAGCTCGCATCACTCCGATTTCTAAACTTCGAGCATAGATTGCCTACACACATCCCAACATTTCGTCGCACGGGGTCCGAGTCGTTCAGCAAAGCCATCCTACGATAACTCACGTTCAACCAATACTCAACAAGGACGTATCGCTCGTTCATCAAGCCATTTTGTATAGTCTATCCCTTCAAACACGTTCGATATAGTTCGCCTATCAATCCTTTACAAGTCAAGCACGCTACGACACAATTCATTGCTAACCACAATTTCCACATTCCATATTTCCTAAGTCATCTATTCCAATTCACGTAATCGATCATGAGGTCGTCTAGCTTAACAATATGTTGTGTCCCGATCTCACGCGAGTCAGATTTTCCACGGTGTCAGATTTTCCACGGTGGGCATGATTCACCATGCACGCTCCCGCGGGATAATCATCCTCATCGGGACGTAACTCTTGTTTTGCGTCTAGACTAGTTCATTCTCGATGCGCAGATTGGACCTACTCAATCCTCAAGTTTCTTTCATTCATCAGTCGCAAGTCCAAACATCCTCGAATTCACCTTCGCGTCAAACCGACAAGTCGAGACAATCAATGTTGCCGCGTCCTGATTTTCCGAGTTCGATCATTCCCGCGACATGAATCACCATGTCAGCGCTCACGCGGAACAATCGCCCCAAATCCGACGCAACGCATGTGCGAGGCTGGAGTTGCGCTCACGCAAGACAAGATCATCGACGTTGTGCTATCAACGTAACCATCAAGACATGATCATTTTCATCCAACATTCATCTCGATCAAAATCCTAAGTATTGCATCCAACCGAACAATAACACTTGCACGATCGTCATTCGCCGAGTCAGAGTACCCCCGAGTTATCGCATATCGATCTTTGATACGCCTCAATACCATCGACGATATACGTAACCTGACAATCTTCCTTTGCAACCAATTTCGAGTCGTGCGAATGATGCCATCGTCCGACTGGATAATTTTCTCAACATTCAAATTCAAGTTCGATCATTATCCCTCGATTCATTCACAACATCAATTTCCTCAAACCAAACTCACGTATCGTTCATTCGTCCATCTTAAGTCATCGACCAATGTATTTTCTCAATTCGTATCATTCCTTGCTAACTCAAATCATCGAGCAACATTCAATCCAATCCTTAGAGTCATTCGCGTAACTTCAAAATCAAGCCTTCTATGCACGCTATCTACCTGTCGTACTAACTTTTCGTATACGATCCGTATCAATTTTCTCGATCAAGTTATCCATTCGCTACACCTTAACTTTTCCTCGATTCGATTTCACCTACTCAATCGTTTTTGCGTTTCATACTTGCGTAATCCTCAATCCCGTGCACGTTCCGTGCGCATCAATTCTAGGTTGTTCGAATCCACTCGTCAAACTTCAAGACTAAGACTTATTCATTGATACTCAATCTATGGCTTTGCATAACGCGACGCTTGCTGATAGACTCATCGACACCCTCGAATCCTCGATCGATCGACATCCCTGAGGCTATCGCATACACCACTCAGGGATGAAGTCATTCAACAAATCCTCAACACTATCGTTCGAATCAAAATCGACTTCTTTGAATCCCGTTCGAACCATTCCTCTATTTTCAAGCACGCTCACCTATATCGCATCGACGATACCGTCGCTCGATAGCACCCCTACCGACAGTCATCCCACATTTACTTAATCGAGTTCAACTCATTCTAGCTTGAACACTACGAATCCCGCACTCGACTTTGCTAAGGTCGACGCAACTTTGGTGTATATGCCCAGCCAGACTTAGCCAACCGTGCTTACGCAAACCATCTTTTCGTTTTATCAAAAACTGTTCTCCTATGTTTTTACAAAATAGTTAGACTTATTGTATGGACATCCCGTGGGACAATTGAGAGAGAGCGCACCAACGATTTCAACTTTGCGGAAGCAACGATTCAGAGTTTGCGGAAACAACGAGTTAAAGAATTCAATCGATAGTCCAATGACGTAAAGCCGTGCTCTGATACCATTATGTCACGCCCCGCTCCCGTAGGAGTGATCGTCCTCGCTAAGGCGTGATGCGGCACGAGCCTAGATTGCGCTCGTATAAGGCGGGTTCCATAACGGCCGATTTCAGCGACTGCGACGGGGTCGTCGCACAGAAGTCCCATACAGAGACATTGAATATACAGCAGAATTTTTAGAATAAAACACAAGTTATTCAAAGAAGCTCTTTTATTGATATTGGAACAAGGTTACAATGGGGCGCAAGGCCAAGATTACAATCACTCAAATCCACTCATCTTACATTACAATCACTCAGCTCTCTCTCATCTCTCAAAGTACATTTGCTTGAGCCAGCGGAAGCTTCGGAAGGCGACGTCCATACATTATGTCCTGTATAAGTCTTTACTCCATGCGGCCGCGCGCTTCGAATCGCCAAGGAACTCCGTGCCTCGACGCATCCAAGCGAGCTCCGCGCCACGAGCTTCTACCTGTGCCTGCACATGGAAACTATGTGGGTGTCAGTACTCAACTGTACTGGTGGAATGAGCTCCTCGCCCACCCATACAAAACCCGCACGTTATTTTACTTTGTGCAACATAATCCCTTCTTATCAATTGTCTTTCTAGTCTTGCCTTAGGATCAGTTTTATGACCGACGTCTTGCTTATTTTGTGTCTTTAGACCATCTCGTGCTTGCAACGAATGTTAACTCAATACCTTGCCTCAAGACCCTTCTCGTGCCAACAACGTTAACCTATCGAGTCGTGTTTGCCTTACGGCTTAAAATCAGAGACGCAACTACGCGATTAAGCTCCATTTTTCGTGCGACCGTGCTACAAACCCTTGCTGAGGCCGTGCCTCGCAATTCAGTGAGACTATCGCCGCCTCGCGGCCCTTGCCGCCTAGCGGCCCTTGCTACTTTGACCACCAACTGACCCAATCAAGACTTGTGAATGTTAGTGTCACTCAACCAACTTTGCCTTGCGGCGGTTTCCCAACTTAAACTCAAACAATTCAACCAACTTAAGCAACTTATATGCCGACAACTCAAGACTTGACGCCACATTTCGTGCCGAAGCACGACGCCTATGTTGAAACCCAATCTTAGGCCCAAACTTTGTGTTCTAATTGTACACACCTTCAACTCAACTAAATCCAAAGGCATACACGCGGTTAGCCGCTATTTGCCGACATCTATATGAACTTGGTCACTAGCATCACAAGCTATACCTTGACGTATAGTTTTGTTAATCGGGATCCTTTCGACGCAAGTAGCTAGCCCCGTCGCAAGTCCCCGCTTAACCTGTGCCAAAACCTTACGCACGACTATACCATGTTCCCTCCTAGGCCGAGTCGGCCCCTTGGCCAAGGGTTACCGCTCGAGGGTTCATCGCCCTTGTCGACAAGTTATCAAATGACCATGCAAGACTCGACACAAACTGACGTCTCACACAGTCATTCCTCTACCAAAACCAAGACTTCTATCCTTGAGACCCCTCGACGACCTACGGTCGCGAGCATTCCTTTCCTTGAGACCCCTCGACGACCCACGGTCGCGAGCATTTCCTTCCTTGTTACCCTATCCTTTGGTTCAACTCATGAATGCCTACTTGATAGTCCTTCCTCAAAACTCACTTTGAATCAATTGCGATCCTTGCCTTAAACACTAAGCCCGTGCATCGTGCCTTAAGCCAATCGTGCTCTGCGTAACACTCCTGCCCAAGTCGACGGGCCTTGAGATCGTGGGACTACTTAACTTGACAACCGCAGAATGAGAGCGGGACAGCACTTGGAATGACTTAGGTCGACCGGCATAACTTTGCCTAACTTACTCAAGCCTACAACTTAACCCGAGGGACAAGCAAAGGCTATGCCAAGCCTTGCGCAGTGGAAGCGTGCATGCTTTATCAAGCATTTACGCGGACGACGCCTATGACTTAGGCTAACTCTTAGCTTTTGCACCGAAGACCAACTTTCCTTCTCCCAAGCCACGGGACGAAGGACCGAGTGTCATTTTCAAAGCACGCCGTACACCAACTCTAAGCCGACCGTTGGACCTTTTTCCATGTTCTAACTCATTTCGACCCGTCGGAATTATTCCCTTAGCTATGTGGATTCGTCTCTTTTATTATCAAGCCTATTGTGCAAGTTGAAAACACACGATTTATTATGTGAAGGCTAAGATGAGACAAGTTCACCGAAACTACCCCACCTGAGCGAGCGGTCGCCTCGACCGAGCGAAGTCTTCCAGCAGCCGTTGCAGGCTAAGGCCGAACGCCGTCGGCGTTTCGATTCCTCCGATTGACTGAGCGGGACGGGGCACTACACCCCCAACCCCCCCCCCCCCCCCCCCCCACCCCCACCCCCCACAAAACCCTACTCGGGCTTGGCTTTCTAATGGAAAATAGAGCTCGAGCTTTAAGACGAACCTAAAATTGAGCTCAACTGTCTACAATGTTCTTGAGCTCGTGCTTGGCTCACAAGCCGCTCTTTTAAATTAGAAAGCCTGCTGACCAACTTGACTTACGGACAAACTTAAGCCTAAATTTAACTTGTTTATGAACTGTCTAGACGAAAAATGTAGCTCAATGAGTTTAATATCAAATTGAAAGTGCTTACATGAAACTCATAACAAATTGGAAATATTTATTAGTGTCAGATATTTCTTTAATAAAAATATACAAATAAAAATGAGCCGGCTCGCGGGCTCACGAGCAAATACCTCTAAGCTCATGTTCGGGCTCTTTTAAACCTATTTCTAGGCTCGAGCTTGTGCTCTCAAGCTCAAAAAATCTCAGGTCAACAAGCTTTTTCTGCGAGCCAAGCTCAAGCCGGCTAGCGAATAGCGTGTTTCGTCAACACCCCTGCTCGTGTGGCTCGGCTGTCAGAGAATGTTTGCAGTTGAAATGCGGACGTTGAGATGAGATGGATGAATGTTTCTTTCCTCTAAATTGGGTAATGTAGAGATACAAATAAAGAAAAACAAAGAAATAGGCTCGCATGGCAGGTTAGATGTAGCTTCAATTGAAAGATGAGATGGAAGAAAATCATCTGAATCGTTTAGACATGTGCATAGGAGACTGTTAAATGTCTCAGTTAGAAGTGATGACATTGACAATTGAAGAGCTATTGGGAGAGGGCAGAGCAAAAAGAAAATGGGTTGTTGCTTTTTCAAAAGGTAAGGGACTTGCTAGATGAGGTCGCCCTTAATAGACTAATGAAAGCGATTGATTCATGTAACCAACCTTAGTAATTTGGATCTTTTCTGCCATCGAGCTCAACTGGTGATGAATAAATATAATGGTATAAATGCTACAATCTCTCATCTTGAAGAAATATAGTGCAGCGATTATAATGGCATGCTTTTAAGGATTGAGAGCAATAAGTTGCAATATATATGGTTAGATTTAGGAATAATGGGAATATTAATGGAATAAAAGTGAAACTTGGCTTTGAATCGTGAAAACAGCCTCCCAATAAAATGGGGGTAAGTGTGCATAGATCTTGACCCTCCCATGCTTGCACTAGAAGGAGACTAATGGTACTAGGGTGTCCCCTTAAGGGGGTGTTTGGATGAAGATTTTGTATTTCTAGGAATCCAATGTCCATTCCTTTCCCATGGGAAAGGAATTCAAGATTCCCATACTCATGTTTGTTCGGTTGGGAATATGTAGTTTTCCCATTCACATGTTGGTTTACACAAGAATAGAAATCTTAATTTGTTTAGTTTCATAAATACCCTTTCATTAATTTCATAATGCTTCTATTACCTAAATCCACATGTTTGGGATAGAAGTTGGAATTTTGAAAGTAAAGGGAAGATTACCATCCAAACAAAACACCAAAACAATATTTCTAGGAAAGCAAAACTATTCCCAAGGGGGGCTTGGATTTTACTTTCCCGAAACAGTGGGAATATGAAGCTCCTCGTATCACCCCCCCCCCCCCCCCCCCCCCCCCCCCAAAACCCAAAATCCCAATCCTAGAAATACCAAACGTGGGTAAGAAATCCAAAATATATTCCAAGCCTGCAAAACTTGAAGAAAACAGCACCTAAGAGTGTTAATGGGATGGAAGAGAACAAACATGCAGCCAGGTAAGTGCTTGGGAAATTATTCTCCTGACACAAGGATAAGGCTGAAACAGCTGGAGCGTGTTCTAATTAATTTTTAGAAAGACTTAGAACTTATGAAATTAGTAGACATGAATCAAATCAATTTTGATTACCTCTGAGAGAGACCAACTAGTTTATCATTACTATCAATCAGTAGCATGGGAATTCTTCGGGAGTCCGAAGAATCCACAAAACTGTATAACGATACTCAGAAATCCGATTTCAAAAGACAATTAGTGAGAAAAGATCGTGTGTATCAGTGCATGGCATCGAAAGAAAACCAAAAGGGAACTTTTTGTAAGGTGTAAAGATACAGATTCTAGTCATATGTCCTACTTATTCCTTTTCTTATGGCTGAGATCATTTCATCCTATCCAATTTCTCTTAGAAAAGAAAATAAAGAAAGGATGCTTATTAATATGTAGAATGGTCACTAAGAGACACGAGATCCCCTCGTAGATGACGTAAGGCTGTTACAAATATGATCTCTATATATACAATATAACCGAATAATATGTCTATCTAAAAAAAATAACAGTATGCTGCCTTTTCGAAATCTGCAATTTGTGAATGAATAAAGACGTACATTTTTATTTGAGTCCAATGATAGTACAGATGATACACAGACTTCATATATTGAAGTATGAAATACTTTTATCAAGTAACAAAAAAAAAAAGATGACAAGTTTCCAATCGAATCTTACAGGAGAAGAACATGTTGGGCACACGAATCCTGCTGGTGCAGTTTGAGGCGGAAAACTTTGGATATGAGACACCAAGCAGTTCGTGTGTATGATATCTGGAAACGAACAAAAGATTGAACAAGATAATGCAATGAAAAAAAAAAAATTTAAGTAAAATGGTCTTCTTTTCAACAATACTTACGCAAGCAACCCAATCGAGTAGTATCATTTCCAGCTTCCAGAGCAACATGACACAGGGAACATGTAGGAGGCCAATCATACTCGCCATTCACTACCCAGTCAGAGTAGTTTTTGACCTAAGAAAAATGGTAATTAATGGGAAAATTGTGCCAGTAAAAAACTTACAAAAGACATAAAAAATGAAAAAGGTAGTGATGAGTATGCTATAGTGTGCATGCTTTCATGCAAAAGACAAACATGTCTTTTATACGTATAACTTTAATCAGTCATGATTCCTAATTTTGCATGGATGTGATTAAAGTGACAAGAGAAATTGAGATAGTGTTGTACACCTAAAAGATATGAACCAGTGACTGATAAAGAAGAAATCATGACGCCGGGCAGTCCAAATTCAAACCAGATATATGACTAGAACAACAACTAAAGCCCAGTGTTTTAAGTGATTGGAAAGGAGCAATCTTACATGGCTGAAGTAGTTAACTAGTTAAATAATACAATGTGCATGTTCATTGTATATATAATTGTAGTCTGGTGGAGTAAGTAGAGTTTTGACTTTGATACAAGGTTTGTAGTATCAATTTTGGGGCCCTTCCCAGGATTGGAGTACCAGGTTTTGTAGTGTCGGGAGGATTTGGTGGTTTTGAATCGGCACTTTCAGAACCTTCGGCAGTTTCGGAATCCATATCAGCTGATAGTGCAAACCATATTTCGATTAGTCTTCTGAACAACGGTAGCCATAAAGTACATGGAACTTCATCATGAACTTGCCGACACATATGAACACAGAAGGTGAATAGGATAGAACACTGTGAACAACAACCAAGGAAAGCAATGTTTCCTATGTTTATTGGAAATTTGGAATGGTGATCAAAAGCTACACATGTCTGTTGCTCTTGCTTTTATAGGATTTTTTAACTTCATTATCTTTAGGTGTGAGGCGTACTAATTTTTGAATCAATACCAAAAAAACTTTGTATAGGGAAATGGGTCTCAGCACTTGTTTTCTTCCTATTTCACGACTATAGAAGTACACTACTTCTGTTCTCTCTGATTAAAAGTAGTGTTTTCAAAACAAAAACAAAAAATTATGTAAGGGTATCAGGGCATGTATCAAATGAGTGTCTAAAGAGTGTTGAGCTGTGTGTTGGAGAAACTTAAGAAGTAGCAAAGAAGCGTCACTCACATAAAACGAAAGTTGCATGCCAAAAATCAAGGTTTGCATTATCGGTCAATATTAAATACCAATACATAACACCTCCAGCCATAGAAACTGCCAAGACCGAATCTCGAAGAAAAAAAGGTCTGAAACCAATACTACAAACCTTGCTAAAAAATCCTTTCATTCACCACTTTCCTCTAGGTATGCAATATTAGGTAATAGTGATATAGAAATCCCTTCAAACTGCCAAACTGATACTCATAAAAAGAACCCAAAACCAATATTGCAAACCTTGCTAAAAAGTCCTTTGCTTCACCACTTTCCTCTCCATACTTCTTATAATGCCAAGCATGTTCATTTTTATCTCTTCACATAGGCCATGGATGGAGCTAAACAGGAGATTTTGGTAGCGGTATTGTTTGAAGGGTAAGAAACGTCATTCCTTTTAGATTTCTACTACAATATCATTTATTCCCAAATAAAACTGTTATCATTCTAAAACTACCCTAACTTTATCATCTTCTTAATTTAGGGATTGCCTTCCCTCTAGTGTGACTTGAGACAACCACCAAAAACTGCATAACATACACCTCACATGCTGCAGCCTACACCTCAATGGATGATAAAACATACCAGTTACCACGAGGTTTCTCTACTAGCCCAAATTCACTCCCCATAGACTTCGACTCTAACCCATCTGCATCAACAACTTGGTTGGGTCTATTGACATGGCCACTAGCATCTCCCAACAATTGGGGAGCATTAAGATTCAAGACCTACACTCTAGTTAGCTTTAGCTTTATTAACATGGTTACTACGCTGAGCTCTATCTTCAAGTACGTTTTTCTAATGCTCACTTTCATTTTATGTGGATTATTGCATACTAATCTTCTTGTATACGTGAAAACAATATGATATAGTATGTGGTATGTCCCCTATCTATTTTCCGTGACGGGATCAACTGATCTTTCATATACTTTTTTATTTCATTCTGTGAATTTCAATCAAAGAAACAACAATTTTCCCTGGTCTCCAATCATATCATGTTATTCTGTTAGTATCGTTTTCCTTCAGATTCTCTAGTAAGTCCAATGGTTATACATTCACAAAATCCTAAGTGAAAGTATGGACCTGTAGCCTCTGAAATTTTACTTTATCTAGGCATTATATATATATATATATATATATATATATATATATATATATATATATATATATATATATATATATATATATATATTGGATGGAGACCATAAATAGAGCTGCTAACATAGGAGTTGACCCAGTCCGATAAAATTTGGATTTTGGACTAGCCGAAATCAAAACAAAGGAGAAATACAGATACAAACTCTATAGACAGCAATCCAACCATGTAAAAAAATACTCTAAACAGAACCCACATAGCATTGATTTACATATAAATGAGCTGGCAAAGTGGGAAATATAATGACATAACATCCTAGCATTCAATAACAAGATCCAAGGTGCATTTTTACATTAATAATGGCATGTATCAAGTTTCTAAGTTCCATTCTTCCTCTGACAAGAAGAAAAATATATATGTAATATCGCACCCCTGTGAAGTAGGGTATCATCTCTTGACTACCTTCTCATTTAACCGTGTAGCCTAAACAGCCACTATGGAAGAAACTTGGGACTAGAGCTCAATAGAGCAGAGTCGAGTGTGGCATGTTCAACTTTGGCTTGTTTAAGGGTCAAACTTATTGAGCAAAGCTCGAGCTTCAAAACCGTGTTCAAGCTCGATCTCGAGCCGGCTCGCAAGTGGCTCGAGTTTGAGGGAATTTGACATGCAAGAGAGAGAGAGAGAGAGAGAGAGAGAGACCTCTAGGCCACCATTGTTATAGATGTTCCCCAACGTGCCATTTTCACAAGAAAAAAATTACACATATCGGCACCATATGTTGATTACATCATCTGAGAGAACATCAGCATATATATATATATATATATATATATATATATATATATATATATATATGTCTCATCGGATTGGCCAACATGAAATAACCCAATATCAGTCAAGATATTAAAAAAAAAGGATTTTTGCTTTTGTTAACTTTAAACGGTTAATGGGTCCCATGTAGTGCCCCGTCCCGCTCAGTCAATCGGAAGAATCGGAACACCAACGGCATTCGGACTTAGCCATACAACGGCTACTCGAAGACCCGCTCGGTCGAGACGACTCCTCGCACAGGTGGGTGTCTTCGGTGAACTTGTCTCAACTTGGCCTTCGCACTAATAATACGGAAGTTTTCAAATGCACAAGTAGGTTTGATAATAAAAGAGATGAATTCGCATAGCTAAGGAAATAATCTCAAGTCGGGTCGATTGAGTTAGAACATGAAAAAATGTCCCACAGCCGGCTTAGAAGTGTTGCACGATGGCTTTCAAAATTGACACTCGGTCCTTCGTCTCGTGGCTTGGGAGAAGAAAAAAGTTGGTCTTCGCCACAAAGCTAAGAGTTAGCCTAAGTCATAGGCGTCGTCCGCATAACGCTTGATAAAGCATGCACGGTCCCATCGTCCAAGGCTTGGCATAGCCTTTGCTCACCCCACAAGCTAAGTTGCATCGTGCCGCTTGTGGCATAAGTTTAGGCACCCAAATAACTTGGTTATTCAAAGTCGATCGCGTGCACGGCACATTCCCTCGACGCAAGGCTTAACACAGCCTTTGCTCGTCAAGTTGATGTACGATTAAGTTAGGCTAAGTGATTCTAGGCGATCAAAGACATTCTAAGCACTGTCCCATGTTTTCTACGGTTGTCGATATTACTTGGTTTCACGATCATAAGGCCTGTTAGTACCAACACTAGAGTTAGGAACTTCAGTCTTGTGGCATGGGCCCACCGTGTACTTTTCCTCCATTATTTGTGCTGAATAAATGTCCCTTTTCTTATAAAAACAATCAGTAGTGTGCTACTAGGAGTAATTCTGTTGGTACGGGTTTCAAAATTCCGGAATGATCCATTTACCGTTTTGGAACAGAAACTATTGAACAATTTCAGAAAGAAATAAGCGAAATGTTACAAATTGACATATTGATGTACAAGTAATAAATCATTTAGCAGGCCATAATGCAACAATTCATAGGTAATCAACATATACTAAAATGCGCATAATTCGAACAAAGTTGGTAATTTTTTTCCTCACCACACAAATCTGGTGTTCCGGGAAGCAGATGCATTCGCCGCACACGGGAACCTTGTGCACGAAGCAATAGATCCTAGTCGCCTGAACCCAAAAAAAAAAAAAATAACAAATTTAGAACACCATTACAAACCCTAACCGATCCAAATTATCGGATCTAAAGGCATAGACTGATCCAAATTTCGAAACTGGATCAAATTGATCAGACTTCAGAGTAAATTATGGTTTTACATGAAATTTGATAAAGAATTTGGGATGGGATCGGGAAATTTTCACCTTTCGACATTTGCAGACGACCATCGGATCAAACCCTAAAGAGAAGTTCGAGGGGAGAGAGATCTGGAGGGGGTCAGAGAATTTTCGAGGAGAGAGAGAGAGAGGGAGGAGGAGTGAAGGAGAGGTCGTTGGGATTTAAGATGTGCAGATTGGACGGGTGAGATTTGTTGAACTATGTCATTACTTTCCTTTTTTTAGATTGTGGTTCTTTACAATTAATAAAAGGGTTGTTATGAAAATATGATAAGTATTGGGGAGAAATTTTTAAAAAAAAGGAATATGTAATATGTATCACTTGTTTTGCAACTAGATACCGGTATTATTTTTATTTGTAAACTCATACCTTGAACTTCTTTTATGACATTCGTGCACAAGGTATCCTAATCGACTTATGCAAAACAAAGTTATGTAAAATAGAATTAACTTTGATGGAGTTTGAAAATGAAGTTTTAAGCTATAAAACTCCACCGAAGTTAACTAGAGGATTTAAATAGGGTTAAGTTCAAAAAAATTCTCGTTAGATTTTCGCTTTTTTTACTAAAAGATTCCATGCTCTTAAAATTCCTGAAAGTATAAAATTTGCTCATTTTGTCCCCTTTCCGTTAACTGATGTTAAGTGGGGTGTGTAATGACCATTTTACCCTTCCACTCCCTCTCTCTCTCTCTCTCTCTCTCTCTCTGGTGGTGCGGGGAGGAGGGGGGAGGGGCGCGGCTGGCCGGGGCTGGGAGGGGGGGTGCTCGCTGGACTAATGAGGTCGGTTGAGGGGGCGGGGAGGAGGGAGGGAGAGGGGGGGGGGGGGGGGGGGGGGGGGGGGGGGTGGGCTGCCCGGGGCGGGAAGGAGGAGGAGGAGGAGGAGGAGGAGGAGGGGGGGGGGGGGGGGTGGCTGGCGGGGGCGGAGAGGGGGGGGTGCTCACCGAAGTAAGGAAGGGGGCTGAGGGGGGTGGGGAGGAGGAGGGGGTGGCTGGCCAGAGGGAGGAGGGAAGAGGGGAGAGGTTAGGGAAGGGGGGATAGTTTAGGTATTTTTTTTAATAAAAAAAATGTCACTTAACGGTCAAAACAAACGGTCAACAGACGGTAGGAGGCTGGTCGAGCAAGTCAGAGATTGCGGGGGGTCTTTATTTGCTAAATTTGACTAAACTGTCTTTCTACTCAAAAGGTGCACATTTAACGAGAAATTTTTTTGCAATTTACCAATTTAAATATTTGAACATGGACGTATAGATTTTTTGGTTATTTTGTATAAGGGTACCAAGTTTATGTCCAAATTAGGCTTTGGGTACTCAGTTTGTCCATTAATGATTTTGAGTACCGTCAGTTGACTGTGTTGACCGTTTCTAATTTTCTTTTTCTTTTGTTTGCAAATATTTTTTTTTAGGAAAAGTAACAACGTTTGACTCTGCTAGGCACGTGTTTGACTCTGTTAGGCAAGTTTATTTGCAAATATTTCTTTTTTTGCAAATAACCGATGCATAGCATTTGTGTATCCAAAAAAAATATTATTAAAAACAAATAAAAACACAAGTAGCATTTGTGTTTTTAATTTTTTTTTTATTTGACGAATAAGTCTTTCTTGACAATAAAAAAATAAAAAAAGGTGAAAATGATTGATTTTTAAATAGAGATAGATAGATAGATTTACTTTTATTTTTAAAAAAATAGATAGATTTGTTTAAAAAAATAAATCTAAAAGATAATTTATCTTTCAAAACAAATCTATTTTCAAAATAAATTCTATCTATCTTTTAATTTTTTGGCCGAATAATATTTGTGATGAAAACGCATGTAATATTTGCGTTTACATTTTTCTTATCCGGCCAAAAAAAAGGAGAAGATGGATAGAATTTGTTTTAAAAATAGATTTGTTTTGAAAGATAGATTATTTTTAGATTTGTTTATTTAAACAAATTATCTACTTTTAAAAAAAAATAAATCTATCTGTCTCTATTTAAAAATCAAACTTTATTTCCAAAAAATAGTTCTTTGCCAAATAAAAAAAAAAAATAGTATTTACGTTTTGAAAGAGTTTTTTTTTTCCAAAACTGCAAATAGTATTTGCACCCTTTTTTCTTTTTCCTTTTTTCTTATTTCCAAGAAGGAGTTCTTTGTGAAAAGAAAGGGAAACGCAAATGCTATTTGCGTTTTCATTTTATTTTTTTTAGTAATTTTTTTTTCAAAACGAAAATGCTACTTACGTTTACGTTTTTATTAGTTATTTCTTTATTAAAAAAAAACAGTTGTCATTTTCGTAAACGTAAACGTTAGTAGCATTTTTGTTAAACAAATCTATCTATTTTTTTAAAAATAAAAATAAATCTATCTATCTCTATCTATTTAAAATCAATCTTTATTTTTAAAATTAAACTGATGCAAAGTATCTGCGTTTTCACCTTTTTTTTTCTTTCTTTTTTCATTTTCAAGAAAGAGTTGTTCGCCAAATAAAAAAAATTGAAAACGCAAATGCTACTTGCGTTTTCATCTGTTTTTAATATATTTTTTTGGATACGCAAATGCTATGCATCGGTTATTTGCAAAAAAAGAAATATTTACAAATAAACTTGCCTAACAGCATCAAACAACGTGTTACTTTTCCTTAAAAAAATATTTGCAAACAAAAGGAAAAAAAATTAGAAACGATCAACTGACGGTATAGTACCCAAAACCACTAATGGACAAATTGAGTACCCAAAGTCTAATTTGACCATAAACTTAGTACCCTTATACAAAATAACCCTAGATTTTTTGTAGGAGATTCATGTTTGGAAGCTATGACATTAGGAAAGTCTTGTCAATAAGATTTGAAGATCTATGCAAGGGGGAGGATGGTACATACTTGTTTTCGTAGAAATTTAATAAATTTATATTAAATACCAATCAACAAGATATAAAACTAAAAATATTGTTCCCACATTTTCATATTCGAACCCCAAAATCTAATTTTGCATACACATTCTCATGAAGATCCCGCAGTCCCCACCAATCAAAATAGAAGATGTTTGGCACTTCCAAACTAACAGTTTCATTCAAAACGGAACACCAACAAGTGAGAATACCAAGACCTAATGTTTCTGTTTGGCAAAACATAGAACAAGTGTGAAATTTATGGTTGTGGCACATTATGGTTTATACGCTTCCTTGGCAGCGTTTACTGTCAGGGCCATTGAGATTTTTCTAGGTCATCATCAGCTTCCTCGTCGATCCCTATATCTTTCTTTGGAGGAAGCTGCACTCCTATCGCGAAGCAGCCAGCAGCGAACAACATTCTGCACCTCCTCCGCCCGACTGATAGCGATGAATAAAACTACATAATTAGGTTTCCTTTCTGCTAAAAGAGTATGCCGATCCCATCAGGAATCGATGCTTTAATAAGAGCAAACATAGATTAAAACCCTCTCCTATCGAAGCTTGAATATAGCTTTCAGACTCCTCCGACTGACCAAAGAAACTACTGCTGCTCAGATTTATAGCTCAGTAGCTGTTTCGTACAACACTACGTGATGATCATCGGGAAGCAATCTCAACAGACTAGCAATCTCAAACATTGTTTGGTAACATTCAATACATAATATCACGACAAGATACTCATCCCATAGGCAAGGGCATATTGTGTCTCCATTTTGTTGCTAACAAACTTGTAAATCGGATAGCATAACAAACAAAAGGCATTGACTGTAAAATAATAATAAGATACACATGTTACAACACTCTTCTTCAACCCAAATAGGAAATGCCAAAGTCGAAAAATCGCTTCTTACTTAAATCAGTCCCCTGTTGAAAACTCTGCATCTTAACATCATCAAGAAGGGTCCGACCACCTTGTTCTACAAGCACTTGTCAAACCGCTTTCACAAGAACAAACAATGGCCTGTCTCCCAACCTCTCACGGCCCTGCAAGAGTGATACTCGTGTCATCAGCCAGCACATTTACGGTACAAGGAAAAGAAAATTATCAAGTTAAATAATAAATGAACCGTGAACGGGAATAAGAAGAACAAAGGCAACCCTTCTTGGGGATAAAAATATTCAATGGGGAAACTGTTAGCACAATAATGCTCAATAATGCTTCGACGCACAGGGGCGGATTTATTGGTGGGCTGATTTATTGGTGGGCTCCAGCCCACCCAGCCCCATTTTTTTTTTTTTCTTATGTATGTGGTCCTTCAGGAGCAGCCCAGCCCACCCACCCACACCCTAACATTTATTAAGACCCAAGTCACCCAACGAATCAAACCATTCACTAACACCCAAAATGTTAGAGTTAGGGCACGTCCTCTGGCGCTTGGCGAAGCAGCCCGCAGCCAGTGAAGCATCCGCACCGCGCGCGCGTCACAATCACGCGAAGGATGGGACTCCCCGTCGCCGTGCCGCGCCTGCGTCGCAATCACGCAGAAGGATGGGACGGATGGGACTAGTCGACATACGACAGAGGGCCAGAGGCTCAGAGCGGCAGTCGACAGAGCCTAGGCGCCGCCGCGCCGCGAGGGAGTCCCATCGCCGAACGGTCCGAACCGAAGTTAAGTCTTCGTCTCCTCTCCTGTCTCCAGAGTCCAGACTCTATATAAGGATGTTAAAATCCCAATTCCTATATTAGAAATTTGGACTCAGGATCGTCGATTCTTGGCCGAGTCGCCGAGTGCTGTGCAGGGACCAGGGACTCAGGGTCAGGACTCAGGACTCAGGACTCAGGACTCACATTTTGACTCCATTTGTAGTTTGATAGATATGTATGGTGCAACTATCATTGTGCTGAAATCTTTGGTTGAAGAAGGATCTACAAATACAATTCGTGGGGAAGCTGGTGGTTCTATAATAGCAATGAAATCCTTTGATTTTATATTCATATTGCATCTTATGCAGAAGATTATGGGAAATACAGATATGCTTTGTCGAACGTTGCAACATAAATCTTTAGATATTTTGAATGCAGTGAATTTAGTCTCATCGACAAAAGCATTACTTCAAACACTACGAGAAGAAGGTTTTGATTATCTCCTTGTACATGTTAAATCAATTTGTGTGAAATTTGATGTCGATATACCTGATATGAACAGCCGGTACAAAGAAGCTACTGGACGTTCTTGCCAACAGAACGATCACATCACAGTTGAGCATCACTATCGCATTGACATTTTTAATGCTACGATTGATTATCAGTTGGATGAGTTACATTCTAGATTCAATGAAGAGTCGATGGAACTACTTATGCTTAGCTCTGCTTTGGATCCTAGGGACAACTTTAAAGCTTTCGACCCTGATCGAATTCTTTTACTTGCCGAAAAGTTTTATCCAGGTGATTTTAGCGGGCAAGACATGCATCATTTGAAGTATCAGTTAGATCACTATCGACTTGATGTGGTTCACCACGAGAACTTTCAGAATATCTCAACCATTTCAGAATTGTGTCGTGGATTAATTGAAACAAATAAGACGGCAACTTATAATTTGATCGATAGGTTGATTCGTCTTGTTTTGACTCTTCCTGTTTCTACGGCAACTACAGAACGTGCTTTTTCAGCTATGAAGCACATCAAAAGTACTTTTCGTAACAAGATGGAAGATGAGTACTTGAGCGATTCAATGGTTGTCTACATCGAAAGAGAAATAACAGAGATGATCGATACAAATTCGATAATATATGCTTTTGCTTCTTGGAAGGATCGACGAGTCCAATTTCGCTAGTAAGTGTTCTACTTTTATTATATTGTTCTCTTTCATTCTCTTTATTTGTTTGTGATTGAAATTTATTTTGTGATAGATTTTTTTCCAGGATATAAGAAGATGGAGGAGAGTTTTGGGAGGCAGAAGCAAAGAAAGCAGATCATTAGCTCTTATCTTTATTCTAATTTTTTTTTTCCCATTTTTCATCTTATGTATGACAATGATGTTTTGACTTTTTGTAATTGCCTTGAGCAACATGATCACTTATAAAATTCAGGCATTTGGATTATGATGGCATTATAAGAAATTTTTTATGTGAATTTTTTTTAGTGTATTTTAACTTCAGTCCGGGGTAAACTTAAATCCTGGCTCCGCCCTTGTCGACGCACAAGTCTACAAACACACATTGACTATGGCAAGTGAACAAGAAAGCCTGGGCAAACTTGTTAACACAAAAATGCTACGACGCACAAGTCCATAGGCACACGTTGACTATGGCAAGTGAACAAGAAAGCCTCAGAACGCAAGGTGAATGCAACTCTGTATTATATTAGATTTGGATATGCAAGAGTAAATCCTTCAATAATTTCAACTGCTCGAGTAACTGACATAATATAGAATAATCCTCCTCCATAAATTTGATCACTCTTTATGAAAGAATATTGATATACACAGTAGCCCAAAATAAAAGCAGGATAAAAGAGAGCTAATGACATAACACACAAAGTTCAGAAAGCTCCACTAAAATAACCGGGAATGTCTATGACTAGCTGTCAACCAGACACGTACCCTTTAGGAGTCTGGTCAAATCCAGGTCAACTATGAGCAAGCGAGGGCCTTTCCAGAAATGCTCTATAGCCAATTCACGTTTGAAAGGCCTATTCACGGTTAACTGAATTCGTACAAGGAACAGATGTTCCGTGATTCTGGAAAGCATGTTCTGGACTGCAGAAAGCTGTTGAAATTGAACGCGGAAACCCAGAGTGACAATATAGCATAAACTTACTTGGGTTTCTCATGGTAGTCAAAGGCGTGCCTCGCAGAAAGGCACAACAGCTGGACCTCGCACCTCACTAGGCCAGGCGCCTTTCTCCGGGCGCACCCAGGGCGCGCCTATGGCACGCCTTTCAACAAGGCTCAACCTAGAAAAGGCACGCCTAGGCGCGCCTTATGTGTTTTTATACATATATAAAACAAATTGAAGCATGGAAATAAATCTTTTCCTCGTACAAGTGAGAGGGAGATAGCACTTTCCACGGTTGCCAAAGTTGGTTATTAAAATAGAAAAACTAAATTTTACAAAAAACGTGGTAGGAAGAATACAAAATCTTATTAGTTATGTTAACTGCTACTGCTATTAGTGCTCTGCTAGTTCATTTGGTTATGTTTTAACATATTTTTGTTAGTTTTAATATGTTATTTGGTTTTATGTCTTACATACTAATTTATTTATGTATATTTTACTATATATTAGTTTTGCGTCTCGCTTCGCTCGGACGCGCGCCATAAGTGTGCCTTGTGCATCGGGCGATATAGAGCGCCTCGAGTGCGCCTTTGATTACCTTGGGGTTCTACATCGTTTTGAAAGACATTATTGTTGGGATTGTCTGAATTTTGAACTAATGATTTTTTGTTTAGTTTTGACTTTTTTATGATTCTATAAAATGCTACTTGATTAATTTTGAATATTAAATATATATTATATTACATATTTTTATCCTTAAAAACGTTCCACATTCCTGATAAACGTATTGTGTTCCAAACAGGCGTTCCAACATACTACGTTCCTGTTTTGTTCTACATTCCAGATAACCACGGTCCAAGTTTTTTGGTGGTCATGCACATTATGGTCATGCAACCAATGAGCAAGCCTCCAAGTTGCTTTTATCTCCTGGACTATTAATGAGAATACACAGAGAGAAGATGATGAAGATTGTTATCGGGAGTTACTTAGGGATCATGGCATAACAAGCCAAAGAGCCAAAGCAGAATCACCAAACCAAACCAGTAGGGATCATTGCATATCACTAATCAATCTGTCAGACGACATTAGTAACCACCCAGGCCATACAAATACGTGAGAAACCTCAAATTTTTAATTTTGTTTCACTTCTTTAATCATTTCAAGATGTTGGATCATGACCAATAGTGTTGGTTCTCAAGTTGGACTTCACACATTGTAATTTGAACTAGGAAACAGTCCTAAAAGATAAGAAAGCCTGTAAGGAAATAATCCCAATATTGGGTCCATTCTTAAAGCAAATAAATATTCCTCAATTCCTAGAACAAGTATTTGCTATAAGGTCATATGTGAATGCAAAATCAAGGATCTTAGTACCCCCTTCATTCCTAATTCCATATCCACAAGCTTCGTGCATGCTATCATAATTTTATTAACATTTATCTTGTCTGCTATTCCTTCTAAATCAAGAATCTTTTCATGTAATTCTACTACAAACTTTATTACATTCATCTTATCTACTATTCCTTTTAGATCTACAACACTGGTAATTTTATCATGGCCATTATTAGTGGTGCCAAGAATAAAAAGAAAAAATGCATAAATATTATGTTGGTGTATCGTTAAGCCCCCACCCCTCCCAACAACAGTAAGGGGAAAATTTGTCATAGACCATCCTTTAGAGATGTGATTCACTGTTGGATTTTATCAATACTATAACACTCTTAATCAGTGTTCTAAAAATCGGCGTAGGCGCCGGCCTAGGCGCTAGGCGCCGGCCCACCGCACCGAAAACCCCCTAGACGGTTGGCTAGGCGGCTAGGCGGGCCTAGGCGCCGCTAGGCGGGCCCTAGGCGGCCGTGTTTTTTTATTTTATTTTTTTTTAATTTTGTTTATTCTTAGTTGTATTTTGGATATTTGTTTGAGTTTTAAGATAGTATTTGGATTTTAGAACATTGAAATTTCAAATTTCAAAATTCAAAATTTCAAAAATTTCAAAATAAAAAAAAAAATTCTAGGCGGGCTAGGCGGTAGGCGGACCTCCGCCGCACCGAGTCCGCCTAGCGATTTTTAGAACAATGTACTTAATTATGTTGTGCAACAATATGGAAGTATATAAATATCTACATGCATTGGAGATTAAAATGTCACAAAATTTTGCAAGATGAAAAAAGCATGTATCCAACCTTCAGCTCTGGCAATTCAATAACACAAGCACATTCAACCACCTCAGATCCAACACGTTCTGAAACAAAAAAATAATTAAATAGATTACTTGAAGAAACTAACACAAATGATATATACCTAAAGTAGATCTGACGAATGACAAGGGAGTCAAATGTATACAGAATTTCTATAATGACCTTACGATTTCTGGAGCAATTTTAAAGTTCAATTAGAAAATTACCCAACAGCTTGATTGCAGCACACAAGGTCCCTCCAGTGGCAATAAGATCATCAATAACAAGGACACGATCTCCTGGTTGGACAGCTCCTACATGCATTTCCATTATGTCGGTCCCATATTCTAGAGTATATTCTTCTGAAATGACTTCACCTATAGGCCCTCATAAATTATTAGCCAGCAGAAATAGATACAGGATATAGAAATAAGTCAGTAAGTATAATCGTAAAGAGAACCTGGACATCTAGAAGTCATGTAATGTTGTATACATTGATACACATTTGTCAAGTAAGAAAAATGAAATTGTTTTAAATATGTATGTGCATGAAGATTTCAAGTGATCGCCTCAGAAGCACAGAGAGTCAGACCAGATTCTGCATCTTCTTTATAACTGGCATAACTATAACTACAGGTCTACAACAACAACAGCAAAGCCTTTATTCAGATTTTTCTGGCAGCTGTTTGAATCCTTTTCCGGGTCAGCTGTTTGAATCCTTTTCTTCCATTCAGTTCTGTTAAGGGAAAACGACAAAAGCAACACACACAAAAAGGCAAAACGACAAAAAAAACAACACAAACGACAAAAATTGACAACAAAACAACAAAAAACGACCAAAAAATGACCAAAAACGATAGAATTGACATAAAATGATAAAAACCAAAAAACAACCAAAAAGAGACGAAAACGGAAAAAAAATGACAAAAACGAAAAAAAAAACGACAAAAATGATAAAAGCGACAAAAACGACAAAAAATAACAAAAAACGACAAAAAAGGGGAAAAAAACAAAACAACAAAAAAGAGATTAAAAAGCAAAAATGACAAAAAACGATAAAAAATGTCAAAATATGACAAAAATAACCAAAAAAAAAGACCAAAAGTGACAAAAACGACAAAAAACAACCAAAAAGGGACAAAAAATGACCAAAAAATTGAAAAAAAACGATCAAAACGGGAAAAATGACCAAAATGGAAAAATGACCAAAAACGAAAAAAATTAAAAAATAAAAATGAAAAAAAAGATAAAAAAGAATTTGAAACAATTTTTTTTCCGGGCAAAAAAAAAATATACCCACCTATTCTTAAGGGATAGGATTCCCCTGTTTCATGGGTAAATTATTTACCCGGGTATTGGTAATTTCCGAAAATAACTTTTGTATAGGCTAAACAAACATGGTAATATATTCCCTCACTAAATTTTTCCGGGAATAAAAAAGAATACCGCGTACCAAACGTCCCCTAAGGACCCAAAATTCTTTAAAATAAAAAAGGTAAAAGGACACCAAAAGCTGGGGCAAAATGGAAAAATAAAAGAGAAGGAAAAGAATTTATCTGGTTTGTGAGAATAGTGGAAGTGGGTTAGTGCAAAATGTGATCCAACATAATCATGAGCTAAACTTTTACAACCGACCAATACTTCACAGTGTGAAATTTTGCAGTATCGCTGGTCCTAATTTATACTAATTAGGGGGCATTTGGTATGCAGAATTTTATTATTCCCCTAACAAATTTAGTGTCAAAAACCTATTCCCACGTTTGGCTTAGCTTATAAAATTTATTTCCAGAAATTATGAATATCACGATAAAAATTTGCCCACAAAACATGGGAAGCATGTCCCTTAAGAATAGGTGGATAATTTTCTTTTGTCTGAGTAATAATAAAATAAAATAAAACCATTTTTTATTTTTTTTCTACTCTTTTTAGGAGAAAAAATATTTTTCTCTTTTATTATAATTTATTTTTTCGTTACTTTTGAATTATTGTTTCTCGTTAAAAAAAACACTTTTAAAGCTTTTTCTCGTTTTTTAATCTTTTTTATTTGTTTTAAGAAATTTTTTGGATCTCTTTTCCATTTTTGGGTTTTTTTCGTTTCTTTTAGATTACTTTTAAATTTTTTTAGTTTTACTTGAAGTTCTTTAATTTGTTTTCCTTTATCGCATTTTCTTTTTCACTTTTTATTATATCTTATTTTAACAAAAAATTAGTTTTACATTTTTTTAAATCCTTTTCTTTTTTTCTTTTTTTCTTTTTTTCTTTTTTAAGAAACTTTTTGGATTTTAAGTTTTTTTTCCCCTTTTTTTGCTTTTCCTTTTTATTGGGTGTTACCCCCTTTCTTCATCTTTTTCGCTTAAAAAAGTTTTGGTTGGGTGCGTTTCACGTCGGAATAAGTTTGGGTTAGGTACAGTACGGGTCAGATCATAAAAAATAATTTATAAATAAAAATATTATGATACCAATAGGATTTGAATCGTATTCACTTGTGTACTAACGTATCGCCTTAACCAACTACACTATAAAAAGTCACAAACAAAAAATAACAACTATTAAATATATTTAATCATCAATCAAAATTGTCATATTTTTATATGAACTATTTATTTATATATTCACCAAACATGGGAATATAATATTCGAGGAAATTTTACGTCCAGGATATAATTCCAAAAAATATAGAATTTCCAACTATATAGTTTTTCGCGTACCAAACGCCCCCTTCGTTTATTAAGATAATCATACTAATTTTATGTTCATTCTATTCTACATGGGATTCTTTCTTTCAACTCTTTGGCTTAACGTGTCGCAGAGATTAATGCAATTCCTTAAAGAAAATTGTATTATCTTAGAATCTTCCTCCATAGTTGCATGAGCTTAAACTGCATATCCAAAATATATGTCTACCTACCTACCATTTGTATGCCTAGGTTTTATGGCATAACCCTCTCAGTCTCATGTTTGATGTTACCTTGACCAGAAATTTGGTACCAACATAAATGGTTAATGTCAGGTCAACAACCTTCATAAAAACTCGAGTCAAATCTTTTATGGAGCTTTATTATGCTACATAGCCAACTGTATTCTGATAGGAGGGCTTGACGATGATGTAACTACAATCTAAATCCATTTATAGAATTTTAGCTATACTACGAAAAACATTATGACCAACCAAGCAACCATGGCAAGTTCTATTGAGACATCATAGATAAGCATGTACCTTTCCAAATTAGTATATTTCCATGATGGCAGTTTATCTATCTAAAAATGATGATTCTACTTTACTATCAAAAGATTTTTAAAGAACAAAATCCAACAATCATTATTAGCAATTTCCCCTTGAAATTTGAACTTAATGTTTCATGACATTACAGATACACAGACACATTGCCACTCTAGTACAACTCCAAGATACTTCAAGTCATTGTATCATGATAATGTCACAAATCCACAGCTGTTGCTACTTAAAATAAATGTGCAGTCCAGACAATGTGTCTAAACCATCTAAATTCTAGATCATATTTTAAAGCAACCTGTCAAATGGATCCACTCTTATTTTATATGTGCATATATGTTTTTACATGGGCATTACATTATATAGCCATATCAACTTACAAGACTTGTGGAAACTTGACACTTAGGACACTTCCATAGACGGGAGCACTTGGTAGTCGTGACATGCGCCCAGGTAACACTGTTACAACCGACCAAATATGTAACTAGTTTGTTGATATAATGCACCTGTATAGACATGATATCCATGAAAAATGAAACTGAAAAAGCCTCACAAAAAGTAAAGGTGAAGAATTATGAGAAACTGTGTACCCCGACTCGACACTTTAAGGCAAAGTATGTTTCGACACAACATGACACGGGTACGGGATAAGGATCGGATCCTCCATGGTGAGGATAGGACACTGCAGATGAAAATAAATAAATAAAGGGAGATGAAGGGTCTTATTGCTGCTGCAGAGAAGGGATGATCACCACTTTAACTTGATGTTGTTGTTGTCGCAAAGAAGGGACTCTTATTCAAGAGAGCTAAAGGGACAATAGTTGATTTAAATGCAGCTTTTATTTAATGTCTAGGGAGCTAAAGGGACTCTTATTCAAGGAGAGCTCTTATTATTAGTTATAGTATATAGTTTATTTCAAAGGGAGCTGAAGGAATTCTTATTCAACTTTATACGCATCTTTTATTTAAATACAATTTTTATTTAATACTAAAACTTGCATTTAATTTACATTTATTCAAGGCAAAGAGTCTCTTAGCTCATAAATGTAAAGAGTCCCCTCAACTCCCTTCAACTTTATATGCATCTTCAATTTTGAATTGAATAAGTCCACTTATTCAAAATAAGAGAGCTAAGTATTATTTTAGTCGAGTCTGCGTGTCCTTCAATTATCAGTTTACCCGAGTCCAAACAACATAGATGAGAAATATGTTTTGCAACATCTCTTAATTCATAGCACAGTCAAACCGCTATAAGATAAATTTTACCTCTCATACAAAAAAATGCATAAAGGTACATTACCTGGTAACTTGTGTGGCTTTCTCATCGGTACAAACTTTGCTCCGATATCTAGAGCAATGGGAGGTCCAAATATAAAACCTCTTGCTTCAACTCCTGCACATATTAATAAATGTCTAGAAAGAAACACTACAGGGGGGGAGGGATTGGGTTGGGGTGTGGGTGAATCAAACTATAGATACACAAATATAGTGGATGTAAAGTTGACAATTGAATCCGTCCTAAGGCTCTAGTACATCAATCAAATGAGTTATTAATCTTCAGTAATAACCACACATTTAGCCTATGTCTGAAAACCAGATTAAACTGTGATTAATTGACCAAGTAAAGGAACAATTAAATCTATTCGCAGGTGGCTGGTTAAGCAGAATTGTCATGTGACTAATTTATTGGTGTGTAATCCAATCAATATGTAACTGGTCATGATCGAGAACCTTAATATAACATTGTTTTAGCATACAAGTCCTGAAGTGATACAAAAGTGACAGTCACACATGAAAATGCAAACCACCACACAAATGACGACACCCCCCCTCTTCCACACACACACACACACACACACACACACACACACACAAAAAGATGAATTTGAAGCTTGCCACGACAATCTCGGGGTAAAATTTAAAGCAAACATGCTTCTGTTACCTAGTGTCAATGGAACATTACGTGAGTTAACAAAAGAATTAAATTGTAGCATAAAGTTGTGCGCGCGAATGTGTGTGTGTATAACAAGGTTGGCAGTAATGGTATCGGAATTGGTATCAAACCCTTCCTAGTATCGGGATAGGCAGTATCGACAATATCAGCGGTTTCTTGGTATCAGAAAACAAATAATTATTAATAAATTATTATAAATTTAGAAGAAAAAATTGTACTTTTATGCATAATTTTAAGTCTTTTGTGTTGTTTCTTAGTAGTTTTGTTAATTGGTCTTTTTTGTACAATCTTCTATATCGAATAGACTGGGAAAGAGACCCCTCGGTATGTCAAACCGTATCGGCTATATCATATCGGTTAATACTGCAAACTCTCTCTCTCTCTCTCTCTCTCTCTCTCTCTCTCTCTCTCTCTCTATATATATATATATATATATATATATATATATATATATATATATATATATATAATCGTCTACCAATGACCACTAGTCCAAGTGGTTAGAGGCATGTGGCCTGGCCCTTGTGGACGGAGTTCGAATCCCAGTGGGAGCGATTCCATAAATTAATTACCCTTTCTTCATATATATATATATATATATATATATATATATATATATATCGTCCTACACTCAGTCATAAAAACTCAATCAAATCCTTTATGGAACTTGCTTATTTATGCTCCATAGCAACCCTATTTTGGTGGGAGAAGGCTTGGGTGATGATAATGTCTTCTTTGTTAGCGAACTACATATTGTGATAAAAAGTATGCATCTTTGCTACCCAAAACAAATAATTTACGTGTAACAAGTTAATAATGCTGACCAGGGAGAATCCAGAAATATAAATTAGAGTGGGCTAAACTGGGTTAGGGTGGCCTAGGTGTGGGCTACCTCCTACAAAAAAATCAAAAAAAAAAAAAAAAAACATACGAAAAAAAAAAGAAAAAAAATTAGGTTGGGGCTGTTGCCCACCCCAGACCATACCTGGATCTGCCCTTAATGCTGACCTATGAAGTGCACTCCAAATTAACGAATCCAACCAACAAACATTAAGACACTCAATGCAATGTTCTTTCACTAACTTAGGACCTAGGGTGTATTAAGCCACTCATTTCAAACATAACAATAATTTATTTTTTTAAATAATTAGGGGAAATGCACACCCTAATGTTACTAAGGTAAAATGAATACAGCTCAAATCAAGTACCACTATCCCTTGCACTAGAACTTCGATAAGTAATAACAAAAAAGATTTCTCACTACAATTTCTATTTTCCTACTACTTACTTTAGATTGATAAAATAACTCCTTTGTTTTAATAATTAGTAGTAATGTGACTCAAATGTCAAATCAGCGCATTCTGAGTGCCTACATTTAGCTCCATGTACTAGATAAGAACAGTATCCACATACAAAATTCATTTTCATCAAATTGGATTTCAATGATTAAAGATGTTTGACAACATAATACATCCATTTTAAAGTATGCCATAGAAAAGTTATTTCTGAAAATTGTTACCAAACTACCAATCTTACAAACGGCATTTTCGAAACGTGAGTGCAATAACGAAATCGCATTTTGGAAATGTGATTTCAAATCACCTTGCAATTTCATACTTGAAGTCACATTTTTTTAAATCCAAATTCATGCGTTTTGAAAATGTAATCTCAGAAAAGAATGGTAGCTTTGTAACAAGTTTCAAAGTGCGTCCCATTGTTCATGGAATTCCCTCTTTTAGATAGATAGATCAATGTAGTCAAGAAGTAGGTCTAGATAGCTCCAGAGCACAGTTTTCATTATAAATAATTGATATCATTGGACGCTCTCTTGAAATCTCAGTTCAAAATCAAAGGCATTTCCCACTTACACCTCTAGATCAGCAAGACTCCAACATGGTTTGCCTACATTTAGCTCCAAGTACTAGCTAATACTTATATAAAGATGTAAATTTCAGTTTTTTTTAATCGAAATCAATATTAACCAATCGATCTCACCCAGTGCTATTCAATTATTCATATTACACCACTAGATCAACAAAATTCCAACTAAATGTCGAAATTTTACAGATCCTAGGGTTCATAGGAACGAAATTTTACCGGCGACGACGGTGATCCCTTTGGCCTTGTACCGCTCCACGAACAAATCGATGGTGTCCCTGAACGCCTTGGGGTCCAGAAGCATGGTCGTGATGTCCTGAAACATCACCCCTGAGAAAAGGGGGGAAAAAACTAACTCGATCAAAACCCTAACCAAATCAAAACCCTAGTGTTCCGGAACCGAGAGGAGAGGGTTGAGGAGAGCGTACCGGGCTTTGGGAAGTTAGGGATGACGCGGATGGAAGAGGAGATCCTCTGGAGCCGCTGGTCCTCGTCGCCGGACGCCATGGCTAGAGAGAGGAGGAGAGAGAATGTGAAGAGTGAGAGCTGGAGAGGAAATGAAGAATGCTGATAATAATTTAATTGGTCGGATTGTTTTGCTGACACGCCCCTTATATCTACTTTATTATAGATAAGTTCCGCTGAATTTTAGTATTTGCTTATAAGTTTCCCGAATCAAAGAAAGGAAATATAGACATCATGAAATGGAATAAGAAAAATTTTCGATAAAAAATATTTATTTGATAAAATAATTTTATTTTTCTGAATTTTAGATAAGAGATGCACCAACGGGGGTCACAGATAGGGCCGACTCTGGTCCATTGCGACCCATGGCCGACCCTGAGTTCATGGAGGCCCTAAACAAACTTTAAAAATTGGACTCATATATAATATAAAAAATAAAAAACTGAAATAAAAAAGTAATTAAAAAACTGTTAAAACCAAGGATTGAACGGTGAATATAGGACCTCCAGTGTGCAAGTATAACATAATAACCATTACAGTCTACAACACAATTATTTTATGTCAAAAGATGGTCATGTTACATATTAGTTCTATTTGTGATACAAAATTATATATATATATTAACTTTTTTTTGTTCCTATATTCCATGGGGTCATGGACGGTCTTCCTGGCCGCCATGGGCCAAGACCGGCCATGAGGCGACCGTCCATGACCCCAGGTTCAATTCTTGGTTGTAATATTCTTTTAATTTATTTTTATTTCAATTTTTTATTTTTTTATATTATATAAATTTTTTATTATTTTGAAAGTTTGTCTAGGACTCTCATGAACTTAGAGCAAGTCCTAGTCAGATAGGCACATATTCACTATTTTGAATCTAATTTTAAAATTTTGAGATATTTAATAAGAAAATATTTTGGGTGATGTCGAGTCTCTTGACCGCAACATAGTTTCACTCGTTCCACTCGATTTTGTGGATAGTCTGATTTCATATTTTCTATAAATTAAAAAAAAAAAGGTCAGCATATTCGTAGGACCTATTTCGAAATAATATAGGCAAAAGTACTAATATGCAAGAAATATGGAGATTAATAGATTATGGATCAAGAGAGTGTTTTCTTTCCGGTCGGATGGTTTCTATGCGGGTATAAATATCTACCGTTGGTTGGGGCTGTTGGTCAAATGATTGGCTGATTGGACGGAGACGATTAGGAGAGAGAAGGCGATGTGTCGGCGGTGGTGGGTTGGTGAGTTTCTACGCGGGTGATCCCATTAGAGGAGTTTCCAGCCGCCATGGAGGAGGACAAATAGGAGGTCGTATAAATTGGGACCCATCAGGTTGGAATTTTGTCTCATCCTTCGTGAAAAGATTGTTTGGAAGGATTTAAATATTAATTATATTTATTCTTTTGTATGTTATTACTGAGAGCTTCATTACTTTGTTGGGACTCTCCTATATAATTTGGAGTCCAAAATTTCAGAAAAATAGATAAATGTAAGATAGGTTGAATTTGTATGAAAATAAGTATAAAATAATAAAATGAGTTTCGGTTTCGAAAATTGTGTGGTCAAAAATTGATGTAAAAAAATAATAATGTAAATTCTAGAATCTATAAAATTGGACTCATGGGACTTACTATTATACAAAATGAGTTCCTATAATTTAGAATATAGAAATTGGGAGGATCAACCCTTAGCACCTATGGGTGGGATGAGACCGAAATTGTAGAAACTGAAACTAGGGATTAGACTTACTATTTTACAAAATAAGCTTCAAAATTCTGGATGTAGAAATTGGGTCTGATGATGAGCCTTACTACGATGCTCTAAGAGGTCAGTTTTATTTTTTTGTTCACTCCATACAACTAGAAAAAAAATATATATATATATGATAGACACTTCATATTTTTGTTACAGTCCATTACTTGGTGCTAATCCATACTAACTCAAATTTTAATTAGGATAATCTAAAAAAATTATTGGGACTATCCACATCCAACATTCCAAATTTTTCTTTAGGGCTGACACAATTCTACACCACCACCAGAGTTCCAAAGCAATAAGAAGGACTGACAACTTTTTTAACAGTCTTGAAAAAATTGGACTAGCTGAAGCTTTTTTTTTCGATAGCAAACTTGTAAACAAGTAAAGAAACAAATTTAAATTTGGACTAGCCTAAGACCATCTCCAATGGTGATTTCTAAAATTGAGTTCTTATCCTACTTGGCATTGTACTTTAAGGAGATTTCTATCCTAGTTGGAAGAGTTTCTACATAAAAATTGTACACATAAAAAAAATGCTCTCCAATGGTTCTCCATTTCTATCCTATGTGTCACATAATAAAGAGTAGTGCTACAGTTACAACCAAATGCTTACAATTCCTATGTGTCACATAATAAAGAGTAGTGCTACAGTTACAAAACATATATATATATATATATATATATATATATATATATATATATATATATATATATATATATATATATATATATATATATATATATAAAGAGTAGTGTTACAGTTACAACCCACTTACAACCTTCACCCATTGCTGACATGTGGACCATAGCCCACATGTCAGCAAGTGGGTGAGTGGTTGTAAGTGGGTTGTAAGTATTTGGTAGTAGACTTAGCATTATTCCATAATAAAAGGACCAATTTAATGGTGTGGAGCCCAATAATAATTGTCATGAGAGAGAGAAAAATTTCTATGAGAGTTTCTACATGTAGAAATCCTCCTAGAAAATTTCCATCCTACATCATTGCCACATAGGATAGAAATGGTGATACAAAGAGAAATTTTTTCTAACATGAATTTCTTCCATAGAAATAGAGAAGATAGAAACCGAGATGGTGTCAGTAAGATAAGAAGTGCCTATATAATTGTTCTATAACGTTCGCTTAAATGTTATTGTGTATTATTTTTATCCAACACTTCAACGTTATTATGTACTATATTTATTCAACCTAAAATTACTTTTATAGTGTTTTGATGAACGTCACACTAAGTTATACCACAAGTTTGATACATAAGAATTTTGAGTGAAAAGATTAACTTCCATCTTAGTTTTTATAGGTGAACAAAAATAAACTCATTATTAAGACGTATTTTAGTTACATACTGGTAAACGAGGATTTCAATTATAGTGTGTTACACATGTGGATATTCATGTATCAGAACTTCTAATAGATAATAGATGAAATAGAAATAGATCTCGTAGGGTTCGAAATAACCTCTGTATACATTCTCAACTCAAAAAGCACAATTAAAAAGAGTAAACATATTTTTACTGTTTAGTTTAATTAGATAATTGGACAATACCAAATTATACAACAACATATCTTGAATTAATTTAATGAACTTTTAAGGAGTGACTAATGTTGCTTTGAATGCATCATTGTTTAAATCAAAATGTATCTACTTGTGAGCCGAGATGAATTGAGTGAATCAAGTTACGGGAGTGCCTTGTTTTAATAAGAAGCAGTTATATATATATATATATATATATATATATATATATATATATATATATATATATATATATATATATATATATATATATATATATATATATATATATATTTTGAAAGAAGGTAATTGTGGCGAACGTTTTCACTGAGAAATCGATCTCATGACCACTCGGATCGCATGTATCTCTCTTAACCACCACTAGGCAAGAGGTCATTTGCATAAGCAGTTATATATATATATATATATATATATATATATATATATATATATATATATATATATATATATATACCCTCACATTTATATCTCCCATGTATCCCCATAATAACATCCCGTTGGATCTTATTTAAGTCATCTAATCTTAACCTTTGAAAAAATAACGGTTAAGATTAGATGATTTAAACAAGATCCAATGGATATAAAAGAGGAAAAGTATGGGGATTCAAAAGTGAGCGGATGTGAATCCCTCCTTTTATATATATATATATATATATATATATATATATATATATATATATATATATATATATATATATATATATATATATACAGCAGCCTTCTAATACGGGAATGAAACTTACGGGATTGTACGGGATGATGAAAAAAATAGAAGGTTTTGCTGTACATATACAATTCTTTACTATTATATATAAAGTCGCCCATCATCACCAGCGCCAGAACCATCCATGTTACCAACCCCGTGTATCCATGACCGATCGAGTCTTACCAAGCTCTGGTGAACCCTTGCACCCCGATGTTCCAACGCTCGACAACCTCCAAGCGATCGCCCCTTCCACACACTCGTATCACCTCGACTGAAACTTTTCATGACACTCGTCCGTGCAATCAGCCACCGTTGGATTCGCCGTCATCCATGTCGCACACAAGAACTCCTCGTCGTCACCATCAATGGCATCGGGCTCGTGCTCGAGACCAGACCGGCCGCCCACCCACCGCGTGACTTCCTCGTCTAAATGCTTGTCGCCCAGAGAACCGAGCTTTCCTCCCCCTTGATCGGAGAGCCGATCCAGGAGAACCCAAACATCGTGATTGAATTCCTTGCCGAGCGGAGCCTACTTACAAGGGCAACTATTGCCAGATCCACGAGCTTCTTCGGCAAGACAACCTTGTCGCGCCCCATACACCACCCGACCCTTCGCTTCTTCCGCCACCGTGCGATGCCCACGCGAGGCAGTGATGCGCCCATGAGTGTATTAGCTACCCTTCCTCATGCATCTTCTCTGTGTGTTGAAAATTAAGTTAAGAAATGAACTCAAAGAAGAGAAGTAAAAGAAAAAGAAAAAGGAAATGAAGGAAGAAGAACCTGTAAGGAGTAAGAAGAAAGTTACAAGAAAAGAACAAAGAATAAAGACAACAAGAGTAAGAAGTAGCATACTATTCTTTCCTTAGGTAAGTTTACCCCTCCTTTCCGTTTGAATAACCTTTGAATAATCTTAAAGATGTATATATACAACACTAACTAAACTAGAGTACATAACACATCTGATTATAGTGCGAGAGTGAGAAGGGGAGAGAGAATAATGGTGAGAGTGAGTGACTTGGGCTTACCAAATAGCTGGCTACCTGTCCTCCTCTCTCCTCTCATTAATACCAACACCAAACCCGGCCACGTAATTTTGTTTTGCTAATCCCACCACCTATTTTTTCATCATCCCGTACAATCCCGTAAGTTTCATTCCCGTATTAGAAGGCTGCTGTAATTGATACAATAAGTTTGGTACAATATCCCTCCCCTATATATATATATATATATATATATATATATATATATATATATATATATATATATGGGAGGGGATCGGGAGCTCCGTCGTCCTCGATCGTTGCATCGAGGGGACGCACACGTAGGTCCCACGCGGTCCGCTCGATCCAACGGTGTAGGAACGGGGCTCCCGCGGGGGAAGTCCCACCAAAGAACTCCGCCCTCCTCCTGCACCATCGAATCGTGGGGTCCACGCGAGGCCCGAGCACGCGACCGCTCGATCCAACGGTCGAGGGTCACAGGGCTCTCGCGGGACTCCGGATCAAAGTCCCGCGAAAGATGCACCCTTCTCCTTTAAGTTGACAATTAAGAAATCATTAGCCTTTGTAACATGGTAAAAAAAAAAAAAATTAAAAATGTTAAGGGGCACAAGCCTAGTTGGGGTTTAGCCCATATGTATATATATACTCACTGCTACGGGCTAATACTAATTTGCTGTTGGGTCTTACTTTTCTTAATGACAGAGGCCCATTCCGACCGCAGAAGCTGCACGGGACGATGGACACAAAAAAGAGGTGGAAAAAAAAAAGAGCTTTGCTATGCCTACAACCAAATTTCACAACCCTCCTACAACCGGACACGTGTCGGACTTCGATTGGAGGAGAAAAATAAATGGTGGGGCCGGGTGGAGCCCATGTAGCAGGGGGGGTGAGAGTGGTGGTAGGACCCGGTGGGACCCATGTGTAAGGGGTGGGAGAGAGTAGTTGTAAGAAGGTTGTAAGAATTTGGTAGTAAACTTAGCAAAAGGCTGACGAGGCACCTATTTACACTACAAAAAATTTGGATTTTCGTGATAATTAATTTGTAACAACTAAAAAATTTATCACTGAAAGGGATATTTCTATGACAAGTAAATTTTGTTGTCACTCATAATTTGATTCTGTGACAAGAATAATTCCTTATCGTCACAAAGTTAAATTATTTAGTGACTATATTTTTATTGGTCGTCACAAAATGTGTCACTGAAATAAAATTTTAATTTTTGACTCATGTCAAAGGCATGTTTTATGTGACAAATAAAAATACATGTCACTAATGGTATATTTTGTGATATCCTTAAACAATTGTAACAACAAGTTCTATGTGACAAGTAAAAATACTTGTCACTTAAGGTGTATTATATGACAAGTGAAAATTATTGTCACTTAAGATGCATTCTGTGACTTTTTTAAAAGAGTCGTAACAACAAGTTCTTTGTGACAAGCAAAATATTTGTCAAGCTGTATTATGTGACAAGTAAAAATCTTTTGTCACTTAAAGTGTATTTTGTGACATCGTTATAGAATCGTAACATTAAGTTCTATGTGACAAGTAAAATACTTGTCACTTAAGGTGTATTTCGTGAATTCCTTAAAGAATTGTAACAGTAAATTTATCACTTAAGGTGCATTATGTTACTTAAGACGTATCCTGGCATAATTAATATATATTTTTTTTCTTTAACAAACTAATGGTTGTGGTGTAATGGTAGGATGTTTGATTCTGGAGTAAAAGATTACGTGTTTGAATCACATGGGATCAATTTTTTTCAATTTTATTTACAAGAAGATGCAATTTGTGACAATAGCGTGCATCACTTATAACATCCATAGTGACGATGTATCTCGTCATGAAAAGAATACTATCAGTGACAAGGTTTGCTAGTCACAGTTGAAAATATTTTGTGATGCCATGTTTTAGTCGTTATTTTTTCTTTTAGCTACGGAGGTATATGTAACGGAAGTAAGTCGTCACTGTACTCGTCACAGAAAATATGTTGTGACAAGTTTTACAACTTGTGTGACAACTTTACATGTCACAGAAACTATGTTTTCTTGTAGTGTTATATGGAAATTTGAATAGAGAAAAGCTACTCGTTTTATTTTTTACTATTTTCATATGATACTTAATACATATTTCAGTAGAATAATGCTATTCATACCTCCAAAAAATCTCTCCAAACTATTTTTGTGAAACCCATAATTTGTATTTATTAAGTAAATAATGTTTTGGTATTATTATTATTAGTATTTCAAAATTATTATTATTATTATTATTATTACTATTAAATATTTTTGTGTGAAAAAGAATTTCGAAAATAATTACAAATTGGATTTTCGATTTTCGGACCCAGACCCGAGTCCGAACCCAGACCCAGGCCTGAGCCCTATTCCTTTTCCCTTTTAAAATCTGGTTTGGACTTGGCTTTAATAAAAAAAAATAATATATAAAAAAAAGGTACTTTGGGCTGGTCCCGAAGGACCAGCATTCTTCTTGTGGGGACTTATTCTCCCATCCCCTCTCTACCACATGTTTTCCAACGTAAACTCCCCACCACTTCATTCATAAACACCCCACTACTTCCATCTCCTCTTCAACAGAAGAGAAGGCTCTCACCATTTCACCAACTCTCTCCCTCTCCACTCTCTGGATAACATTTTCTCATCTCTCTCTCTCCATATTCTCTAATTTTTCCCAACTACTTCACAACCCCCACCTAACCCCCAAATCCCTTGGCCGACTGCCCCCACGCGGCCCCCTCCACCCGCGCGCGACCTTCCGTCGCCCCGCGCCCGCCGAGCCTCCCTCGCGGCGCACCCCTTTCCGCGCCACCCTCCGGCGAGCCCGACCAGCGCCGAGCTTCCCTCGCGCGCGGTCCCCGCCGTCCAGGACCACTCCCGCAGCCGCCAACTCCGGCGACCAGCGCTCCCCGAGCGCCCTTTGGCCCTAGCTTCGCCCCGACAGCGTGCCTAGCGCTGCTCTGGCCGAGTACCCTGCTGTTCTCCCTGTCGTGCCCTATATTCTGGAATTCCGGTGTTTCGTCGTCGACGTCGCTGATTTCAGCCCTAATTCGGGAATGTCGCTGCTGGACTTCTATTTCTATTCTTTTATTATATCATCTGAGAGCTCTAGCCGAGCATTCCGAGGTATAAATTCTCTGCCCCGTTGCGTTTATTTCGGTAGTCGATGATGATAACGGTCCCCGGTTTCCCCTCGGAAATCCGGTTTAGCTACGTGGTAGTTTGGTTAGCTACGTTAGCGTTTTTGTGATGTTGTCTGTTGAGATTTTATGCGGTTAATTTGATTTCGGAATTTCCGAGTATTTCGGGAAGGTTCTGTTGGTTTCGGAAACAATTTCTGTGGTTATATTTTCGGTATAAATGGGTTATTCTTTGGTTGGGACAATTGCAAGATTTTGTTGTTGGCGCATTTTCCAGTTTTGGGTTGTCCCGAAATAGAGGGAATGCTGCCCAAATTTTTACAAAACTTTATTTATTTGGATTTCAAATTGGTTTTCGGAAAATGATTTTTAAAATCGACTTTTCGGGCGACGACCGTACCGGTCTGTGGGCCCTAGCGAAATGCAAACGCACCGGTCCGACCGGGCGTTGAGGTATTAGCTAGATGTGACGATGGACCAAGTCTGAGACTCCAAACTTTTGATTTAAATTACTTTATTTAATGTTTAAATTAATTATTATAGATAATTGGTTACTGCACATTTTATTTAGGAACTAAAAATTTTCCTCTTATTTTATGTAAAAATATGTAAGGGCATAAGCCCATAACTCTGGGTTGATTAGTTGTGCCCCTGTATTGCATAGTGTAAGTTTTATTTCTTTCTGGTGATGTTGATTCTTTTGGGTGGTTTTGGATTGGACGTGTAACCCGTAGTTAGAACGTAATCATTTCTCGTATATAATTAATTAAGAATTACCAAGTAAAATAAATGGATAAAATATTAATAAGATAACTAGATTATGTTTTGGCACTGAAAGAAACTATTTTTATAGATATATTACAAAAGCACAAAGTTTTCCAAAGATAATTTGTTCTTGTTATTATTTTCCAAATAATCAAATCAACGCACGTAGCTTGCGACGTAAACGTTAGCTGTAGCTTAATAACAACTTAAAACCTGACTAGGACTTGTTACTAGAGATTGCAACTAGCACCCTTAGTATGGCTATACAACGGATCTAAGTCGAGTTCTCAACTGTAGGAACTCGAAGACATACCTGACGTTCCTCTTCGGCATCAACTCGTCTTTCCAGTCATTCAATACAAGGCAAGTTTCGGATTATGTATTCTTGTATTTTACTTAGTAAAGTTAAGCTGCATGTTAAACCACACTGCTGACACGGAACTCTATCTTGGGGTTCAACTACTGATTGATACTATTACTGATTGTGGGACTGGAAGAATAGTGTAGGCGTTTATGACCAAAGCCCTATTGTCATAACTGTATTAGCTTGCCCCTCTTACACACGGGGATAAGCCATATCGTATCTGTCACTACCACATTTCTAGTGTGAGGGTATTTTTGTTATTTTTTTGGGTAAATAAAATTTATTAGTGTTAATTAGAAATTATGGGAATTTTTAGAATTTATTTTGGATTTATTTGGGCTAGTTTGATTTTTGGCCAGTTTTGACCCATGTAGACCAACCTAGGAACTAACCCTAGTTAGTGGGCCATGGTTAAGGTCAAGTGACTCTAGTCAAGCCTAGCCTAAGACTTGGTTTAGTCAAATTAGCAATAGGTTGAGAAAGTCATAAGCCATGACTTATGGTTTTAGAACATTGATTAGGTTTAGCCTTAACTAGCTTGTGAACTTAGCCCAAGCCTTACACTTGGACTCAACCTTATCCAAATGACAAGTGGCCGGCCACCTTAGCCTAGGGAATCCCACCCTATATAATCCCTCTCAAAACTAGGGTTCCCTCTTTTAAGGAAGAGCCCTATTTTCAAGGAGGTGAGTTCTTGGCTTCTTTAATCCATTTTAATTCCAATATAGGTCCTAAATTCCTCAAACTTGTTACAATAGTTCCTAATGATGATTTCCTTGTTGTTGTGAATGTTTGGTTCAGTTTGGAATTAATTTGGAGGATTTGGGATACCAAGTGAGGAGCTCACAAGGAGGTTTTTCCATTGAAACTTTACTTTGAGGTATATCTCTCATTTCTCCATTAAATCTCCTGTAGTCTTCATCAATAGGGACCCTAAGTGATCCTCCTAAGGTCAGGAATGATTCGTGTCCAGTATCGAATGATTCGTGTCCATTTTGGACACGTATCAGTGTCCTGGATAGGGTGTTCGACCAAATGCCACAGAGGGCAGGTCGACCATTTTAAACCATTCCTTTTGAATAGGAAATAGGATCTAGGTCTAGCCTAGTGATTCGTGTCCTTGTATCCTAGTTTTAGTGTCGTCCTGTGTCGATTTCCTGCTGTGGACACGCGTGTGCGCACGGCCGCGCGCTGCTACAGGCATCCCCTGCTACACGGGGTCTGTAGCGGACACGACACGTGGCTTTTGGACACGAAACTTGACACGAAGCAAGGGGCGGTGTCTGTCATGACACACCCCAAGCCTTGTGTTGGTTAGTGTCGTGTCGAGCGTGGAAACTTGTGTGCACAGGGAAATGCCCAGTCTGTGCACTGTGGGTTTTCCCCACTGACACGGATCTCGTGTCCAACCTAGACACGTCATGGACACTGGACAGTGGGTCCATGGGGTAGCCCTATAGGTGGGCTACCCATGTGTGTCACCATGAGGACCATTCGTGTCCTGTGTCGTGCACACGACACAAGTGCACGTGTGCACGAGACAGTGCACTGTTAGTGCACTGTATGTGTTTCTCTTTATGTTTTGTGCTGTGGACACGCCGTGTCGGCTTGGGGGTGACACGAGAGGGAAAGTGGGGTTGTATACGAGGGGTGTTATGCATTGTTCAATCATTAGATCATAAATCATCAAGTTTACAATTAATTTCACATTGTTGATCACTGTTCTGATACTTAAGAAATTTCCTGTTAAGTTTCAGTTTTTAATGTGATGTTGTTCAGGGAGTTTAATCCTAATGTTGATGTTAATTTGCTAAGTTGAACCCTGATTATGTTTTCCCTATATGTTTTAGCTCACTATGGCTAAGCTTGGTATAGAATTGATATATTAATGGACTGTAAATGGGTTTCTGATAAGTTAACAAGTCTGAACTGATATGATCAGTAATTGGTTCCAGGTTCACATTGAGTTGTATTGGTTAATTAACCTGCATTATTGATAATTTCATGTTTTTATAGATCAAACATGCTCTCCTATATTGCTGCCTAACTATAGTTTAAGTTTTGGATGTTTGGTGTAGTATGGATTTCGAAATGTTGAAGGGAAATGTGAGGACTTTTGGTCCAGCTTTCTTAGCAATGGACAATTGATCCTTTTCATTTCTGATATGATAATTGATAGATGAATACCAGAGCTTGAGAGGGTTTCAGTTTGTTCTTAAAAAGGGTTTTGAATGTTATACTTATGATATAGTTCTAGTTCACTTTTTCTTTAATGTTTAAACTAAGCTTAGGTACAGTCCTTGATTTTAAACCTGAGAATTGGTTTACACATTCTTCTTTCCTGTTTTCCTGTACATGTTGGCATACACATTCTTGATCACTGTCACACTCTTCCTACCTTCACTGTCATAATATTATTCCTGCACATTCCTACTGTCACATTTTGCCACACACACACACACTAGTTTACATGCTTCTTCACCAAGTTAATTCCTGCTGTGTACATTTGACACATTTCACTATTTTCCTGTGACACACTTCACACTAACTTCCTGTACACAGACACTTAGCTCCCTTGTAACCTGCACACTGCATTTTCCTGAACACAGGCCACTCTGGTACTTCCACATTGTTTCCTGCACACTTGATTTCCCTGTACACTGTTTCCTGCACATTAATTAGTTCATATGCACACATTGTTATGGAAATTCCTGAGCACATGCCACCCTCTCTCTTATTACACATGTATGTGTATAATGTATGTGGATTTCCATATATGAATATATATATATATATATATATATATATATATATATATATATATATATATATATATATATATATATATATATATATATATATATATATATATTTTATTAATGTAATGTATGTAGATTAGGCTTATGTATATCTATGTAAAGTGTGATGCCTAATGTATGTATCTAATATATATAGATATCTTTACCTTCCTTGATTAGCTATGTGGTAGTTTTCTCTAGCCTAGTGGTGTGTATTTTGTGGTGTCTTGAATGGGTGTATAGTGAAATGTGATTGTTAAGATTTTCTAGATTAGCTAAGGCTTGTGATGACTAGTGTAGGCTTGCTTAGCTTGTTAGGCATAGTGCTAACTAGTATAGATTGGAATAGCCTAGTTTAGACTTAACTAGACTTGGTTGACCTAGTTTGACTTCTAGGGTTGACCAGAGTTGACCAAGAGTTGACTTTGGTCTAGATTGACTTAGAATCATATAGAATGCATAGTAGAACTCCATTTTGATATTCTGGACTTGTTGTGACTTGTGCTGTTCTGATTAGGAGCCAGACACCACTCCTTGGACAGTACGTTTCATACCGGACACTCAGTTACAGGCGAGTACATTCTCTGATCATTTCATATCCTGCTTAGAATTATTACCTGCAGTAGATTACTTTACTTGTACTGTCACGTTGGTCACACGGATTGGTACTATATGGATCTCTACATGCGATGTTATCCCCCTCGGGAGCATCGGGTACATTGTGCTTGTGCGTTTCACTTACATCATGTACTCCTGTGCTTTCATTACATGTGCACTCCTGTGAATCTTGTACTTTCATGTTCACGGAGCCCCATGTATACTATCATGTGCACCCTATATGGGCCCCCATGTGATATCCTGTGCAATAACATAACCTGTTTAGATCCTTGTGTATTGATTGGGGATACGGGGGAGTGCTAGTAGTCGTATGAACAATTCCTTGTAGTGTAGATTCCTGTGCACCTCGACATTCTGTGCAAATCTGTCCTGTTCACATGTGCTATCTCGTACTCTGATTCACTAGTCACTGCTAGTTCTCTATGTATAGTAGATATTTACACTACAGTTCTTTTCCTGTTTACATACCGCATTTCTTTCAGTACTTGTATCTTACTTTACTGCATGTTTATATTTTCTAACCTGCTATGAATTGTTGAGATGTACTGTGCTCGCTCCTGTCCTGACTGGACCTGTTGAAAATATTACAGAGGACGAGGAGGAGGCTTGCCTGGACACCTATTACGGGGCAGCCCTTGATGACACCTGTGAGCTGGACCCTCAGGAGGATCCAGCAGTAGCTGAGGACCTTCCCCCGACTGCCTAGACTAGATAGTTAGGCTTTTATTTATGTAGTTGGATCATGTTCTAGTTAGACTCTTTATCTGGAGATCAGTTTTGTATATATTCTTTTATCTGAGACTTGTACTGCTGGGATTATCTTAGACTATTGTTTTATCTATTTTATTTCCTTGAGTTCTATTCATATCGTGCTATATCTTCCTTAGTTGTGATTGAGTTTCTTTTGCTATGTCACCCCCATTCGGGGAGTATAAACTGTTTAGATATTTACATTGCTAGATGTTGTGACCTAGGACAGCGTTCTACCGCCGACACTGCGGCGTAGGCTGGACGTATTCACGTCTCGTGCCCTTACTCTAGGGTGCGGGTCGTGACAGTATCGCTAAGATACTACTGCTCAACCCAAGCCGGTCATAGACGTTTGCATATTCAAAACACACAGAACTGTTTTAAACTACTGAAAAATGTTATTTCAAACTGTTTATCCTGCACTTTCCAATTACTATTTAAGTTATGAGATGCATATTTCGTTCTTGCTCCCTCCTGACTGGAGACAACATTTTTAGGTAACACTGAGGATGATGAGCTATATTATGATAGCTATTATGACCCGGTTCTCTACCCTGCGACGATACCGGAGCCGTCTCCGGAGGACGCTGATCCAGGGACTGCTGAACCAGATGTTTAGATAGTCTTTTCTTTCTGCATTCTCTTTCTTTATTTGGATCTTGTAGTTTATTTCAGCATTTCCTTTCCAGTTGTACTTCGAAATACTTTATAAAGTTTCAATTTTCGAATATAACAGTTGTGACAAATGTACTTGTGTTATTGTGAATACCTGCAATGGAACAGCTTACTGCCGCCGTCTCACCACGGTGCAGGCTGGGCATGGTCCGGTTCGACCCATTAATTTGGGATCGGGTCGTGACATGTTTTCAGTGGTGGCCCATGCAGGTCCACAACAACAACAACTTAGGAAAACCTATCTAGAAGCAACTAGAACACTAGAACATCAATTTGTTACGACATAGGACCGAAATATTTTATTATTAAATATTTTTGGTTGATTATAGACTGGTAGGATACCTTGCTTATGTGTGCATCCTAAAACCTTCCAGAGAATGACCATTGACAAGACCAAATCCTGCTGGCAATGAGGTGTCATCTCCGGATCATACCCCATCTCCTCAACCAAGCCCAGGGTCTTTTCCCTCGCGGCTGTTTGACCGTCCTCATAATGCATCCAGTGGAGTTTTTACTACACTGGCGATTCCTACCTCATCTCAACTAAGTTGTATTTCCTTGGTGGAGTATCCATTTTTGTTGCTCCACCAGTACCAACAAACACCTTCCAAATGGTTGTCCTATTTCAAGAAATCCTGGAGTTCCAAAAAGCTCAAGATGAAGCCCAGCAGGAACAGAAGACATGAAGAACGTCAATGATGTAGCCTTAGTTATCTCCAATCAAGTTGGAGCAGAACCTTGTCCTAGGAAGGATACCCCTGAATCTAGAAGATATTTGGGTCCCATCAAGTACTCTACTTTCCGACAGTCTTGTCGTAAGAAGCTATGGGCTTGTAACTATTGCAAGAAGCCTGGTCATCAGGCCGTTAGTTGCCGCAAGAGTTTGGGACAATATTTGGCATATGGATCTGCTAAACATCGGGTAAAGGACTGCCCTTATCTTTTCATCAAACCAGAGCTCATATCCCAGCAACACCTGTTAGGCCACAACCTAGGGACCCTCTTCCTATCCATCAGACCCTGCCTCTTACAATAAGACATGATGCATACTCGAGGTTCATAGAAGATGAAGCAGTTGGAGACTGCTCATGCAAGAGCCAGAACCATGAAGAATAGTACCTAGCACTGCTGAATAGCATTATCTTTTTGGAAGTTGTAACAAGATGTCCTTAGATCAATCATAAGAGTTTATGCTGTAATTCTTCACATGAATAAGAAATTCTTAGTTACACCTTTATGACAGATGTTTTTCCCTGATAGTCTTCCCGGATTATCCCAGATCTAGACATAGGATTCACCCCTGACCTAGTCCCCGGCTCTTACCCTAATTCTAAAGGATATTACAGAGTCAACTCGAAGGTGGCCAAGAAGATGAAGGACCAGATCAATGAAGGCTCTAGGATTTATTCAGGGTAGAACTTCACCTTAGGGAACACCTATCTTGTTTGTGCCCAGGAAGGATGGAATAACGGATGTGCATAGATTACCAGACACTAAAGAACCAGTACTCTCTGCCCGGATCGAGGATCTGTTTGATCTGTTTGTGTGGAGTTAGTGTGTTTCGAAGTTTGACTTAAGATCTGACTACCAACAAATCAAAGTCAGGAAGGAGGACATATTTCCAAGACGGCGTTCAAACACCAAGTATGGGTAGTTTGATCATGACGTTGGACTGGCAAATGCTCCTGCTGTGTTCATGAATCTCATGAACAAAGTTTTTCCATGAGTATTTGAATCAGATTATCTTCTCCATAGATAACATTCTGATATTTGAAGACTGAAGAAGAGCATGAAGAACATCTGAGGAAGTTTTGGAAACTTTGAGGAAAAAAAAGTTTTATGGTAAGTTGTAATGTCCCAAATTCGTGATACGTATTTAGTGTACGTATACGTGTTTTGGACCCATATTTTATTTATTCATGGTTAGTTGTCTTGGTTTATTTTGCATTGGCTTGGTTTTATTGTCATTGATAGTTTAATTACTTTTAATGATTCATTGGTTTATTTGGGCTTGGTTTATTCCTGGGTTGGTTCGGCTTGGTTCGATTTGGGATTGCTCTTGGTTCATCATGAACCAAGGGGTGAACCCCCTACCTACCACCACCACTCATATTTATTACCTATTCTTCTTTCTCTCTCTTCATAATCATCTTCTTCTTCCTCATTTACTTCCTTACCTACCAAAGAGAGGGAGAGAGAGGTCTAGGCAAGTGCATCTTGCTTCCACAAGAGAGCTCATTTTTATTGTTCCATTAGCTTCTTCTCATGTTTCTAAGACACATTAGAACTTGTTATTTTCCATTTTGAGGCTTAACTTTTTGTAGATCTAGGAATTAGTTATTTTCGGATTTTGGTGGTTTTGATCTATCAAACTTCTTTGTTTTCAAGTTTTGATGGTTCCATGTTGTAGAAAATTTTATTCTACCCAATTTTGACATTTGAAAAGTCGGATTTGGACTTATTTTGACCAAGTTATGGACTTTTGAAGCTTTGGGTTCAACCATGGAGTTCTTGCTGATTTGGAGAAAACAGTGAGCAGTGCACGAGCTTTTTAGCTTGTGCCACTGAGCTGCGCGCGCTCTTTAGCGCAGCACAGTCGACCCCATACGCTGCCTTTTGGGAGCGTATGACTCGCATACGCTCGCTTGCTTGACAAGGAGTCGTATCGACCCCATACGCTGCCTTTTGGGAGCGTATGACTCGCATACGCTCGCTTGCTTGACAAGGAGTCGTATCGACCCCATACGCTGCCTTTTGGGAGCGTATGACTCGCATACGCTCGCTCGCTTGACTAGGAGTCGTATGGAGTGCATACGTTGCCTTTTGTGAGCGTTTGACCTGAGCGTAGTTTGCCCTGAGCGTACGCTGGCTTGAGCATAGCCTAACCTGAGCGTATGACCTGAGCGTATGACATGAGCGTATGGCCCTTGGCTGACTTGGTCTTATGTCAGCGTGCCAGTTTGGTTTTATTTTCCTTAAGCTTGGCTCTTCTATAGCCCTGTATATTGATATTTTATTAGATATTTTACGTCCTTTTTATATCCTTACGCCTTTTGTCCTGAACTTGATAATCACGAATTTACTTGATATATTTGGAATTGATAGTTGAGCATGACGTGATAGTGACCCGTAGTGGTGCACTCCTGACATAATAGCCTGACATGACCTGATAGTGGCCCGTCGTGGTGCACTCATGACAAAGTACACTTGGCATGATAACCTGACATGATTATCTCGAATAGCTGTTGCGACGGCTACCTGACATGACATGACCTGTTTAATTAATCATGACACCGTGGGCGATTGTGCTTGTACAAATAATCCAGTCATGTCTTGTATCATGTCTAGGAGGGGACTCCTGAGTACCACGGTCAGGAGTACCTACTGAAATGGCTAAGGTTAATAATTAGTATAATTCACTACTCATGAAGAGATGTTCCCCAGTTACAGGCGATCCCGTTATCCCGGCCGCAAATGTTTGGACTTGTAGCCTGCCGACGAGTAGGGCACATTTCCAGCCCACTGTTATATGGGACACTCTTGATTGTCACTTTAAATAATTGAACTCTATTGTCACTCTAAAGCATTATACTCTCTAGATTGTCACTATAATGATTGCCTGGATAACCTGGATAGCTGCAGGGCCTGTGACTACTTGGAGCATCTCATTGCATCTTGCTAGTAACTAGGATTGTGATAACCCTAGTTAGTTAATGTAGAAAGCCATAGGCAATGATTGGCCGTGATTGATTGGATGGAGTCTAGTCCAGTATGGTATTGTCTAGAATTGATTGATTGCAAGATTGTACCAGAATGATTGAATTATTGTCACTCCAGATTGTCACTATAATGATTGTCACTCCAGATTGTCACTATAATGATTGTCACTCCAGATTGTTACTTGACCTGATTTCTTATATTTATCTTGCCAATAAATGGTGAGAGAAACCAAGTTCCGTTCAGACAAAGGGTTACAACCCCGGTCCTTGTTTGGTTTACGGGTTGTAACCTAGCTATCTGAATAGTTCCATGGTTATCTCATCGTATATCATCCTGGCATGCTTTTCCATATGTCATGTCTTTTAGTGATTCTATGCAAGATTGTCTTTTATAATTATCTATCGTATTTTTTCTTAAATTACTGTCTCTTATTATGTAATTATATTATTGTGTTAATTTGCTGGCTTTAGTTCTTAAGTGAAGCCTCCTTTGTGGCACTTGCTCTTTCTGGGGTCTGACCCAGCTGGTTTTGTATGGCCAGATATCGGAGCAGCACCAAAGGATCTCCCTGCTTTCCAGCCCGATGGTGGTCACCAGGCGTAACCAGGGCATCGAGTGGGTTTCTTTTGTTCTCCCACTGTAATATTGTAAATTATTCTTTTGAGGCGTTTAGCCGACGAGCAAGTGTTAGCTCGATTGTACTTACTTACTGTCTGCCTACGGGCTGTAACATGATTGACAAGCCCCGGAGGTTGATCATGTATGACTGAACTCTTGCTAGTTCTCACATTTTGTAACGACTAGCTTCATGATCATCTGGATATGTAATGTTTGGGACGCCTTATAATTGTATATTTGGAGATCTGATATCTTGTGATTATTATTAGTTGGTTGAGATTGAGACAATAGGCTATTTTATGACCTTAAGAGACTGATGGATTGTAGTGAAATTCTCACATATCTAGACAGTCGTGACCGTATAGCGGTGTGGATCCCATTCCGTTATACGTAGCTGGCTATGTCTGCCCCCGCTCTCCAGTATTCTGGTTCTGGGGCGTGACATGGTTTAAGTGGTGGCCCGTGCAGGTCTTGTTAATCAAGATGTGTGAGGGTTTACCGAATAGATGTCTCAATCGGTACTCGCCCTTGATCTCTGCTCGTATCCTCTTGATTCCTGAAATTCTTGTCCTGATCACATGCTTGTAATCGTTGATCTGTCCTGGTCCTTCCTTATTGTTCCCATGTCGTCTTCTTCAGCGGCATTGAACCTGGACCTGCTGATCAGCAAGGCGGATCACCTCCCGTGGACCAGCAGCAACCAGAAGATCAGGCCCAGCACTCAGGAGCAGCCTCCCGAGTCGTACCTACTGGAGAAGAGCCGCCAGTTCAGTCAGTCCAGCCTGCAGATCCTGATGATGGCACTTTGGTGGGTCTCATCAGATCATTGTTAGCTTCCCAAGATCGTAGAGGCGATGTGTGAGACCCGTCTCACTGTATCGGTATTTTATACGGATACGTATTTATTTGAGCCGTATTTCGTATTTCTCGATTTGTGTGATATTTTAAAATTTTCCAAGATATAGGAATTTCATGATTTGGTTTAACTTGGACTTGGTTTTATTTGGTTCGGTTCCACTTTGACTTGGTTTGGTTTAGTTGGTTTCTCATGAGCTGAGGTGTATGGCTTAGATTTAGTGGAGAGGAATGAATGGTGGAGATCACTTGAGCTTGTTATATAAGCCACTTTTCTCTCTCCCTCCTCATTCACCCTCATTCATTTCTTTTCCACCAAACCCTAGCCATTGGAGAGAGGCAAGTACATCTTGCCGAATGTTGGACGATTTCAATTTCGTTTGTTCCATTCTCTTTATTGTTAAATTCTAAGCATGTTTAGAACTTGGAGTTTTCTATTTTGATGGCTAGATTGTGGTAGATCTAACTTTGTGGTACTTTCAGTTTTCATAAGTTTTGATCTGTTAACTTGTACATTTTTGATAACTGACAGTTCCATGTTGTAGAGAATTTTATTCTACCCCAAATTGACCTATGGAAGTCCAAATTTGGACTCCGGATTGAAGTTTGGTGGTGTGGAGAAGCCATGGTATTTTCCCCATGGACATCTCCTCTGTGGGAAGCCATCATTTGCATTTTTTGGCTTACATGCGAGCTTGCTGGCATTTTGGAGCCGCATGCACGTATGGGTATTTTGTGTTGGCCGCATATGGAATTATTCCAGTTGACCGTATGTAACTTATTAGCTTGCATTAATATTTGTATAGCAATAATGATGAGCCGCATAGGTTGTGGCAATAGCATTAAATGCAGGCTCGCACTTTTGCATGTAACTTGCATTAAATATTTGTCCTCAGTATTTCTTTAGTATTAATACTTGCTCTCCATTTCCATTTGAGCCGTATGGAAAGGAGCTGCAGGGCTTGGACATCTGCATTAAATGCATGCTTGCATTTTTTTATTAAGTAAATAGTGAGCCGCATAGGCTTTAAAGAAAGCATTTAATGCACTTTTCTTAAATGCATATTTTCCCATGTATTTTCCTAAGGCATCTCCTGAGCTAGCCGCATAGGCTAAGGGAGAGAGAAAGCATTTAATGCATTAATTCTTTCATGCATATTTTCCATGCACATCCTGAGCTAGCCGCATAGGCCACTCTAACAGTGAGCCGCATGAAAGCATCAATGTGGTATGCAATGCTAGCATACGTTCAAAAAAAAGAGAAGGCCATGCATGTGTTGATTTCTTAAAGGCATGTATTATTAATGCTTTACTTAAATACATTTAGTACAAGACCATGCATTAGTTAGCTTTCTTAGCTTTCTTAGTGCATGCATTATTCTAATGCATGGTTTAAATGCATTAATGCATACGTAGGACCATGCTTGGCCGCATGGTTATTCTATTGGAGCCGCATGGTTATTCTATTGGAGCCGCATAAGGAATTATTTAATATTAGTTGCTTGTTTGCATTCTCATGCAAGCAACCGCATGGCCATTGTACTTTTGGACTTTGAATTTAATATTGGACCGCATGGCTTTTGTTGAGCTGCCTGTACTTGCAGGATATATTTTATTATATGTCATCATTGCTTGGCCACGTGAACCAATATTTAAATGGTTCACGTGAACTTTTCTTATTGCATTGATTGTGGGGGGTCCTACATAGCTTCCTTTAGTTGACTTGCTTGCTGAAGTGGGAGTTTGCATTTAATGAGGGTCCCACTGTCTTTTATCTTATTTGATTTTATGGCCTATTTATTGTTTCATGGCCGCATGGATGGTCTTCTACTTTCTTGGCCGCATGGGGTCCCTCCCACTCTTGGCCGCATGCACAATTGTATGCTAGCCGCATATGGCTTGCTGGCCTTAAATGCTTGACTGATTTTATTTAAATAATTTCGGAGCCGCATGGGTGGCCTCCCACTCTCTTTGACCGCATGTTTGTTCTCCCACTTTTGGACCGCATGGGTCCCACTTTGATTGTTTAAATGTTTTATTTTGCCTGAATTGTGGTCAGAATTTCTTCCCACTTCCAACATAAAAATTGTAGAGTTTCTCCTTGGCTTCAATAATATATATATTATTAGTATATTATTATTTAATTGTGCAAGTTTCTTCCTTCTTTGATAAATGACATGACACGACGGTGACCCGTAGTGGTGCACTCTTGAAATGAACTTGACATGATATTCTTGACATGATATTCTTGACTTGATATTCTTGACATGATAACTTGACATGATAATGACTTGATAGTGGCCCGCCGTGGCGCACTCTTGACATGATAAACCTGACATGATATCTCTTGAAAGGCTGTTGCGATGGCTAGCATGACTTGATAAGATTGAATAACTTGGACACCGTGGACGATTGTGCTTGTACAAATGAACCTGTCTTGTCTTGCATCATGTCTAGGATGGGACTCTGAGTACCACGGTCAGGAGTACCTACTGTAAATGGCTAAGGCTAATAACTAGAATAATACAGTAGTTCATGGAGAGACTTTCCCAGTTACCTGTTGCCCCTTTGATCCCGGCCTTATATATATATATACATGGGATTTGTTGCTATCCGTCGAGATGAGCGCACTTCCAGCCCGCCGTCGAGTGTGGTACCTTAGGACACATGTATCTTACTACAGTGTGTCTGCTATATCATGCTATCTTTTTCCTTTTCTTTGCTGGAGTCATTCAGGTAGTAACAAACAGGTAACCGGACTTGGAAGAATCTCGCTGCATCTTGCTAGTAACTAGGCCTGTGATAATCCTAGTTAGTTAAAGTATCAAGCCGTACTTATTGCTTGGCCGTGAATGTTGCATGGAGTTCAATCTATCTAGTCTTGTCTTGATCTTGTACATGATTGTTACATGTCCTGATTTCTTATTTTATCTTGCCGATAAATGGTGGGAGAAACCAAGTTCCGTTCAGACGAAGGGTTACAACCCCGGTCCTTGTTTGGTTTATGGGTTGTAACCTGGTTATCTGAATAGTCCCATGGTTATCTCATCGTATATCACCTTCCCAGTTCTATTTATTTAACATGTTCTCCAGTTTACTTCACGTCAAATGATGATTTACTTACTGTCTTCCTGTGTTCGGGTTAAGTGCATTGGTACTGCACGAATCTCGATCCTCCTTTACTTATTTGCTTGTTGATTGCTAATGATTGCTGGTTTTAAGTTCATAGTTCGGCCTCCTTTGTGGTACTTGCTATTTGGGGTCTGACCCCACTGGTTTTGCATGACCAGGTTCTAATAGAAGAGCCCGAAGGATCTACCGCACCATCTACTCGATGGTGACCAGTCGGAGCACCAGAGTGCCTCAGTGGATTTTTTCTTCATCCTCCCACTGATATGTAAATTCTTCTCTTGTAACGATTAGCCCCGAGCACGTGCTTAGCTCGTGTTTTGGTATTTTTCTTGATATTGTAGCCTACGGGCATAAACATGATATGTGCATTCTAGACTATAGCTAGTCCTTATCATGTACGACTAATACTCTAGCTAGTTATCAGTTCTGTGGTACTGGCTTCATGATCATTCATGTATATATGGTTCGGGATGCCTTACTATTGTATGTATGATGATCGTACTCCTTGCTCTTGTATAATTGCCTGTGATTGAGATACCTAGGATTGTTAAACCTTCGGATTGACTGATGACTTGTAGAGTAACCCCCATGTCTCGACAGCTTATACGTGATTTCAGAGTATTAACGTACTTTGGGATTACGTAGCTGGCTATGTCTGCCCCCGCTCTCCAGTATTCTGGTTCTGGGGCGTGACATGGTTTTAGTGGTGGCGCCATGCAGGTCTGAATCTCGATTTTCAGATTTGTGGGGGTTACCATGTTTAGATATCTCAATCACGATTATCCTTATTGATTTCCTTCGGATTATTCTCTACCTCTGATACTTGACTTGATATCTGTTTTGATCATTGATCATTCCTGTTCTCATGATTTGATCTTGTGTCCTTCAACCTTCAAGGGCACTGTTCTTGATTCTTCTGATTATCTTGTTCGTGTTTTGCCAAGGGCAGCTCAGCATTCTTCAGCCAGGCCAGTTATGGAGGATCAGTCTCAGCATGCAGGCAGAGATGTCAGTCCACCCCGATCAGCCAGTCGCTTCTGTCTTCGCATCTTGAGACAGGTGGTAAAGTTCATGCATCTGTTTCAACTACGATGACACGTTCTGGGTAGAGTCATGTCTTGAACTAAGTCATTGGTACCGACTTACCTTGAGGCTTGACTTTTATCCATTTTGGGAGTCAGCTTAGGCCAGCGAGGACGTTGGTTTCTACACAACTGACTCAGGAGCCATATTGATCCATATGCCTCCAGCCCTTCTTGATCATGATTGTATTTATTCTTGTGCATTTATTTACCGCTTACGTATTTTAAATAAATAGAACTGGGAGCCAGGCAGCCCCGGCAGCCAGGACTTTAACTATTGGAGCTTCGAGGCGAGCAGCTTCAGTTACGTCGGTCCAGCACTCAACCCCGACGTACTCTCCGCAGAAACAGAAGCAAGCGCAGTCTTCCGTCGTGGGCTGTTCTTATTGTGGAAAGCCTGGACACGTGGTAGCAGAGTGTCGCAAGGCGTTGGGATTGTATTTATTGTGTGGAGCACCGGACCATAGGGTGGGGTCCTGCCCTTTCAGAGTTGATTCAGCATCGACAGTATCTAGTCCCTCGGTTGGGGGACCAGCACCAGCACCAGCTCCAGTTCACCAGCAACAGCAATTCCCGTTCCAGAGGCCCTTGCCGACTCAGGCCCAGACTTTCCAGCAACAGGACCCGCGGCAGTTTGCCCTAGCCCAGGCTCAGGTTCAGAATCGGTCGAGAGGTATATGTGTCCTCTCATCTTGCTTTTCTACCGTCATTATGCGGGGTGCATGACGTATTTAATGTATCCTAATTACAACGGTACATTCCGGACCCGAGCCATATCCTAGGTCATTCGAAACTGGTTATTGGTACCAACCTTTTCGTATGAGGATAGGCCCGTGTCCATGTTTGAACAAAGAGAGAGACTCGAGCGCAAGACTATCAGTTCAGTCCGTGTTGCTTAGAGTCATCCCTCTTTGGGAGAGTCAAACTTGGGAGCATGAGGATGATATCTGATTAGGTCATCCCGGCTGGTTTGACTCGTAAGGTGTAATATCTTCCTTATGCCTTACGCTTCGAATCCTTGCTTGCATGAATGATTGTATGATTGATTGGTAGTGGTAGATTACCTATGATAGAATAGCTTTCCCTTACATCTCTAGCCTCTTGATTAAATTCCGAGGACGGAATTCTTTTATGGTGGGTAGGATGTAATGTCCCAAATTCGTAATACGTATTTAGTGTACGTATACGTGTTTTGGACCCATATTTTATTTATTCATGGTTAGTTGTCTTGGTTTATTTTGTATTGGCTTGGTTTTATTGTCATTGATAGTTTAATTACTTTTAATGATTCATTGGTTTATTTGGGCTTGGTCTATTCCTGGGTTGGTTCGGCTTAGTTCGGTTTGGGATTGCTCTTGGTTCATCATGAACCAAAGGGTGAACCCCCTACCTACCACCACCACTCATATTTATTACCTATTCTTCTTTCTCTCTCTTCATAATCATCTTCTTCTTCCTCATTTACTTCCTTACCTACCAAAGAGAGGGAGAGAGAGGTCTAGGCAAGTGCATCTTGCTTCCACAAGAGAGCTCATTTTTATTGTTCCATTAGCTTCTCCTCATGTTTCTAAGACACATTAGAACTTGTTATTTTCCATTTTGAGGCTTAACTTTTTGTAGATCTAGGAATTAGTTATTTTCGGATTTTGGTGGTTTTGATCTATCAAACTTCTTTGTTTTCAAGTTTTGATAGTTCCATATTGTAGAGAATTTTATTCTACCCAATTTTGACCTTTGAAATGTCGGATTTGGACTTATTTTGACCAAGTTATGGACTTTTGAAGCTTTGGGTTCAACCATGGAGTTCTTGCTGATTTGAAGAAGACAGTGAGCAGTGCACGAGCTTTTTAGCTTGTGCCACTGAGCTGCACGCGCTCTTTAGCGCAGTGCAGTCGACCCCATACGCTGCCTTTTGGGAGCGTATGACTCGCATACGCTCGCTTGCTTGACAAGGAGTCGTATCGACCCTATACGCTGCCTTTTGGGAGCGTATGACTCGCATACGCTCGCTTGCTTGACAAGGAGTCGTATCGACCCCATACGCTGTCTTTTGGGAGCGTATGACTCGCATACGCTCGCTCGCTTGACTAGGAGTCGTATGGAGTGCATACGCTGCCTTTTGTGAGCGTTTGACCTGAGCATAGCTTGCCCTGAGCGTACGCTGGCTTGAGCATAGCCTAGCCTGAGCGTATGACCTGAGCGTATGACCTGAGCGTATGACCTGAGCGTATGGCCCTTGGCTGACTTGGTCTTATGTCAGCGTGCCAGTTTGGTTTTATTTTCCTTAAGCTTGGCTCTTCTATAGCCCTGTATATTGATATTTTATTAGATATTTTACGTCCATTTTATATCCTTACGCCTTTTGTCCTGAACTTGATAATCACGAATTTACTTGATATGTTTGGAATTGATAGTTGAGCATGACGTGATAGTGACCCGTAGTGGTGCACTCCTGACATATTAGCCTGACATGACCTGATAGTGGCCCGTCGTGGTGCACTCCTGACAAAGTACACTTGGCATGATAACCTGACATGATTATCTCGAATAGCTGTTGCGACGGCTACCTGACATGACATGATCTGTTTAATTAATCATGACACCGTGGGCGATTGTGCTTGTACAAATAATCCAGTCCTGTCTTGCATCATGTCTAGGAGGGGACTCCTGAGTACCACGGTCAGGAGTACCTACTGAAATGGCTAAGGTTAATAATTAGTATAATTCACTACTCATGAAGAGATGTTCCCCAGTTACAGGCGATCCCGTTATCCCGGCCGCAAATGTTTGGACTTGTAGCCTGCCGACGAGTAGGGCACATTTCCAGCCCACTGTTATGTGGGGCACTCTTGATTGTCACTTTAAATAATTTGAACTCTATTGTCACTCTAATGCATTATACTCTCTAGATTGTCACTATAATGATTGCCTGGATAACCTGGATAGCTGCAGGGCCTGTGACTACTTGGAGCATCTCATTGCATCTTGCTAGTAACTGTAGAAGCATGGAATTTCACAACCAGAAAGCCCATGCGCCAGACACTACATGCGCCAGAACTCAGATGAAGAACTTCACAGCAAATTCAATAATTATAGACATTTGAAGAAGGACTTTTTATTTATATATAAAAGTCTATTACATGTCTAGAAAAGGTTGTACAAATGAGAATTCCTACAAAGGAAAGAGCCTAAAGTCTACAGCCAGCGGCCATCATGCGCCTTCAGATAAGCGCAAAGGCCACCATGCGTCTCCAGATAGGCGCAGCATCACTATGCGCCACCAGTGAGGCGCAACAGATATCATGCGCCTCCATCCAGGCGCATCCCATCATCTCTTCAGCACCTCAGTTATGTGCATCCCTTCAGCCAAATTCTTCCAGCCAGGTTCACCTGGCCGATCAGAACCCAGTTATGTGCCGCCCTTCCAACCAGGCTCGCCCGATAAATGCTTCGACACAAAGCATTTAACCCTCTGGCTGGAACCAAGGAAGAGAAGAGCACCGCAAATGCTGTGGCCAGGGGAGGCTTCGAAAGAGCCTCCAAAGCCGAAGGAAGACCGTGATCGAAACCATGGCTAAAGGAGCAGCTTTCGACACGATCAAAGTGGGGAAACCCCACTTTGCAGGAAGAGAGAGCCTTGCACCGCCATTCCGATTTACGGCTCTTCCGGAATAACGGAGACGAGGCTCGAGCATCCTTATCTTTGGATGCAACAGGCACCTTCCGCCTGCCTCAGAAGCCCTCGACTCCGTCTTTTGGATGTAACAGTCACCTTCAAGTGCATCGAAGACAACACAGCATCTCATCTTCACCCTCGGGAGCACTTCGTCAGCAGAATGCACCCGTATGTTCAAATTCATATTGGAAGTACGTGAGGGAATGAGAAGCAAATCTTCTCTCCATGCTACTATTTATAGGCCGGGCAGATTAAACCCACGCGCCAAGTGGATGGCCCTCCGAATTCCGTGCAATGAATTTACATTAAATGGATGAACCGGACGCCTCGAATTCAGCCAAACGGCTATTTATAGCACTCGAAGAGCGAGACAGCCGCATCATTAAAAGACATGTCCGATGCGCCAGCCAGACAGCGCATCACACGGACGCGCCCTTCGGCGTCAGGCGCATCATACAGACGCGCCCTACAGTACTCGGCGCATTATAGAGGATGCGCCCCCACACATCTCCATACCGAGTGGAACGCCAACCGACGCGCCCACTCAGCTGTCCATCGAACGTCACCAACATTAAATGCTGAACTGACAGAGTTGGCAGCACGCCTCCCAAAGTCTGAACAAGTGACAGCTTTTTCAGAGAACGAAGCATCGGCAACGTCAGCATCATCATGACTCCGACGGCTACTGCCACGTGGCCATCCGCATGCGCCTCTACGGCCATGCGTCCATCCGCATGCGCCTCTACGGCCATGCGTCCAAACCCGCATGCGCCTCTACGGCCATGCGTCCAAACCAGCATGCGCCTCAAAAGCCATGCGCCTCAGACTGCTCTCTGATCTCGAAAGACAGAAGGAAAGTCGCCAGCATGCGCCTCAAAAGCCATGCGCCCCAAATGGTTTGTAACTCCTAAAGGTTATGAGCCGCAGCCTCCTCCTACGCCCAATCCAAGGCACAGCCCACCAGATCACTCCTCTCCACTAAATCCGAGATCTTCGAACCATGAGTCGACGACACGTGTCTTTTGACTCAACTCGTCCAAGATTTCAGCAACGGAAAGATCTTCTTCCTGCTACGTGCCGGCTCACCACAGCAGCATGAAGAGTTCTCCCCCTCGATCAGGGCACAGCATCCATGCGCCTCCATCAGCAACCTCCACGTGGCGTTCCCACACCGGCGCATCCTACATGCGCGCATGAGCAGCCAGCCTGCAAAACTATAAATAGAAGGGTCATCTCCTTCACACACAGACAGAGACTCAGAACAGAAGACTCACAAAAAGAATCCACAACAGAGAATCACCAGAGAGGCAGTTCTAGACACTCAACGTCTTACTCCTCTCAGCAAGCTCCAGCACCCAGAGCAATCAACACCTTCAGAGAACCGATAACCGCCGTCAGCCGGTCAACGGAGTCAACGCATTACCACTCGCTCCATTGGCACTAAGGACCCAGCTTAAACAAAAGTGTACTCCTAGGACTACATCTAAGTCCTATATTGTATCACTGTTCTGTTTGTATTAAGATTTCAATCAAAACAATTTTAATGGCAAACAAGCTGGCGACTCTGCTGGGGACCTCTTTCTCCTCTACCGAGAAAGTCGTGTCACAGGCCGACGACGTGAAGGTGGGCTCCTCCCACAAGACGCTGGTAGTGTGCCTCAATCAACAGGCGTACGAGGAGTTCATTTCTGAAGGAAGTGCGAGTCCTTCGAAGCGGCTGTCGAAGCCGAAGAAGACCCGCGCAGTCTGGGTGCGCAAAGTCGACGCCTCGGGCACCACCATTGAAGGGGATGCGCCCATCCAGCCTTCCCATCCTGCTGACGTCCTCAGCAGTCAAGGTGCGCCCGCTGATGCAGCGCATCTCTCGGGGAAGCGTGCGGCTGACCACGTTCCCCAGCCATCTTCCTCTCAGGCGAGGAAGATACGTCGACGGAGCAGGGGCGCAGCCAATGCCCCGCGCATTACTTCTGATGCGCCACAACGAGCCTCTGTCTTCGACAGACTCACTCGCTGTAATGGCGAGGAGAATTTGGATGCTGAGTACTATGCGCCCCAGCGGGCAGGTACGAAGAAATCCAAGGCGGCACGGGCCACGCGCCACAAACGTGCTATGCCAGCAGCCGGCCAGAGACACGCGCTTACAATCACGCGCGCTGCCGATGGCAAGCTGTACAAGGTTGACTCAAGTGCTCCCGCACTGACAACGAGTCGACCTTCAAAGTCCTCATCTCACTTGGGCGCATTCACTGCGTGCACAACCAAGCCGAGAGAGGCAAACTCAGTGGTCTTGAACTCCCGCGCCTCCTCTGGTTGTGCGTTTGAGGTCCGTTCAAATCACTTCAAATACTGTGGTTCCCCCACTACTGATCGTGATGCCTGCTTGGTATTAGATCAGGGGGCGCAGCACTCACCCGACCACCCCGGCGCTTGGCCCTGCCATGCGCCTGAGAGGGGTGTGAGGGTAGCACTCTCCTCCAACGACTTGCGCAACGTGATCACTCACAAGCGCCGGTCAGGAGAGTTGACCAACAAGCACGATGCGCCTCTCACGGGGCACACTTGTGCAGTGGTCACCATCAACTGCTGTTGCAAGACGGCAGTACCGCCAAAGCAGTCGGTCTTCCAACGGCTACAATCATCGACACCCCTCCGACATCGCCTTGGGACGAAGGTGTCAGCAGAAGAGGAACTAAAGGTTGCTTCATGCAACGTGATCTCCAACTCCTCATCTGTCCGGAAGACGACTGTCAATTCCTCGTCTTCATCCAAAAGCCAGTCGAGGAAAACCAAGGCAGCTGTCACGACCTCTGGAGTGTTCGAAGGCACTCGGTCGAGGAAGAAGTCCTTGGAGGAAGCTGGGGGTAGCCAGACCCTTGTTGAGCCTCCTTCCGAAGACGAAGATGTCCAAAGCACAGCTACGGCGGATCTTCATCAAAGCGAAGATGGCCTCCCTGAAGCCCCTCAAAATGACGATGTCCTCCAAGACACCGCCGGGGGTAGTACTGAAAATGAAGAGGCCCTTCAAGACAGAGCTGAGGGCAGTCAGGCCCTTGCAGATGCGCCCGTCGAAGACGAACTCCAGAATGTGGCTGGGGGTGGCCAAACACCAGGAGAAGTAACTCCCCCACATGAGAGTGAGGCTGAGAGCGAAGCCTCAACTAATCCATCCACTTCCGGCCGTGTCATGACAGTATACATGACCGGGGGTGATCTTGAGGCTGATGCGCCGCCACAGGACATTGTCCAGCGCATAGACTCGTTAGAGGGAGGACTCAAAACCCTCTCTGCCTCAATGCAAGCACTGACTCAAGCAGTGTTTGAGATGCGGTCGGCCTTGATCAGGACACCTTCAAATGGTCCCGACCCAGGAGCTAATGGAGAGTCGAGTGTGCCCCTCCAGCGGACACCCTCAGACACAGAAGCACCCCGGACATCGGAGCCCTCAAACGCTCCACTCCAGGTGGTACCTCCTTCCCCGGCTCCTAGCTCCACGGAGGACGTGGTCGAAATGATCAAAGATCTGCGGGAGCGCTTCGAGTCCAAGAACAGGCAGGAGGAACGCCAGAAGATGGGCATTCCCCAGCCTTATCCCCTTGAGTGGAACAAGGTGGTTTATCCCCCAAAGTATAAACCACAAACACTCACGCCATATGACGGGAAGGACTCTCCACGATGGTACCTGACGTACTTCCAGTCGCAGATAGGGCATCTTCCGAAGGAGGACGCACTCATCACCAGCATCTTTGTTGGGGCCCTAAAAGGGGTGGCGTATGACTGGTACTGCAGCCTCCCCGATAATTCCATATCGTCCTTCGACGACCTGACACGCCTCTTCCTCGACCGCTTCTACGATGGTGGGAAGGACATGACGATGGCGTCTCTCATTGAGATACGCCAGAAGGACAAGGAAACGGTTCGGGCATTCATCGAACGCTTCCGTCAGGCCTGCTTCAGGTTACCTCCAGGCATGCCAGAACATGCGCTTCTCTCCGCTTGCAGTATGAACATGCTGCCTGCAGTAAAGCTCTGGCTTAACTCTACTCCCCCTCCCGATTGGAGCTCCCTAATTATTGAAGCTGAAGCTGCAGAGAAGAAGGCGGCCAATGCACGTCTTCTGGGTGTTAGCTTCCCCGCCTTTGACGATAAGGGGAAAAAGTCCGCAACCAACAATTCCGGACGAGAAACAAAGGGGAAACAGGCATTGACAGTTAATGCCTCGAAGGGCGCATCTGCGCCTACTCAAAAGCCTCCATTGGCACCAAGACCCAAGGAGGTTTATTCATTCAATGATGACGACACCCTACAACTCTTTGAGATACTGAAGCAGGGTGACAAGATCAAGCTTCCGGACCCGAAGCGGCCCGATGAAGTCGGGAAGGTGGACAACCCAAGGTACTGTCACTACCATCGGTTTGTCGGACACCCGACTAAGGACTGCTACGTCCTCAAAAATTACATCCAGCGCATGATCAATGCGGATGTAATTTCCGTCGATTACGAAGAGAAGACGGTGTCAGCTAATGTGGTGTCACTTCAGTTCGGCACCTTGCCGTCGACTACCACACAAGATGGCGTCGTCCCCATCCCTAAGGCGACAATAGAGTGGTGAATTTGCCACCCACCCGTGACAATGTGAGTGGACTTGTCCCACTCACCACATCTCGAGGAGAGGTCCTCTGGGTTCACCCCGACCTCGTCTCCGAGGTAACTCAACCGGAGGTACGCCCTACCTCCAAAGCAAAAGGCAGGAAGATCAAGTCTTGCCGCACGGTCTCTTCTTCAACGGAAGAGGCGCTTCCTGTGCAGACGCGGGCACAACAGAACTTCCAGCCCGGTGAAGCTGTCGCCGAAGTGGTGCCTCCTGGCACCATCCCTGAGGAGGGTCCATCCAAGCCCTCAGCAGCCAATAAACAAAAGCAAGTGGAGGCCCGCTTCGACAGACCTCTGCGGAAAAAAATGCTTCGGGGCTAGCCAAGCCCCACAATTTTGACATCCTGGTACAACTGGCCAGTACTCCTGCACGCTTGTCTCTGTTCGAGCTCCTACGTCTCTCCAAAGACTCCCGAGAAGCTCTTTGCGAAGCTCTGAAGGATGCCGAATCCTTTCTCAGTCAGGTCAAGCAGCCTGAAGACCTCCCAACTACTTGTGCACACTGTCATTGTGCGGATGAAGTTATCCCAAACATAACCTTCACCCAACAAGACATGCTGCTCAAGCATCACCGACATAACCGACCGTTGTATTACACAGGATACATCGGTTCGGTAAAGGTGAGCAGGATTCAGATCGATCCGGGGTCTTCCCTAAGCATCATTCCAAAGGCGCTGCTATCAAAGTTGGGGATCCCAATGTACCGGCTAGCGCCCTCCAATACGACCATCAGCGGCTTCAACGCCAGTAAGAGCGAGCCACTGGGCAAGATCCGGCTGAAGTGTCACATTGGCAGCCTCAAAACTGAGGTGACTTGTTATGTGGTGGATGCCGAGGTCAACTACAACATCTTACTCGGACGACCATGGTTACATGAGTACATGGTGGTGCCCTCCACGCTCCACCAATGCATGAAATATGTATCCACCAACGGCGTCATCCGGACGGAGTTTGCGGATATCGATCCCTTCAAAGGGATTGAGGCCTACTTCACCGATTCTGACTTGTACAAGCCACTTGACGAAGAGGAAGCCAACGACGCCGATGATGAAGCAGAGACGGCAACAGAGCCGGACTTGGAACCCGAAGCGACTCCTGACGCCCCCTTGAAAATCCGTCTGAAAGGGAGACCACCCCAGAAGGCGCCTCCAATGAGCATCAAGCTATCAGGAAAAGCGCCAGCTCGCGAAGCCCCCCTGAAGATACGCCTCAAGGGGAAGCCACCACAAACAGCGGCTCCCCTAGTGGTAAAATTACAAGGGAAGACGCCACTCATCGAAGGCGCAACCGAGGCACCCCTCAAGGTGCGTCTTAAAGGCAAGCCGCCGCAGTCATCCAAGATGCCGGAGAGGGCTCACATAACCCTCTCAGACCCCAAAATCGGAGCGGTGGAGGACTCTCCTGATCCGGCCCCAGTGCTTACAGACGAGGAGCTTGGCGAATATATCTCTGCCGATGTAGACGCACCCTCCTTCGACAATGTAATCCCACGGGATAAAATCTCGTACTTTATCAATAATAGAGTGTCTTTCAATTATTCTTGTCTTCCACACTGGAATGCCATGTATACATTAGACAACGCTCTACGGTCGTTGCAAACACAAGTAACGACCGTCTACCATAATCAAATAGTCCCGTCTCAAGGAGTCTTCATAGTCCCTCCACGAAGCCGAGACGAAGGCACCATCATCTCGGGCAAAATCGAGCGTCGTCGGAACCTCCCATCGATCGAGCCCGAACCTGATACAGGCAGAGTACAAGTATATCGATACACGGATGCGGCTAAGCACATCATCCAAAAGATGCGCTACGACCTGAAAAGCAACAAAGGCCTAAACTACGGCAAGGGTCGGCATCTCCCTGTCCGGCTTTCGATGCCCAATGGAAAGCCACAGGATTACTATAATCGGACTCGACGGGGGTTAGGCTATGTCACGCCGCCATCAACTCCAGAGAGTTCAGACGCAGAAGACATAGAACATTCCCACTCATCAGAAGCATCGACGTGGGATTCCGATACCAGTATCGGATCAGTCTTCAGGAAAGTGCTGTCAGCTAACATGACATCGGCGCAACCTCAGAAAGATGAAGGCGAAGGCCAACCGCCGGAACCCTTCGAAGAGGAACCCTGGGCTCAACGCCTAGGAGAACAATGGGAGTCTCGTTTTGAGTTACGAGAACCTCCCACCGAAGACGAAGTCGAGCAAATCGACCTCGGGGATGGGTCTTCTTCTAAACCCATCTTTATCAGCAAAAGCTTGGAAGGAGAAGACCGAGAATCTTTAGTCCAACTCGCTAAGGAGTATATCGACGTCTTCGCCTGGAGCTACGAAGACATGCCGGGTCTCGATCCACAGATCGCGATGCATAGGTTGAACATCTTACCAGATGCCAAACCTATCAAACAACAACAGCGACGCTTCCGCCCGGACATCATGAACGCCATCGATCAGGAGGTGGACAAACTCTTGACCAGTGGCTTCATCCGTGAGGAACAACACCCGGACTGGGTAGCCAACGTCGTCCCTGTCACCAAGAAGAATGGGAAGATACGAGTCTGTATCGACTTCAGGGATCTCAACTCTGCTTGCCCGAAGGATGAATTCCCGCTCCCAATTACCGATGTAATGATCGATAACACATGTGGCTTTGAACGCATGTCCATCATGGACGGGTATTCAGGCTACAATCAAATCAAGATGTTCCCCGATGACGCAAAACACACGTCATTCAGGACTCCAAAGGGTGTTTTCTGCTATACCGTAATGCCCTTCGGCTTGAAGAACGCCGGTGCAACGTATCAGCGAGCTATGAGCACCATCTTCCGTCAACATCTTCGCAAGACAGTTGAGTGCTATGTTGACGACATCGCAGTCAAGAGCCGCCTCAAAAGAGATCACCTACAGGACCTAAAGACGGTCTTCGATCTCATGCGGGCACATCAACTCAAAATGAACCCCGCTAAATCCTTCCTGGGGGTTTCTAGCGGCAAATTCTTGGGCTTTGTCATCACGGCAAAAGGCATTCATGTCGATCCCGAGAAGACTAAAGCCATCCTTAACATGGACCCTCCGAAGAACCTTCGAGAACTTCGGGGCTTACAGGGACGTTTGGCATACATCCGGAGGTTCATAGCAAACCTCTCCGGTAAATGTCAACCCTTTACTCAGCTCATGAAGAAGGGAGTCTCTTATGTCTGGTCAGAGGAGTGCCAAAAGGCTTTCGACGACATCAAGGCTTACTTAACAAGCCCGCCAGTCCTAGTGGCACCTGTCGCCGGCAAACCATTCCTCCTCTACGTCCGTGCCATGGATCATTCCCTCGGCGCTTTGCTAGCTCAAAACAGCGATGCAGGTTACGAGCAAGCAATCTACTACCTCAGTCGAACACTCATCGGGGCCGAACACCGGTACAACCCCGTTGAAAAGGAGTGCTTGGCTTTGGTGTTTGCCATTCAGAAGACTCGTCATTACGTCTCGGGCCAGACAATTTACGTCATCTCCCGAGTCAATCCGCTCAGAGTTCTCATGACAAAGCCAGGGTCATTAAACTCCCGGCTGGCTACATGGGCGATCCTACTAACACCATACAACATGGTGTTTGTCCCGCAGAAGGCAGTCAAGGGGCAGGCTCTGGCTGACTTTTTAGCTGCACACCCCATCCCAGAATCTTCAAAACTCTATGAAGACATCCCGGATGAAGTTCAAGAATCAAACGTCACTGAAGGAAGCCCCGTTTGGCGGATGTTCTTCGATGGCGCTTCAAGAATGGGCCCCAATGGCCAAATCATCGTAGGAGTGGGGGTAGTCTTAGTCTCCCCCGATCAGCTGGTCATCCAGCGCGCATACTCCCTTTCGAAGCCGTGCTCCAACAATGTTGCTGAGTACAATGCACTCGTCATGGGACTCCAGCTAGCACAACAGCTGGGGGTGGATCATCTGGAAGCCTACGGCGACTCGAAACTCGTCGTAAACCAGATTCGGGGGCAATACGAGGTTCGCCATGAAGATTTGATCCCTTACCATGAAGTTGCATTGAACATCATTTCAACCTTCACTGGGTTCTTCATCGAACATGTACCCCACCTACAAAACTTGGAGGCTGACGCTCTAGCTGGCCGCGCAGCCTCATTGGCCGCGCCCCTTGGGACTCAACACTATGTCACGGTAACTGGCCGAGACTTGATTTGTCCCAGAAACAACCTATGTTTGCAAATGGCTCACGCCATGCCGACAAACACTGGGGTTAATGTCCGAGATTGGAGGTTCCCGTTCATCGACTTCGCTGTCTACGGAATCCTTCCAGAGGACCCGAAGGAAGCCGTCTCAGTCAGGAGACGCTCTCTTCGATTCTACTATGATACAGCCACTAAAACGCTGTACCGACGCTCCTGCGACGGGCTTCTCCTTCGATGCCTGTCTAACGAAGAAGCGGCCGAAGCTCTTCGAGAAGCTCATGACGGAACTTGCGGAGCTCACCAACCAGGGCCTAAGTTACAAGATCGACTGCGACGTATGGGCTACTACTGGCCAACCATGGTTGCCGACGCAGTGGAATATGCTAAGAAGTGCCATGCATGCCAACTTCATGCAGACTTCATACATACACCATCTGAACCTCTACATCCTACAGTCGCCTCCTGGCCATTCGAAGCCTGGGGCATGGACATTGTAGGGCCAATCACCCCTCCTTCATCGAGAGGACACCGCTTCATCCTGGCCATCACCGATTACTTCTCCAAATGGGCGGAAGCAGTCCCACTAGCAGAAGTAAAAAGCTCCAGGGTGGTCAGCTTTATCAAACACCATGTCATTTACCGTTTCGGGGTACCCCGGCGAATCATCCATGACAATGGTCCTCAGTTTATCAGCCACATTTTCAGCAGGTTCTGTGACAAGAATCGCATTCAAAACGTGGCCTCAACCGCCTACAATCCGGCAGCAAACGGATTGGCCGAGGCATTCAACAAAACTATCGTCAGGCTACTCAAAAAAGTCGTGTCATCCAACAAACGCGACTGGGACGAAAAGCTTGGCGAATGCCTTTGGGCCTACCGCACAACGGTACGGACCCCAACAGGCAACACTCCATTCTCCCTGGTCTACGGGAGCGAAGCAGTACTGCCTCTCGAGATACAGATACCTTCGCTCCGCGTGGCCATCACAAACGATCTCACAGAAGAAGACAATCAACGTCGTCGTCTGCGGGAATTGGAGGCACTTGACGAAAAGCGTCTCCTAGCTCAACAACGCATCGAACTTTACCAAGCCCGTATATCACAGGCTTTCAACAAGAAGGTCAAGCAAAGAACTTTCCAAGTTGGCGACCTGGTTTTAGCAGTCAGAAGGTCAATGGTGTTAACTCACAAGACACCAGGGAAGTTCGAGCCCAAATGGGAAGGACCCTTCATCATCGAGACGGTATACTCAAACGGTGCTTACCGGCTCGCCAAACCCAATGGGGACTTGTTCATGATGCCCATCAACGGCAAGTTCCTAAAGAAGTACTACTCTTGACATCCTCCAAGACATGTATTTCCCCAAATAACCTCTTTTCACAAAATCAATCGCTTCCGGAACCCAGCTGTTCCGTGGCATCCTTCCGTAGAAAGATAACCACGTCCACATTACCTCTGAGTTGTCTCTCTACATCCTACAAAGCGGAACCTTACACTTCGTGAGCTTAAGCTATCCTTCATGTTTACCACGTCCACAATACCTCTGAGTAAACATCCCGTACAAACAACTCCTACGTTGTCGTACATTGATCGCAGAACTTCCACGTCCACATTACCTCTGAGTTGTTCAGCGTATCCCATAGGATCATTCCTACCACGTCCATAAACACCTCTGAGTAGGAAGATTCTATTATTTGAACCTAATGATTGCCATGTCCACATTACCTCTGAGCAAACATGTTGGTTCCTTTATACTTATTATCTGTACCTAAAAACCAAGGTGCGCAAAAGATAATAGGTCCACATAAATCATCAAGTTCATGAAATTAAAAATGAACACATCAAAGAGATAGTGTATTTCTTTATTTTTAAAAAGGGAGTACAGAAATACGCTATTTCCCCAGCAAGAGTTGCAAAAAACACATAAAAAAGAAGAGAAGCTACAATCCCCGATCCTCCCCAGGGTGGGATGAGAGTTCTCTGACTCGACGTCTCAGGTCGGCAGTGCGAGTTTCCACAGTCGCCTGGACTCGCAGCTCGGCTTCTTGACGCATTAACCCGACAGCCTCAGCAGAAGTTTTACTCTCATACTTCTCATCAAGCTGTCGTCGCTGTTGAGCCAAAGCAAGGGTCCGCTGAGTAAGAGTCGTTTCCTCCCGTTTGAATGCCACGTGTTCAGCCAGGACACGCTCAGCCTCTAGTTGAAGTTGGGCCCGCTGGTCTTCAAGACGGCGCATCTGAGCATCAACTTCTGCGATGTTAGCATCCACCGCAGCCCGCTTCTCCGTCGTCTTCTTCATAGATTGAGACAGCTGCTCCGCCGCAGCCTCAGTCCCAGCCACTTCACGCTCCCAACTGCTCACCTCGGCTCGATGGGAAGCCTCGATCTCAGCCATCGACTTTCCTATCTCTGCATCTACCAAGATCGAGAGGTCATTTCGTTGGATGCGCTGCAGTTCCGCGAGCCGCTCGTCCAGCTCCATCACCGAAACTTCCAGAATTTCGGCCATATGATCATGGCCCTGGTGAATGCGGATCAGCTCGATACAAGGCATTGCCAAAGCTTTTGCCGCCGCAAAGCTCCCCTTGGCATCTACCACTGCAGATACACCTTTCTCCAGCATTTTGTACACTCCCTCGACGAGGAATTTCACATACCCGTCGGCTTCCGCCAGCACCTGCGGCGTCATAGCAGGAGTTGAGGGAGCTACTACAGTTGGCCCGAGGAGTCAAAGGAACAGAAGGAGCAGGCATATGCGTCGTGATAGTACCCCAAGTGGAAGGAGCAACAGAGGGTTCCACACCCTTACCCTTCTCAAGACTGGAGAAATCACCGACGTCAACGGCTACCTCTTCCCCCGACATTCTATCAGCATCAGCCACCTCCCCCGGCAAAACGGGAAGGTCAACATTTATCTCTTGGCCAGCCCCAAGAGACAAGACCGGCAGAAGAGTCTCATTCTTCTCAAGTCCCTCTACAGGGACAGAATCTGTCGCTACCGCCTGATCGGTAGCCATCTCTATGTCCATGGTTGAAGCCAAGGAAGGATTCGGCAATGATTCAGCCGACCTCCCTTCATCATGACCAGGAGGGGAATCAACCCTCTCCTCTATCCCCACTGCTTCTGCTGCCCCCGCAACGGACCCTTGCAACGCTGGAGGGACGTCACCAGAAGGCGACGAACTCCAATCCACTTCATCATCAGGATGCCTCGAGTCGGTAGGACCCTCAGCATCCAAGGCCTCCACGGCAGATGGTACTATCCCAGAAGTTGTCGCGACTTCAAAGTCAGGAGATACTAAAACCTCCGCGGGAACATCTTCGGGACCCTCCTCCACAGGAGACAACATCGTTGGTGGAATGCGCTCCTCAGAAGAGCCTGCCACCTCCTTCGGCTTACTGGTGCCCGATTTCGAAGCACGAGACTTCTTCTTCAATCCCTACAAGAAGAAGAGCATAAGTCGCCACAATGACATAAAAAAAACTGGAATTATGAAGCACTCCTTACCTCAGCGGGGGCTAAGCCCGTTGGCGTTACAAGTGGCGTTTCCGTAATCTTCGGGGTCGACGTCCTTCTCGACCTTTTCAGTACGGAAGAACCAGCTTCTGGGTCAGCTCGCCTTTTTCCGACAGACGGGTCTCTCGCTGGTACCATAGCAGCAGCCCGATACCCCGCCAATTCTGGCGGACGATATGACCGAGCCGCCACCAACATATTCGCTGTTGCCTCCAACTGGGTTCCAATGATGAAACTAGTCTCCCTGTCATAACCAGGAGACATAGTATTCATAGTACAATACAGCTTGGCGGCCGGATATAAGATCGGCGGCCGAGGATTGCGAACTGGTGTGGTAAACTTAACGCTAGTGCATCCAGCGTTATAATACTGCCAGCCCCGGGCTCCATCCAGCAAACTCCCGATGAAGCCTAGACTGCTACTGGGATTCCGCAACATTAGCTGAGTGTAGCCAAATTGACGAGCAAATCGGCTTGGCAAGTATGGTTCCAGATAACACCTGTTCTGATTACGGTAGACCAGATGCGAAGGCCGGATACTCTGCAACCAACGAAAACTCCATTTCGGCAAAGTAACCGCATCCTCGCCAGAATCAACCAAATCCTGGTCGGCCTCGAAATTCTTGAAGATCGGGCCAACCTTCACAATTTCCCACCCCTGAAGGAAGGACAAAACCCTCCTACAAACAGGGACGCCAGTGTAAGACCACTTCCTCTTGTAGAAGCGGCGAATGAAGGCATCTCCTTCAACATGGTCCTCCTCAGGACCAGGACTTATCACATTCGGATGATGTAAGATCAGCCAACCCATGAGATAATGGAAAGGCAGCTCGGCCTGGGGAAAGTTGTCATTATTACCTTTCTCATGGATCACATCATCAGCGAAAGACCTCAAACCGCGCAGCAGGTTGCACACCATCGCGGGGAGGAGAGCCAGAGGTCGTCCAAAGGCCAACTTCACTGCAGGCAAAATGAGATTCCGATGTACCCTCTCAACAGCACCGGATCCCCCTGCAAATATGCAATCCCGGAGCCATATCATCAAGTAGGCCGTCAACACTGCCTTAGATGACATCCGGTGCCCGCAGTGCCAGAAACAGCTGTACGTGTTCTTTCCGCTCTCATTTGAATGTGGGGTCCTCTCGTCCAGCCGGGTTATTTCAGAACTCACTTCTGCGGGTGTCAAGCCCTGCGGAGTCGCAAACCGGATCCTCGAAGGATCCGCCAAATCCTGTCTGAAAACATAGTCCCTCCAAGCAGTCACGTGAGGTTGGGTCTTACCCTTGTCCCTCCGGTGCATCAGATAATGATGGCTCGTCACCTCCTTGAAAACGGCCATCATCTCCGGGTCCTTATCTTCCAAGACCTGGATCTCTTCATTCGATGGGAAATATTCCTCATATGGTTCCGAGCCCCAAGGAAGCTTGGACACTTCGTACATCTCATAAAGGGCCAATCCCAACTCCCCCACTGGAGTAAAGAAGCTACCAGTCTGGGTGTTGAAAAGCTCCAATAGCGCAAGGAACATCGGCTTATTGAGGTCCACGCCTGCCTGAGTAGCCCGAATGGCGGCAGTCAGCCCTAGCTCTTTAAGCTCAACTTTGAACCTGGAAAGCACCCAGGAAGTCAACTCGTCCCACTTTGGGATATAGTGACACCAACCTTCGACTCTAAAACCAGCTGTCGGATACGTGACCTTCGACGTCAGCATCCGATTTGCAAAAGTCGGGGCACTGAAGGGAAACGTGTCATTTGGGACTCCACTATAGATGCTCCCGGGACGCAAAGCTCGGTAACTGAACGAAGAACCAGTTCGTGAAGCAGTCAAGGTGTCTCGCTGGTTCGAGGTGGTGTCAATCGAAAGGGAGCCCCCCAAGGCACCCCCTTGAGAAGGCGTAAGTTCCCAACCCATCCTTCTCTTCGAAGCTAGACGATAAAAGGCTGTCAATGGCAACTGGCGGTCAACCTGCCGTATGTATAACATCATGCCCTTAGCAGCAAAGAACCAGTCTTCTCTGATCTTCAATATCTTCGCCTCGGAAGAGACTAATCGGTCGCCAAACAGAAAGGCTGATTTTAAGAAGGTCACACCTTCAGAATCAGCAGACTTCAGTTTACCACTCTCCATCATACTCTGGAGGAAAAGCGGCAACTGGACCTGGATTTGTAGCATCCTCTCACGAGGTTGGTCCTGAAGGATAGCATCCTTTGCAGGGTTGATCACCGCCTCATCGAAATCAACTCCCATCTGGCAAAGAGAAGCGTCCAGGAGGACTTCATTCAACAAAGGGATCGTCATCGACACTGGCACGACAAAAGTGGAAGTCAGGCAAAAAGACAAAATATGTCAAGAACCCATGCGCATCTGCTTCGGCGCATCATCAGGGCATAGGCCCATGCGCGTCAGCATGTCTCGGCGCATCATCAGGGCGTAAGCCCATGCGCGTTGGCATTGGAGCTTCGGCGCATTATCAGAGCGTGAGCCCATGCGCGTCAACAAAGGCTTCGGCGCATCTTCAGGGAATAGAACCCATGCGCGTCAGCCATTAAAACCTCGGTGCATGATAAAGGTATAAACCTATGCACGTCGGCAAGATAGAACCTCGGCGTATCATTAAAGACCGAAGTCTATACGCGTCGGCAGTTAGGGCACAGAGCCCAAAGCAGAGACGAAACCCACCTGTCACCTCAGGACGAACGTCGGCAAGAGGCACAAGAGTGATAGGTACATCCTCATCCGCGGACTCTTTCGCTTTCTCCTTCCCCTTGCCGGCAGCGCCGCGAGGAGTCTTGGGAGCCATTCTCTCGAAGAAGGAGAAGTTAGGGTTTTGAAGAAGAAACTCTAAAGAAGCAGAGGCACAGAGAAGAAGAACTCTTTCTCTCTCCGACTCTTACCTATTTATAGGGCATGGTCGCACGCGTGAACAGATGACGTATGATCTCAGCCGTCGCCTCGGGTTCCGTGCAAGGATAGCAGCAAATAAAACCAAAAGATCATCATTAAATCTTTTCGGTTACCGAGGCACCATCATCATTAACTGAGAAGAGCATGCGCCCGAACAGGCATGCGCCCAGAAATCATGCGCCCTGACCTCCATGCTTCTTATTCAAAGTATTCCAAAACTTACTCAAAAGTTTTGAAAACTTTGAAGGGGGTCTTGTAGAAGCATGGAATTTCACAACCAGAAAGTCCATGCGCCAGACACTACATGCGCCAGAACTCAGATGAAGAACTTCACAGCAAATTCAATAATTATAGACATTTGAAGAAGGACTTTTTATTTATATATAAAAGTCTATTACATGTCTAGAAAAGGTTGTACAAAGGAGAATTCCTACAAAGGAAAGAGCCTAAAGTCTACTGCCAGCGGCCATCATGCGCCTTCAGATAAGCGCAAAGGCCACCATGCGTCTCCAGATAGGCGCAGCATCACTATGCGCCACCAGTGAGGCGCAGCAGATATCATGCGCCTCCATCCAGGCGCATCCCATCATCTCTTCAGCACCTCAGTTATGTGCATCCCTTCAGCCAAATTCTTCCAGCCAGGCTCACCTGGCCGAGCAGAACCCAGTTATGTGCCGCCCTTCCAACCAGGCTCGCCCGATAAATGCTTCGACATAAAGCATTTAACCCTCTGGCTGGAACCAAGGAAGAGAAGAGCACCGCAAATGCTGTGGCCAGGGGAGGCTTCGAAAGAGCCTCCAAAGCCGAAGGAAGACCGTGATCGAAACCATGGCTAAAGGAGCAGCTTTCGACACGATCAAAGTGGGGAAACCCCACTTTGCAGGAAGAGAGAGCCTTGCACCGCCATTCCGATTTACGGCTCTTCCGGAATAACGGAGACGAGGCTCGAGCATCCTTATCTTTGGATGCAACAGGCACCTTCCGCCTGCCTCAGAAGCCCTCGACTCCGTCTTTTGGATGTAACAGTCACCTTCAAGTGCATCGAAGACAACACAGCGTCTCATCTTCACCCTCGGGAGCACTTCGTCAGCAGAATGCACCCGTATGTTCAAATTCATATTAGAAGTACGTGAGGGAATGAGAAGCAAATCTTCTCTCCATGCCACTATTTATAGGCCGGGCAGATCAAACCCACGCGCCAAGTGGATGGCCCTCCGAATTTCGTGCAATGAATTTACATTAAATGGATGAACCGGACGCCTCGAATTCAGCCAAACGGCTATTTATAGCACTCGAAGAGCGAGACAGCCGCATCATTAAAAGACATGTCCGATGTGCCAGCCAGACAGCGCATCACACGGACGCGCCCTTCGGCGTCAGGCGCATCATACAGACGCGCCCTACAGTACTCGGCACATTATAGAGGATGCGCCCCCACACATCTCCATACCGAGTGGAACGCCAACCGACGCGCCCACTCAGCTGTCCATCGAACGTCACCAACATTAAATGCTGAACTGACAGAGTTGGCAGCACGCCTCCCAAAGTCTGAATAAGTGACAGCTTTTTCAGAGAACGAAGCATCGGCAACGTCAGCATCATCATGACTCCGACGGCTACTGCCACGTGGCCATCCGCATGCGCCTCTACGGCCATGCGTCCATCCGCATGCGCCTCTACGGCCATGCGTCCAAACCAGCATGCACCTCTACGGCTATGCGTCCAAACCAGCATGCGCCTCAAAAGCCATGCGCCTCAGACTGCTCTCTGATCCCGAAAGACAGAAGGAAAGTCGCCTGCATGCGCCTCAAAAGCCATGCGCCCCAAATGGTTTATAACTCCTAAAGGTTATGAGCTGCAGCCTCCTCCTACGCCCAATCCAAGGCACAGCCCACCAGATCACTCCTCTCCACCAAATCCGAGATCTTCGAACCATGAGTCGACGACACGTGTCTTTTGACTCAACTCGTCCAAGATTTCAGCAACGGAAAGATCTTCTCCCTGCTACGTGTCGGCTCACCACAGCAGCATGAAGAGTTCTCCCCCTCGATCAGGGCGCAGCATCCATGCGCCTCCATCAGCAACCTCCACGTGGCGTTCCCACACCGGCGCATCCTACATGCGCGCATGAGCAGCCAGCCTGCAAAACTATAAATAGAAGGGTCATCTCCTTCACACACAGACAGAGACTCAGAACAGAAGACTCACAAAAAGAATCCACAACAGAGAATCACCAGAGAGGCAGTTCTAGACACTCAACGTCTTACTCCTCTCAGCAAGCTCCAGCACCCAGAGCAATCAACACCTTCAGAGAATCGATAACCGCCGTCAGCCGGTCAACGGAGTCAACGCATTACCACTCGCTCCATTGGCACTAAGGACCCAGCTTAAACAAAAGTGTACTCCTAGGACTACATCTAAGTCCTATATTGTATCACTGTTCTGTTTGTATTAAGATTTCAATCAAAACAATTTTAATGGAAAACAGTAACTAGTGTAGTGCCCCGCTCCTCGCGGTCCACTATGTAATACCCACGGCTTGCTGACTCAGTCATGAACTGAGTACTTGGTGAAACCTTTGCCGGTATCGATTGATCACGGATGAAATGCAATGAACCTTTCCAATTGATGGATTGGCTTCTATTGAAATGAATCCAAGAGTTTTGCTGAATGTTTTCTCTTCGCTGCTTGGTTTTGATGAATGCGTTTTCGTGTTGGTTTTCGATGATTGGTTTTCATTGTTCGCTTTCATCGCATTTCGCATTCATTCCGAATCTTGAGAGAAAGAGACGAAGTATGCTAATCAACTGTTGGTGCCATTGTAGGCCGCATGAATTGTTCGTGAACGGCGCGTGAAGTCCCTCCTTCTCTCAACTAAGATTCATCTCGGTGAGTTGCTTCAACCGAACAGACATTGATCTGTACGCCTAAGAAAAATGATCTCTAGTTTACTCTGTTGCCTTGTCCCAATGATCAACGATACCACATCCACAAAAGATAATAGAAGATAATTGAATTGAATCAAATGCAAGAATATGTGTTGCCACTCTATCTGCTCGATAAGAATGATCATCTGCTTGTCACCAGTATGCTTGAAAATGTAGACATGTACAGACGAACTTGTACGTGTTGAGATAAACCTGAAGGCACGAATCAAACGTGTCGTATACCTGTGCATAAGTCCAAGTGTCTCATCTGATAGAACGGCTAGAGCATGCATTTGGTCTCGGACAACTTGTATACAAGGAAATATTTGTCTCTCGGGTGGTATCTGGGGGCACCTGGAACCGCTCGGCCTAGGAGAGATTAGGGCCTCCATGTGAAAATGGGAGTCGATCTGAGTCCTTAGCGACGAGCTGAACCAAAGAGTCACAGCGGCTAATCATGGGGAAAACCCATGGACCAACATGTAGAATAGTCCACCTGCATGACCCGAATGACAACTTCAATATCTGCAAGAATAAATCATGAATTACTCTTTATGCAAATTGTGCTAACGTGGTTTTGTGCAGGGATGACTGCCGGCGAGGGTAAGTTGCTTATGATATATTCTACTGTCATGTTCTTATGAATTGTTAAAAAGAACCTAGACAAGTAGAAAGATCACTAGTAATTGTTAGCTCAACATATTGATTTAGTGCAGAGATTTGCGAGTTCGGCCAAAAAGCCGCTCGCCAGTACATGATGTGTACTGACCCACGTTGTGGGCATCCTTTTCAGTAAGCAAAAGGAGACAAGGGGATTTCAAGTGAGGCACCAAAGCTCGTCTAGCCCAGTAGAGCTCGTGGATTCGCCTCGAAGTTTACTTTCAGTCAATTGCAAGTTTCCAGTTTTCATTTCCTTGAAGGTGTCTTTCAATTCCAGCTTGTAATAAAGGATATCATGTATGGGCATTGTGGCTAATTTCAAAAGAGTATTTCAAAGACAATCTTGTAGCCAAATTATAAGGCAAATCTAAGTTACAAAGCTTTGTACTTGTATTCCAAACAAGCTATGAATAAAATGAGTATTTCTATTTCAAATCTCTGTGTCCAATATTTGGTTTTCTGCAATGGGTGCGTGCGTGTGTTTTGCTTGACTAATGGGTGCGTGCGTGTGTTTTTGCTTGACTAGTTGTTTTTGTGCAGGTACATGGCCTTGTGCAAGCGCAACTTAGGCTTGCACGGCATCACGCCTTAGCGAGGACGATCGATCCCGCAGGGATCCAAGCAAGACGGACGACCCTAGCGGGATCGGGGCGTGACAACTAGGATTGTGATAACCCTAGTTAGTTAATGTAGAAAGCCGTAGGCAATGATTGGCCGTGATTGATTGGATGGAGTCTAGTCCAGTATGGTATTGTCTAGAATTGATTGATTGCAAGATTGTACCAGAATGATTGAATTATTGTCACTCCAGATTGTCACTATAATGATTGTCACTCCAGATTATCACTATAATGATTGTCACTCCAGATTGTTACTTGACCTGATTTCTTATATTTATCTTGCCGATAAATGGTGAGAGAAACCAAGTTCCGTTCAGACAAAGGGTTACAACCCCGGTCCTTGTTTGGTTTACGGGTTGTAACCTAGCTATCTGAATAGTTCCATGGTTATCTCATCGCATATCATCCTGGCATGCTTTTCCATATGTCCTGTCTTTTAGTGATTCTATGCAAGATTGTCTTTTATAATTACCTATCATGCTTTTTCTTAAATTACTGTCTCTTATTATGTAATTATATTATTGTGTTAATTTGCTGGCTTTAGTTCTTAAGTGAAACCTCCTTTGTGACACTTGCTCTTTCTGGGGTCTGACCCAGCTGGTTTTGTATGGCCAGATACCGGAGCAGCACCAAAGGATCTCCCTGCTTTCTAGCCCGATGGTGGTTACCAGGCGTAACCAGGGCATCGAGTGGGTTTCTTTTGTTCTCCCACTGTAATATTGTAAATTATTCTTTTGAGGCATTTAGCCGACGAGCAAGTGTTAGCTCGATTGTACTTACTTACTGTCTGCCTACGGGCTGTAACATGATTGACAAGCCCCGGGGGTTGATCATGTATGACTGAACTCTTGCTAGTCCTCACATTTTGTAACGACTAGCTTCATGATCATCTGGATATGTAATATTTGGGATGCCTTACAATTGTATATTTGGAGATCTGATATCTTATGATTATTATTAGTTGGTTGAGATTGAGACAATAGGCTATTTTATGACCTTAAGAGACTGATGGATTGTAGTGAAACCCTCACATATCTAGACAGCCGTGACCGTATAGCGGTGAGGATCCCATTCCGTTATACGTAGTTGGCTATGTCTGTCCCCGCTCTCCAGTATTCTGGTTCTGGGGCGTGACATAAGTTATCTGAACGTGGATTTTCTTTGACAAGGAGAACTTTTGGCCATGTTGTCAAGAGAAGAAATTTCGATGGAAGATAGCTGCTGTTGAAAAGTGGTATATCCCAAGTTCAATTCGAAAGTTTCTTGAACTTGGCTGGCTACTATCAGAAGTTCGTGAAAGATTTCGCCAAGATTGTTGAGCCGATGACGAAGTTCACTTGGAAGAATGAAGAGTTCATTTGAACGAAAGTTTGCCAGGCGGCATTGAGGAGCTAAAGAAGAGACTTACCACTACACCAATCCTTGCGCTACCCGCAGGAACCGGTGGTTTCTCAATTTACAGTAATGCCTCTGAAAAAGGACTGGGTTGCGTTCTTCAACAACATGGGAAAGTAATTGCTCACACATATAGGCAACTACAGACTCATGAGAAGAATTGTCCCACACCTAATTTGGAATTTGCTGCAATTATCTTTACTTTGAAGCTATAGAAGCATGATTTTTATCGAAAGGGAGTGAAAATATGTACGGACTGCAAAAGTCTGAAATATGTCTTCACTCAGAGAGGGCTGAATGTTAGACTGAGAAGATGGGTGAAGCAGATGAAGGATTTCGATATCAACCTGCAGTACCATTCAGGTAAGGCTAATATGGTCGCTGATGCACTTGGTCGATACTGATGACAAAGTTCTTAACCAAGGACTAGCACCTGCTAGAAGACATCGAGAAGTTTGGACTGGAGGTTATACTACCTGGAGATAGAAGGACGAAGCTGGATGCTGATTCAGTATTGATGAAGTTCGAGGCTGAGGGACAAAATCAAGAGAACGTAGTTTCAAAACGAGGCACTTTGCAGGCTTAGAGATCAAGTGTTGGCAGGAACACTTGAGGGTTTCTAAATTGATCAGCATTGGAACTCTGAAGAATGGTACGAGACTTTGCGTATCGGCTGATAAACGGAGGAATGAGTTGATGAAAGAAATGCACCAGTCACAGTATTCCATATATTCAGGAGATAATAAGATGTATCGGAATATGCCTCCACTGATTGGTGTTATGGAATAAGAAGGACAATTTCAGGTATGGGATTAGATGTGAATTTGTCAACATGAGGAATTTAGCAAGAGAACAACAAGTTTGTTGGAGCCGCTGGACAATTCGGAGTGGAAGTAGAAGCATATAACAATGAACTTTGAGTAAGGATTGCCTTGTTCCCAAAGAGGGAAGAACACCATTCGGATTATTGTGGACCGACTGACTAAGTCAGCTCACTTTATGTCCTTCAAAGTTGGTTATCCACTAAGAAGTGGGCAGCATTGTACGAGAGGCACATCTACCGGATTCATGGAGTACCGCGGGACGAGCAATCAGAGAGGTCAATTCAGACGCTTGAAGATATATTGAGATTTTGCGTCTTAGAATTTGGAAGGTCCTGGGAAGACCAATTGCATTTGGTGGGTTTTCTTACAAACGACAACTATCAAGCTGGAATTAGTATGACCCTATTTGAAGCTCTCTATGGACGTCGTTGCCGTACACCACTTGCATGGGACGACATAGGAGAAAGAGTACTGCTGAGTCCAGAGATGGTAACTGACGCAGTCGAGAAGGTGAATGCAAGCTTAGGATTATCCAAGATAGACAGAAGCATTGGATTGGTAGTAGTAGTCGACCGGTGAAGTTGAAAAAGGAGATATCATTTCTGTGAAGTTTTCTCCTACCAGAGGAACAATCAGTTTTGACGGAGCTGGAAATTGAGGCCAGGTACATCAGGCCATTTGAAGTTTAAGACGAGTTAGAAGTAGCGTACCAGTTAGCTCTACCAGCTAATCTTGAGAGTGTGCAACGCCTTCTACGTCACAGCTCAGACGCTACATTTCGGATCCGAGTCACATTTTGGATAATTCAGAGCTGAAGATTGGACTCAACCTTTCAGTGCCAGAGAAACCAGTTGCAAGCGTAGTCAGAGGTGAGAAGAAGATCAAAATTTGAGCCATCACTTAAACTCCTACTTCCTTATCTTTTTTTCGTTCTAAACTTGATTGATGCTGCTAAGTTAGCCTAGTTTTGCAAGCTATCTCTTTAATCAAGCTTGATCATGACGATATTTTATTGGGTGCACCCACTAATATATTGTCTAATCAGGACCGGTGCATGATGGTCTGATCAACCTCGTGTACTTTGGTTCGCTTTTATATTTTTCTGCATGGATGATATCATAAATAAAAAAAAACTTGTCCCTAAACCGTCTCATCCACGACTGCCTTGGAAATTCTTATGGTTGGACCTAAGTTACGGGCGCAGTATCCGTACCTGTTTGTCTTTTCTATCCTTACTTTAATTCCGAGGACGAAATTTTTCTAAGGAGGGAAGATTGTGAAACCCATAATTTGTATTTATTAATTAAATAATGTTTTGGTATTATTATTATTAGTATTTCAAAATTATTATTATTATTATTATTATTACTATTAAATATTTTTGTGTGAAAAAGAATTTCGAAAATAATTACAAATTGGATTTTCGATTTTCGGACCCAGACCCGAGTCCGAACCCAGACCCAGGCCTGAGCCCTATTCCTTTCCCTTTTAAAATCTGGTTTGGACTTGGCTTTAATAAAAAAAAATATATATATATAAAAAAAAAGTACTTTGGGCTGGTCCCGAAGGACCAGCATTCTTCTTGTGGGAACTTATTCTCCCATCCCCTTTCTACCACATGTTTTCCAACGTAAACTCCCCACCACTTCATTCATAAACACCCCACTACTTCCATCTCCTCTTCAACAGAAGAGAAGGCTCTCACCATTTCACCAACTCTCTCCCTCTCCACTCTCTGGATAACATTTTCTCATCTCTCTCTCTCCCTATTCTCTAATTTTTCCCAACTACTTCACAACCCCCACCTAACCCCCAAATTCCTTGGCCGACTGCCCCCACGCGGCCCCCTCCACCCGCACGCGACCTTCCGTCGCCCCGCGCCCGCCGAGCCTCCCTCGCGACGCACCCCTTTTCGCGCCACCCTCCGGCGAGCCCGACCAGCGCCGAGCTTCCCTCGCGCGCGGTCCCCGCCGTCCAGGACCACTCCCGCAGCCGCCAACTCCGGCGACCAGCGCTCCCCGAGCGCCCTTTGGCCCTAGCTTCGCCCCGACAGCGTGCCTAGCGCTGCTCTGGCCGAGTACCCTGCTGTTCTCCCTGTCGTGCCCTATATTCTGGAATTCCGGTGTTTCGTCGTCGACGTCGCTGATTTCAGCCCTAATTCGGGAACGTCGCTGCTGGACTTCTATTTCTATTCTTTTATTATATTATCTGAGAGCTCTAGCCGAGCATTCCGAGGTATAAATTCTCTGTCCCGTTGTGTTTATTTCGGTAGTCGATGATGATAACGGTCCCCAGTTTCCCCTCGAAAATCCGGTTTAGCTACGTGGTAGTTCGGTTAGCTACGTTAGCATTTTTGTGATGTTGTCTGTTGAGATTTTATGCGGTTAATTTGATTTCGGAATTTCCGAGTATTTCGGGAAGGTTCTGTTGGTTTCGAAAACAATTTATGTGGTTATATTTTCGGTATAAATGGGTTATTCTTTGGTTGGGACAATTGCAGGATTTTGTTGTTGGCGCATTTCCCAGTTTTGGGTTGTCCCGGAATAGAGGGAATGCTGCCCAAATTTTTACAAAACTTTATTTATTTGGATTTCAAATTGGTTTTCGGAAAATGATTTTTAAAACCGACTTTTCGGGCGACGACCGTACCGGTCTGTGGGCCCTAGCGAAATGCAAACGCACCGGTCCGACCGGGCGTTGAGGTATTAGCTAGATGTGACGATGGACCAAGTCTGAGACTCCAAACTTTTGATTTAAATTACTTTATTTAATGTTTAAATTAATTATTATAGATAATTGGTTACTGCACATTTTATTTAGGAACTAAACATTTTCCTCTTATTTTATGTAAAAATATGTAAGGGCATAAGCCCATAACTCTGGGTTGATTAGCTGTGCCCCTGTATTGCATAGTGTAAGTTTTATTTCTTTCTGGGTGGTTGATGTTGATTCTTTTGGGTAGTTTTGGATTGGACGTGTAACCCGTAGTTAGAACGTAATCATTTCTCGTATATAATTAATTAAGAATTACCATGTAAAATAAATGGATAAAATATTAATAAGATAACTAGATTATGTTTTGGCACTGAAAGAAACTATTTTTATAGATATATTACAAAAGCACAAAGTTTTCCAAAGATAATTTGTTCTTGTTATTATTTTCCAAATAATCAAATCAACGCACGTAGCTTGCGACGTAAACGTTAGCTATAGCTTAATAACAACTTAAAACCTGACTAGGACTTGTTACTAGAGATTGCAACTAGCACCCTTAGTATGGCTATACAACGGATCTAAGTCGAGTTCTCAACTGTAGGAACTCGAAGACATACCTGACGTTCCTCCTCGGTATAAACTCGTCTTTCCAGTCATTCAATACAAGGCAAGTTTCGCATTATGTATTCTTGTATTTTACTTAGTAAAGTTAAGCTGCATGTTAAACCACACTGCTGACACAGAACTCTATCTTGGGGTTCAACTACTGATTGATACTGTTACTGATTGTGGGACTGGGGGAATAGTGTAGGCGTTTATGACCAAAGCCCTATTGTCATAACTGTATTAGCTTGCCCCTCTTACACACGGGGATAAGCCATATCGTATCGCTAAGATACTACTGCTCAACCCAAGCCGGTCATAGACGTTTGCATATTCAAAACACACATAACTGTTTTAAACTGCTGAAAAATGTTATTTCAAACTGTTTATCCTGCACTTTCCAATTACTATTTAAGTTATGAGATGCATATTTCGTTCTTGCTCCCTCCTGACTGGAGACGACATTTTTAGGTAACACTGAGGATGATGAGCTATATTATGATAGCTATTATGACCCGGTTCTCTACCCTGCGACGATATCGGAGCCGTCTCCGGAGGACGCTGATCCAGGGACTGCTGAACCAGATGTTTAGATAGTCTTTTCTTTCTGCATTCTCTTTCTTTATTTGGATCTTGTAGTTTATTTCAGCATTTCCTTTCCAGTTGTACTTTGAAATACTTTATAAAGTTTCAATTTCCGAATATAACAGTTGTGACAAATGTACTTGTGTTGTTGTGAATACCTGCAATGGAACAGCTTACTGCCGCCGTCTCACCACGGTGCAGGCTGGGCATGGTCCGGTTCGACCCATTAATTTGGGATCGGGTCGTGACAAATTTTTCTTACATGACAACTTACGTGACAACTGACGTGGCATTTGACATGTCAGCTGACATGACAAATTCTCATCCATAAAACTATTTATCCATTTTAATTTTAACCTTTATTGTTAATTATAATATTAATATTAATATTAATTTTAATTTTAATATTATTTTAAAATTTTTTTTTTGTTTTTTCAGCTACCATGACAGACTTACACGTAAACTGCCGAGTGAAGGAATATTTTAGAGGGACAAATAACATTTTTTTTACTTCACCTTCGTTTTTTTATTATTCTCTAAACAAACAGATCCGACTGAAATTTGAAGAGCACTTGGTATGTACTGAAGTTTCTTATGGCATATGAACCCATTTATAGAAAACTAGCACGTACCATCTCTAGCCCCTTTGCCTGAAATGAAACTCCCGCCAACTTGGAGTAAATTAAGAAACAGAAAATTTCATGTAGGGGAAAAAAGTTCAGCGTATTTACGCAAAAAGTGAAAAGTTAGTGAAAATTTCAATTTAAGGGAGCTGGCGCCAGTTGAACTGGCGCCCAATTAAAAATAAATCAATAAATAAAGCTGGCGCCAGTTAAACTGGCGCCTATTTTTTTTTTTTTTTAAATGTACCCGGCGCCAGTTCAACTGGCGCCAAAAAAAAAAAAAAAAAAAATCCTGGCTCCAGTTGAACTGGCGCCAGGTTGGGAGGGGTGGGCGGGGGGTGGGGGTGGGGGGGAGGGCTGCTAAGTTTTTTCTCTTTTCTTTTTTTACTTTAAAGCCAATCCGAACGTTGTTTGATTGGCTTATACTTGTATAAGGTTTTACTTTAAAGCCAATCAAGCTATTCACATTACTTTGTGTGGCTGCCACATTGTTTGGCTTTATTTTTTCTTTTATTTTTTCTTTTAATTTTTTTTAGTTTTTCCCACTCTCTTACTTTTTCCCTCCCTCCCTCCCACCCCCCCCCAACCTGGCGCCAGTTCAACTGGAGCCAAGAATTTTTAATTTTTTTTTTTTTGGCTCCAGTTGAACTGGCGTCGGTTAAATAAAAAAAACAAAAAATTATTAGGCGCCAGTTTAACTGGCGCCAGCTTTATTTATTTATTTTTTTTGATTGGGCGCCAGTTCAACTGGCGCCAGCTCCCTTAAAATGAAATTTTTGATAACTTTTCACTTTTTGCGTAAATACGCAGAATTTTTTCCTCCTATATGAAATTTTCCGATTAAGAAAACGGAAATAATATTTTGTCCGCGATTTATAATCGTGGATGTGACCGTCAGTCGACGTGAAGGCCAACCATTAGCCCTCCTTGCTATCTCCGGATTCTATTCGGACCAGGGGATCAATGACCAGCTGTCACGTCGGCCGATGGTCACGTCCGCAGTTACAAATCGCAGACACGTAGCAATTTCGTTAAAAAAATTGCCGGGACATAGAAGTCCAATAAAAAAAAGAACTTTTCAAAAATTATATATATATATATATATATATATATATATATATATATATATATATATATATATATATATATATATATTTTTTTTTTTTTTTTTTTTTTGGGGGGGAAGATAACTACTTTATAAATGAATGAAATAACGAACCCATACACTCAGTCACTTAGAATCCAACATGGAAACAGACCGAAACCAAACTGAACTAAGGACCCAACCTGCTACATATCAGGAACCAGGAAGGATATGTCTTCCTCTATGCTGAGCTTCAAGCCTTCAATTGTATTCGCCAAACCTTCGAAGACCCTCCTGTTCCTCTCCTTCAAAATGTGCCATACCGTACTAAGCAGTCTCAGTCTCGCCATTTTAAACCATCTCGAACCTTTACTCCTGCACTTATCTATCCCTTCGACAACTTCAGGCAAGATATGACCATCCCAAAAACTGATACCCAATGTGCTACATTGACCCTTCCAAACACCTTTGCTAAAGACGCACCTGAAATACATGTGATCGTGAGATTCTGGCTCGGCTTCACATAGAGGACAGAGGATATCATGAATTTGGACCCCGAAAGCCTTCAATCTATCTTTTGTGAGGAGTCTCCTCTGTAGAGCTTTATACATGCAGTAACGGAACTTAGGAGCGGCATAGTTTAACCAAATGAACTGTGTCCCACTTTGTTTTGGGAGACTTGACTCTACACTCTTCATAGGCGAGCCTGAGGGAGAACTTCCCAGTATCGGAATCTTTCCAAACCCAATGATCGGACCCTGCATTCCTATCTATGGGGTAGTTGAGGATCATATTGGACCATCTAATGATACAGGTATCTGCAGGGATGACCCAGGTGCCATTCCTAATGAGAGAGCTAACACTACCATTTATATTTATGAACCTGTGGAGATCAATCTCAGCTCTATCTGTGAGACTGATATGCTCTAACCAAGGATCCTGCCACAGGTTGGTAAGGGACCCGTCACATATCACCCTCCGAATGTTTGCCTTGAGCTTCGATCTCAGTGAGAGAATGCTTTTGAAACAGACGGAGAAGTTATTGTTGCTAAGCATAGTCCAAAAATTGTTCTTCCGAACATACCTGTTTTTCATCCATTTGGCCCAGGTAGAGCTGCCTTCAACCAGACACCAAGCGAGCCTGAGGGCTGCGACCTCCCGAAGAGAGGCCATGGAACGGAGACCGACTCCCCCTTCGTCTTTAGGTCTGCATAGATCGCTCCACGCGATGGTTTGAATCCCTCCCCTCCACACGAACTTCGCACACATGCTATCAATTTTCCCCAAAGTCTTCTTAGGAAGTAATGCTACCTGTAACCAGTAAGCTATTATCGAGTTGATAACGGATCTAACAAGTTCGACTCTTCCGTCGAACGAGAGGAGTTGGGCCTGCCACCCATCCAGCTTGCTTTCAATCATCTGAGTGAGGCTAGAGCAGTCGAGGTGTTTGGCATACGTACTAGCAAGCGGGACGCCCAAGTACCTGACTGGTAAGGAACCGATATCGACCTGCAAAGCCCTCGACCATCTCATCTTCTCGGTGCACGTCCGATTGAAAAAGATCGAACTCTTATCCTTATTGAGTTTGAGCCCTGCCTCTGCCTCGAACTCTCTAAGGATATCTGTCAAAACCTGGACACCCTCATCAGTAGGTTTGAAGAACACTAGGAGGTCGTCGGCATACATAAGGTGGGAAATGGTCGGCTTGACGAGCCTGAAAATAGGAATGATCCTTCTCGAGTATTCTGCAATGTCCATAAGACAAGAAAATTGTTCCATAACCATCGTGAATAGATATGCAGATAGGGGGTCGCCTTGTCTAAGCCCTCTGGAGCTCTGTATAAACCCGTGGGGCCTACCTTTAATCAGAATGGAAAACGTGGGCGTGGAAATACATTCATTGATCCTGGCGATCCACCACTCGTCGAAACCCATCGCTCTCATCATATGTATCACGAAGTCCCTATTAACTGTGTCGTAGGCTTTCCTAAGATCGAGCTTCACACAAGCTTTGTTCCCTCCGACCTTATTGAACTCCCTCACGAGCTCGTTCGCGATCAAACAGTTTTCTGATATACTCCTCCCCTTTATAAATGCCGATTGGTTAGGGGAAATGAGACCAGGCAGTAAACTCTTCATTCTCCTACACATAAGCTGGACAATGACCTTGTATATGAAGTTACAGCAGGAAATCGGTCTAAAGTCATTCAAGGAGGATGCTCCAACCTTCTTCGGAATCAGAGTAATGAAAGTGTGGTTAAGTTGCTTCAAGAGCTTACCCGTTCTGAAGAAATCCCTGATAGCTTCAAGGACAAGAACCTTCACCAAATCCCAATATATATATATATATTGGGATTTGGTGAAGGTTCTTGTCCTTGAAGCTATCAGGGATTTCTTCAGAACGGGTAAGCTCTTGAAGTATATATATATAACCGAGAATACCAAGCATCTCGATCTTTCCTACCTAGTGATATAGTTAGGCACATTGCAAGTTCCTAATGCATGCATGCACTTTCTAGAAAGATTACGGAAGAGTAGTGGAAGTTTACTACTATTTAGCTAGCTAGCTAGGTCGCAATTAATTCCAAGTACATACATGCATATCGATTGATCTCATGGTGTCCAACACAAACACGCATAGCTTTAGCTAGCCACCGTACGTGGCTGTTTGGTCATTTAGAAAACGACACTGCTACGTTGTCTGCAGTTTTGGACTACAATTTTGGTCCGCAAATTACGTGTCACCGTTTCATTGGAGGAAAATGGATGGATTCGAAATGGTACGGAAACAATGAAGGGTGACATGTCAGCGTGCGGACATACGTACAGTCATCCCCAAGCAAAGAAAAGTATACAAATCATAGGTGTGAAGGTGCATGTCTTCGCAATACGTAAGAGGTGATTTCATCACCTTAATTGAAACCAAATTGGAATATTAATTGTTTAAGATTTTAATAGCCATGCGGTGCACGGAACCTGTTTGTATTGATGCAAAGTAGTTTCTCGGTCCCATTCAACCGTCCTACTTGTACAGATACTTGTTTGTACCAACTAACAAACCAATCAATCATCTATTAATTATATTCCAAGTTGAAGACCGAAATCTCGTTTCAACCCTTAATTCTATGCGTGTCGATCTCTCTAGTGTTCGGTTGCCACATGGAGTAGAATCTCCTAATCGATATTTGTATATGCCCATTGACATTACCGAAATAATTTTTTGTCCATCCGTGGGCGTGACCATCGTTGGTCCGCATTCATACGGTAGACTCCCAATAGCTCCACCCACCTCCTCTCCTGTTAGTTTCGGATCCACCTCTTGTTGGTTTCAATAGAAATCCGTCATGTGGACATGGGCCAATGACGTCCAAAGTAAACCAAATTTGAACGTTACAATTGAGAATGCAAGTACAAATTAGCAACATATACGTCCGAACGTGTCACAGAGGAGAACCATGAGGACTTGGACTGCTCATATCTAATTGTCTTTGGTGGTAGAGTGAGTGTTTGGCACTTCGCCACTTCGTATAGTCTTTTATATAGGTGAAAAGGACCAATAATTCTCCCAAAACATCACTTGTGCACTAAGCATAAGAATAAGCGTCATTAGCAAAATTTGAAAGCAATTTTTTTCATGTTTTTTTTTCATCCAAAAGTGACCAACTTTTATAAAATAAAATAACTGAACTTGTGTTACCGGGTCTAGTTTTTGTTTTGACATCGATGGTTTTTTAAGGATTAAAAAAAAAAAAATTAAAATCCACTGAAAAATGAGAAATTATCTATGAAATAAGTAGGCAAAGGCCAGGACAGATTTTATGCTTTCCCTCTTGAAATAAAATCAATCATATCCCTATTTTTATTTTTATTTCCTTGCTGAAATTCAAACCTAGGCCAACTCCTCCTAAAAATGTGAAGTGGACTGGGCGGTCCAATATCTAGCTCCAAACCAATCTGGTTAAACCGTAGCTGAGTCTATATAGACACGATCATAGCCTAGAACCGAGACGGACACATCTAGAAAACTGGTTAAGCTAGATTTGTTCCCCTTATCCAAGTTTTGTCCAATGGTCCAACCAGTTGAATCTATTTTTCTTTTCGTGACATGATATCTCGATCTAAATAAAAATTAAGCCATACAGCAATTTCGGAGTGGACATTTATAAAATGTCTACCCGCTGGATGAGTTTTATGAAATATCCAGAATTATGTATTTTCACGTTAAATATTCCAAGATTCCCTTTTAGATGCCACCCGCTGGAAACTGCTATTTTTATAATACCGAAACTACCCCTCCGCGCGAATTGGTCATCTATATGTATTTGAATTCAAAAAACTCAGATCTGGATTGCGATTTTCGTATTCTTCTTCTTCACGGAGAATCTGAATTCCATTGCTCTCATTTTCAGCAAAGATCGCAAAGATCGTTCGTAGTTCGGTGTGCTTTTCTTCAGTCGAACTCAGATCATCGCTCGTCATCATTATCACCATCATCATCATCTTCTTCTTCTTCGTGGAGACATTTGAAGTTTTTCGACGATTATGTCAATTGTGGAGAGAAGATCTTTCTTCTACTTTTCCGTAAGACTTATCATCGTTTTGAAAGAAGAATGGAACTCTTTATTCCTGACAAAAATTTCCTAAAAATATATATATATTCTCCGTGTTAAAACCACGGAGAATGACCATTCTCCGTGCTAAAATGACGGAGAATGACTATTTTTCGTGTTAAAAACCACGGAGAATGACAATTTACTATGGGTTTTAACACGAAGAATGCCATTCTCCGTGGTAAAGTGACGGAGAATGACCATTCTCCGTCATTTTAGTACGGAGAATAGCTATTCTTCGTAGTTTTAACACGGAGAATGATCATTCTCCGTCTTTTTCAATACGGAGAATGACCATTCTCCTCCATGTTAACACGAGATTGTTCATTCCCCGTGTTAATATCACGGAGAATGACCATTCTTCGTGTCGAAAAAGACGGAGAATGACCATTCTCCGTTGTAAAAAATGACGGAGAATGTCCATTATCCGTGTAAAGATCACGGAGAATGATTATTACCCGTGTTAATATCACGGAGAATGACCATTCTTCGTGGTAAATTGACGGAGAATGACCATTCTCCGTCATTTTAGTACGGAGAATAGCTATTCTCCGTGGTTTTAGCACGAAAAATGGTCATTCTCCGTCTTTTTCAATACGGAGAATGATCATTCTCCTCCATGTTAACACGAGATTGGTCATTCTCCGTGTTAATATCACGGAGAATGATCATTCTCCGTGTCGAAAAAGACGGAGAATGACCATTCTCCGTTGTAAAAAATGGCGGAGAATGTCCATTCTCCGTGTAAAGATCACGGAGAATGATTATTATCCGTGTTAATGTCACGGAGAATGACCAATCTCGTGTTAACATGGAGGAGAATGGCCATTCTCCGTGGTAAATTGACGGAGAATGGCCATTCTCCGTTATTTTAGTACGGAGAATAGCTATTCTCCGTGGTTTTAACACGGATAATGGTCATTCTCCGTCTTTTTCAATACGGAGAATGATCATTCTCCTCCATGTTAACACGAGATTGGTCATTCTCCGTGACATTAACACGGATAATAATCATTCTCCGTGATCTTCCTTATGCCTTGTACTTCGATTCCTTGTTTGCATGTATGATTGTATGATTGATTGGTAGCATAGATTGCTTGCGATAGTATAGCTGTCCCGACATCTCTAGCCTCTTGATTAAATTCCGAGGACGGAATTCTTTTAAGGTGGGTAGATTGTCACCCTCATTTCCCGTATTTCCCGTATTTCGTATTTATACTCGTATCTGGATTTTGATATGTATTTTTATTTTTCTCAACTTGTGGAATTTCGGTATTTCTCGTATTTTGGGTTTTGACATGGCTCGGTTTTAATTGGATTGGGTTGGTTTGGTTTGGTTTAATGAGTATTGGAACACCTTAGCCTATACTCCACCCTCAACACACCACATCCCACCCTCTTTAAAACTCCACCAACTTTTTCTCTCTCCTCATAAACCTCCATTAATTTCTTCTTCTCCTTCCTCTACACAACACTCTTCTCCTTCCTCTACACAACACCCACCCATAGGCAAGTGCACCTTGCCACCACATGAGAACCCCATTTTATTTGTCCATTAGCTAGTTTAGGACATGGTGATCAACATTAGAACTTGGTATTTTGTGATTTGGAGTCTCCATTATTCTAAATCTAAGTTTTCCCTATTTTCGATTTTGCATGGTTTTGATCTATTTAAGTTGGATTTTTATGGATTTTGATGTTTCCATGTGGAAGAGAGTTCAATTTCACCCTGGTTGGAACTTTAGAAATCTGGATTTGGAGTTCGGATGGCCAAGTTGTGATGTTTGAAGTTTTGGGAGCCATTGGAGCTTCTTCTCAGCCATGGAGAGAAGACCCTTTCCCTGCGTGCGTGCTTTTGCGCGTACGCAGCTCCCTTGCGTGCGTGCCTTTGCGCGTACGCAGCTCCCCTGCGTGCGTGCTCCTGTGCGTACGCTGCTCCCCTGCGTGCGTGCTCCTGTGCGTACGCTGCTCCCCTGCGTGCGTACGCTGCCCCCTGCGAGCGCGCTCTTGCGCGTACGCTTCCCCCTGCGCGCGCGCCCTTGCGCGTACGCTTCGTAATCCATGCACCCTGACCCCCTTGCCTAACCCATTAGCTCTCGGAGTATTGGTTTTATTTCTCGACTTGGTTTCTCTTTTGTGGATTGGGTTTTCCTGAGATTTGTTCAACACAGCACTACTATCTTGACTCGACACGGCCTAACACGGTTTTCAAGTAATTGTTTATGACTAGTACGGTTCTCGGAATTTTTTGGTATTCTCTGATCTCCTTGCTAGTGACCCAGTGGAGTGCACACCTAACTTGTAACTTGTAATTAATCCTTGTGACTTGATAACTTGATAGTGGCCCGTGGCGACGCACTCCTGACTTGTAGCATGACTTGATAACTTAACGCTGTTGCGACGGCTAACTTGACATGCTAAGTGAATTCTTGACACCGTGGGTGATTGTATTGAATGTGCTTGTGTAAGCAACCAGTCTTGTCTCGCATCATGTCTAGGACATGAATTCCTGGTTTTCCACGGTCACGGATTCATACTGAATCTGGCTAGGTTAATGACTAGATGGATCAAATAGTTCATGAAGAAATCCCCAGTTACCTGTTGCCCCTTTGGTCCCGGCCTTATATATATATATATATATGGAATTTGTTGCTATCCGTCGAGATGAGCGCACTTCCAGCCCACCGTCGAGTGTGGTACCTTAGGACACATGTATCTTACTACAGTGTGTCTGCTATATCCTGCTATATTTTCTTTTTCTTGCTGGGATCACTCAGGTAGTAACAAACAGGTAACCGGACTTGGAATAATCTCACTGCATCTTGTTAGTAATTAGGCCTGTGATAACCCTAGTTAGTTAAAGTAGTAAGCCGTAGTATCTGCTTGGCCGTGATTGATTGAATGAGGCATAACCAGTCTAGCCATGTCTTGATCCAGTACAAGATTGCTTCCTGTCTTGATTTCTTACATTATTATCTTGCCGATAAATGGTGGAAAACCAAGTTCTGTTCAGATGAAGGGTTACAACCCCGGTCCTTGTTTGGTTTACGGGTTGTAACCTGGTTATCGGAATAGTTCCATGGTTATCTCGTCGTATATCATCCTGACATATTTTCCTAAATTTTAGTTTTACTATTAGACTTTTTTGTGCTAATTGCTGGCTTTTGTTCTTATTTCGTGGCCCCCTTGTGGCACTTGCTCTTTCTGGGGTTGACCCAGCTGGTTTTGTGTGGCCAGATTTCGGAGCAGCTCCCGAGGATCTACCAAGCTTCCAGCCCAATGGTGACAACTAGACGGAACCCGGGCCAAGAGTGGGTTTTCCTTTTTGTCTTGTCCACTTCATTGTAAAACTATTCTTTTGAGACGTTTAGCCGATGAGCACCTGTTAGCTCGATGCACTTTACTTACTGTCTGCCTACGGGCTGTGAACATGATTAACAAATCCTAGGGTTGATCATGTACGACTAAACTCTTGCTAGTCCTAACATTTTGTAACGACTAGCTTCATGATCAGCTGAATATGTAATATTTGGGACGCCTTATTATTGTATATTTAATGATCATACATCTTGCGACCTTACTTACTTGTTTGTGATTGAGACATTAGGCTTGTTCATGACCATAAGAGACTGTTGGCTTGTAGTAAACCCTCATATATCTAGACAGCCGTGACCGTATATCGAGGTGGTTTCTATTTCAATATACGTAGCTGGCTATGTCTGCCCCCGCTCTCCAGTATTCTGGTTCTGGGGCGTGACAGCTGCCCCCTATCCCCCTACCTATTCATACTATGCATGGAAGTTCTCTCAACATTATTCAACATCATGGTTTGAAACTCCTTATATGACAGTATCACTCTTAGACACTCGTCTTCTTGTTACTCTCATCTCTCATTCGCTGATGACCTATTAATCTTTGGTAAATGTTCTCTGCATAATATCTCCCAGGTGAAAATCATGCTTAAATCTTTTGAATGTTGGTCAGGCCAACGCATTAACTTTGAGAAATCCTCTATCTTCTTCTCAAAGAAAATTGATCCAATTATGAGAGAACTATATGTCCATCTTCTAGGCATTCACCTCATGCAGCCCAAGGAAAAATATCTTGGTCATTTTCTACTTCGATCCAAGAACAGGATAAGCACTTTCAATGATCTACTTGATACTAGCTTGAACAAGCTTCAGGGTTGGAAAAGAAAATGTCTTTCTCATGCTGGTAGAACCACCCTAATCAAGTCTACTCTATCATCCCTTCCCACATATTATCTATCGGCTTACCAGATACCAAAGAAAGTGACTGATACCCTTGCTAAACACCAACGAAATTTCTGGTGGGACTCTCTAGATAAGAAGAAAATTCATTATGCTGCATGGAGTTGCTTCACAAAACCAAAATATCAAGGGGGACTGGGAATAAGAGATCCACACATCACTAATCTTGCCTTATTACTCAAGCTTACATGGAGATTTCTCACCAACCAAGAATCCATGTGGACTTAATTACTCTGCACCAAATACCTACATTCGACATCCTTCTGGACAACCAAACCTCCTCGTTCTTCTTCATGTATATGGAATAGTTTACTATGCAGCAGAGAATTTCTTTTGGGCAATGTAATATGGTCAGTCGGAGATGGATCTAGCATTGATATTTGGTGTGATCCTTGGGTTCCTGATTTGCCTAACTACAGAGTACAAGGTTACAAGTTCAGCAAACAATGGGTCCATAAAGTTACAGATCTGATTAACAAAGACTCTTGCTGCTGGAAAGCTCATCTTCTTTTCATCCTTTTTCCTCTTTGTAAAGCTAATGCAATATTGAAAATACCTATATCTGCTAACTGCACCATTGACAAACTCATATGGATTCATACGGCGGATGGAGTGCTCACTTCCAAATCAGCATATAGAGTTATCCACGACAAACTCTTCCCTAACCGGATCAACTCTGATGATCAAGAATTCAAAGAATGGAGGAGGCTTTGGTCTCTCTCTTATCTAAGTCCTAAGGTGGTGTTGTTTGGTTGGCGAGCCATTTCTAATGCTCTTCCTACAAATGCCAATACTCACCGACGTATCCACAGCATCGATCCAAAATGCCCTCTATGCAAGGTATGTTTTGAAACAACTAATCATCTTCTTCTGCATTGTCCCTTTACAGGTACTTCTTGGCAACATAATCAGCAGTTATCTCCTCTGATAAATAATGATACTACAATATCATCAATCATAACTACACTGCTCAAGGAAGGTGACTCCGATAGAATTTCAAGCTTCTTCTATCAAATTTGGAGCATTTGGAATTCGAGGAACAGATTTGTCTTCGATCAACGTCCCATTAATGCCAGAGGTATCTTCGAAGAAGCGATGGCCACCAAGGAGAAATTTGATATTCTCAGGGCTGGATTTTCTGATACTAATGCAACCATTATTAAGGACACTACTTGAACTCCACCACAGCCTAACAAATGGAAGATTAATTATGATGGAGCTTACTTGGATGGAAAAATGTCAGCAGGAGCTCTACTGCGTGATCACAAAGGAAATTTTCAGATTGCTTTCTCAAAGACTGAAGATGGAGGAACTCATTGGAAGCGGAGGCATTAGGCATTCGCCTTGCTCTTGACATTTGTAGAAAAGAAAAACTACAACATGTCATAATAGAAGGTGATTGTAAGCCCTTGATTGATTCGATCAATGTATTCAACTCAATCCCTCTCTGGGGAGCTCGCCACACTATTGAAGATGCAAGGAAACTATCTACATCTGATCTCAATTTGTCATTCTCTTATGTCCAAAGGAATGCAAACCAATGCGCTCATCATTTAGCATCTACTGCTTTATTGTTTAACATTTCACATTTCATACTTGTATATGAAGTTATTCCTGATTGTATTAAAACTCATGTTCATCATGACATGAGAACTGTTCCTTTATAATTTATGCAATGAAATTTACAGTTAAAAAAAAAAATTCGGGTGACTGCTAACAGTGCCCTTGGACCATACTATTTTAAATTGAATAACCAGCCTTTAATAATGTCTTAATGTTGGCTAATTAAATTTGCAAACAACACGTTTTGAATCTTAAAAATAAAAATCGAAGTGCAACATGAAAAGTCCGGTAAGGACCAATATCTCTCCCTCCCACAGTCCTCCCATTCTCCAAACGTACGCGCTGACACCACACACACACACACACACACACACAAATTGTTTTTTTTTTTTTTTGTGAAGTCTACACACACAAATTGTTTGCTTGTGCTTATTCGGTACGAGCCTCCACTCTTCTTCCATCATGCCAGCCGACAAGACTTATTCGGTACGAAACGAGCTCGATCCCTCTGGCAAAAGATAAGCATGCTATATTATGATTCCCAAGGCTTCGTTTGGTTCGTGAAATTGTGGAGTTAAAAATAAAAAATAAAAAATAATAATTTCATCCATTTAGGTAAAGAATTATTTTTTAACCTTGAAATATTTATCTTTTTTTTTTTCCAAATTTTTAGTATTTTCAAACGTCGGAAAAAAAAAACCAATAAATATTATAATTTATCAAAGAAAAAAAACACCAAAAATATTTGATTTTCTTTTCTATTACTTTCCGTGAACCAAAGGAGGCCTAAGTAAACTTTTCTATGCTATCCGTACCTCCAAATTATCCTTCCAATACATCCCTCCTTATGTGGCAGCTGACATGGCATGTTAAATAATATTATGTATCATCTGACATGACCGATGATATGGCAAATTTTAACCCAAAAAGTTAATTATCCAATTTTATTCATATTAATTTAATGTTAATATTAATGTTAATGTTAAAATTAGTATTAATATTATTGTTAATGTTAACGATAATATTAATTTTAATGTTAATGTTAAAATTAATTTTAATGTTTATTTTAATTTTAAAATTTGCCACGACAGCTGCCACATCAACATTTCATGTTAGTTGTCACGTAAGGAGGGACGGTTTAGAGGTACAATTTGGAGGTACCAATATCATTATTAACACTACTAAAATAACTCATTTTAGCGACGTTCGGAAACGTCGCTAAATAAGGAAATTACGTCGCTAAAATCAATTAGCGACGTATTTAGCGACGAAAAAGGGACGTCGCTTAAAGGCAAGTCGCAGATGGCACTTTAGTCGCCGAACGTCGCTATTGGCGACGCGTAATCTATTGTCGCTAGCCGTCGCAAAAATTGCGACATATAGCGACGTCAAATTACGTCGCCAAAATGACGACGTAAAGCGACCACTAGCGACGCTCTGTTATTTATATATGATGACATGGCATGACAGCCACGTGGACAACATAGCGACGCATACCGACATTTAGCAACGTAACGTCGCTAGTTAGCGACGTATAGCGACGTCTATTTGTACGTAGGGTATTTAGAAATTGATATATAAAAACATGTTAAAATGGAAAATAAATGGTTGGTAAAGGATCTAGGCTATGTGTACGTGTCCAACATAGTGTCTCGTGTCCACCACAACATGACACGGTGTGTCCTGTGTGTGTGTGTGTCCATCTGTGTGTGTGTCCGTGTGTCCGTGTGTGTGTGTGTGTGTCTCTGTGTGTGTGTGCGTGTGTGTCCGTGTGTGTGTGTGTGTGTGCGTGTGTGTCCGTGTGTGTGTGTGTGTCCGTGGGAGAGGAGGAGGAGGAGGAGTTAGGTTAGGGTTTACCTGAGCTCGAGGAGGAGGAGCTCGACGGGGGGGGGTACGGGTCGCCGGAGAGGGAGGGAGTCGCCGGGCGGGGGGAGGGAGTCGCCGGGGGGGGGGGAGGGGTCGCCGAAGGAATCGCCGGAGGGGGGGAAGGAGTAGTTGGAAAAATTGAAAATTTCGAGTGAGTGGGAAAAACGAAACGCTGTGCCCTAAGTAAAAATATTAGCGACGTCACATGAGGACGTCGCTAAACGTCGTAAACTGGCGACATATTTTAATAATCCAGCGACGTAACGTCGCTATTCAGCGACGTAATTTTATACCTGTCGCTGAACGTCGCTATTCAGCGACGTTTTGCGATGTTTATATAAAGGAGTCGCTGAATTCCATATATAGCGACGTAATTTTACGCCGTCGCTAAATTACGTCGCTAATAGATCATATTTTAGTAGTGTAATTATATTCGTACCTCCAAATTGTCCCTCCAATACATCCCTCCTTATGTGGCAATTGACGTGGCATGTTAAATAATATTATGTATCATTTGATATGATCGATGATATGTCAAATTTTAATCCAAAAAATTAATTACCCAATTTTGTCCATATTAATTTAATGTTAATATTAATTAATGTTAATACTAATGTGATTTAATGTTAAATATTATTATTAATTAATGTTAATGTTAATGTTAATATTAATATTATTGTTAATGTTAACGATAATATTAATTTTAATGTTAGTGTTAATGTTAATGTTAACATTAATTTTAATGTTAATTTGAATGTTAAAATTTGTCATGTTAGCTGCCACATCAACATATCACGTCAGGTAACACGTAAGAAGGAACGATTTGAAGGTACATGGGCGGAACTGTAGCCCGGGCTAGGGTGGGCTACAGCCCACCCAAAATTTGGCAATTTTTTTTTTTATACCTGTAATTTTTTCTAGCCCAATTTTTCAGCCCAGCACAAACTTAAGAACCAGCCCAGCCTACCCACAAGCTTCAGTACAAACCCACCCGTCCCTTTCTCATTTACTTTTGCGGACTGTTGCAGCACGCCATCGCCATGCCTTCTTCTCCAAATGTCCCCTCCCCCGATCTCCGCCTCGAGCTCTCCCCCCGCCGGCCGTCCGGCGCCCCATCCCCTCCTCTCTGGTATTGGAGAAGGTATCACTCAACCTCTCTCTATAAAATGCACTCCACTTCTCTCATCTCTCATCTCCTCATCTCCACTTTCAGTCGAATCAGTCCGTAACCAGATCTGAGATCTCTAGACTCCTCTTCCATATGCTTATTATGTTCATTGTTTTGCTCATCGCTTACAACTTGCATTAGTTGCAGCTGCAGAGAATGAGGCTTCTATGGTTATCTTCATTGAAAGAGAGATATCAAGAGTGCTCTTCGTAGCAAGATGGATGAAATATCGGTTAAAAACTCATCTTCATTGAAAGAGAGATATCAAAGACAATCGATTCAGATTCGATAATAGATGAATTTTATTCTTTGAAGAATCGAAGAGTCCAGCTTCAATAGAAAGCGTCTCTCTTGTATGTGCAATTAATTTCTTAAACATGTATGCGCGTGTTTTGATCATATTTTTATCAAGTTATCTATAGTTTATTATCATCTTGTTTTGTTCAGTTAAAATTCAAATTTCTTAAACATGCATGCATGTTTTGATCATATTTTTAGCTCAGCCCAGGGCAACTTCAATTCCTGGTTCCGCCCTTGTGAAGGTACAATTTGAAAAGTACAAATAAGCATTACTCTTCCTTTAAAAACGTCGGACTTTTTTCCCGCCGGATCACTAAAGCCGGCTTTTGGTCCACATGAACGAACGAATGCAAAGCGAAGCCAGCCGTCGTCGTTGTTATTGACCACTAAATAAATGAAGTTCAACCAAGAACCACATAATGGAATAGGAAAAGTAAAGAAGAGGAAAGAGTCATTCTAATCATCTACCACTACCATCTCCTCTCTCTTTTCCTCTCTCTCTCTCGATCTCTAGTGTTAGTTGACCCACACTCCATCCACTAAACGTGCGTGCGTGCGTGCCTCTCTCTCCATCCATCCATCCATCCCCCCTTACACTTGTTCCACGACTGACCGACTCACTCACTCACTCACTCCTACGCAACTTCCTTACTGCAACGTCGTCTATATATGAACATGCACAACCCTCCCCATCCAATTAACCTCCTCACCAAGTCAAGTCGCAACAATAAACTTCTCGACTAGCTTCCTTCGACTCGAAACGCAAAACATGTCGCAACACGAACTACCGACTACTTTTCCATCTCCTCCTCTGTGGCTAAGTACTACTCCGGAGGTCTCGGCCTCCGCCTCCGCCTCGGCCTCGGCCTGCAGCGGCGAGGAGGCGGAGACGCGACAGCACCCCAAGCGGAAGAGGTCGAGGCGGCACCACCCCCCGACCACCACCGAGGAGGAGTACCTGGCCCTCTGCCTCGTCATGCTCTCCAACGGCGTCGTCGACCGACACCACCTGCAGCAGCAGCAGCAGCAGCAGCAGCAGTACAACTGTAAGGTGTGCGGCAAGGCCTTCGCCTCCTACCAGGCGCTGGGCGGCCACAAGGCCAGCCACCGCAAGCCCCCTGCCGCCGCCGCCGCCTCCTCCGACGCGCCTGCTCCCGTGGCGGCGGCGGCATCGGGAGGCGGGAAGGCGCACCGGTGCTCCGTCTGCTCCAAGGTGTTCCCCACCGGCCAGGCGCTCGGGGGCCACAAGAGGTGCCACTACGAAGGCAGCCTCGGAAGCGGCGGCGGCGGAGGAGGACCTCCTGCTCCTGCTGCTGCTGCTGCTGCTGCTGAGAACACCAGATTCGACCTCAACCTGCCGGCGCTGGCGGAGTTCAACGCGTTCGAGGCCGCGGCGAGGAGGTGCGTGGCGGCGGCGGCGGAGGAGGAGGAGGAGGCGGTGCAGAGCCCTCTCGCCATGAAGAAGCCACGGACTACGTTCTTGATCCCAGCGTAGAGAGACGTTTTTAATCAAGTTCTTGATCATGATTTGTACTATTAGTGCTTCGTTTGTGTACACAACAGGAATTATTATTATACATTCTTTGTAGTCTTCCTAATATATCTATATGGATTCAATTCATTTGTTGTAGCTCTGGTTTTTTTGGGGAAAAACAAATATAGATTATATTCCTATAATTTGTTTCTTGATCATATATTGGAAAATTCAACCAATTTGTATGTCTCGATCGATGCTCCTTGCTACTTCTGAGAATAACTTTGGTTTGCTTCGCTTACACTATTTCTTGTACAGCAAGCACGGGATTCTTGATGGAAAGAAGAATACCACATTGAATTTTCTTTGCTTGTTCGGTAGGCTCAGCTGCCGACTTGGTCTTAGCTGGCGTTGAGCAAGTGTCGAGTTGGCCAGGTCTGGTATCATCTGTTATGTCGGTTGATGGACAGGAGGACTCCCACAGATTAAGTTCGGGTTTGGTGACCGAGTAATGTTATATGTACCTCCAAAATGTACCTCTTTCATGTCCCTCCGCCACATGTCACCGCCTTATTGGCCCAAGCAAATAGGGAGGAGTTGGGGAGAAGACATGAGCCAATAGAAGAGGACCACGTGGCAGAGGGACATGAAAGAGGTATATAGCATGCAATTCCAAACCGTAGCTTAATTGTAGCAAAACGCCTTTTTTTTTCCCACGGGCGTGACCGTGTTTTAGCCCGCATGTCACGTGTCAACAGTCCATTGCCAACCTCCTCCCCTACACCAACCAATGAGATGCTGAGACTTGACTTTTTGCGGCCCGATCACAAACCGCGGGCCAATTAGCAGTATCGTACACTGAACCGTAAGCGAAGCAAGTACATATATCTGACATTTGGAAGTACCACTCGGATTTGAATGTGTCGAAGACACGGATCGACACCTCGACACATACCAACTGTCCCTCGGTGGTCAGAACCACAGTCGGCAAGGCAAATAAGTGTCCAAATCAGGAAGTAAACCAGCATTTTGCCATTACTAAACGGGTCATATACTGCACCTGACTTGGACTGATGCATTGCACAGACCTGGTAACAGGGAATGTGTGTCGTGTCCAATACAAAATATGGTACATGTATTTAACTATTTGTTAAAGACCAACACATACCCATCACCGTTACCTAATCTTCAAAATGAATGCTTCCAAGAATCTTCTTGGCAAATGGCTTTGAAGTGCTACCCACGTTTTTTGGTAGAGCCCATTTTTTTCCTATTACAAAACCAGGGAACTTTGAAAGTCCAATGCCACCACTTTCTTAAGACTGAAGTAGCCCTACAAGTATAAGACTCCCATCCCTCCATATTCGGAAGGGTGCTTAGAGAACTTCTTATGCAAGAATGCCAATTCTTTACAATATTAGGCTTAATTCGTTAACAATGCAATTTCATGTAACAATTAAGTTTGCAGAATGAGGACTTGGAAAAAAAATTATTCAATTTCTGTATCCAAAGGAAAGGAATGGGGACAAAAAATGAATGTCAAAGAAAAAAAAAATGAAAATTAGGATTACTTCCTGGTCCCTTCCTACTGTTAACGGTTGTTGCACGACGGCTCCGGTATCTCAAGGTAAGTTCCTGCAACCTCGCACTCCTTCAATCTTAACTATTAGCTGTACATTTTTTTGAACAACAACAATTACTGTACATGACATGCTTGAAGCTAAGGCTGTGTTTGATTGGACTTTTTTTTTTTTCATGGAAAATGTTTCCATCACAAATTTTCCACCAATTGTAGTGTTTAATAGCTTATATTTTCCATGGAATTATTTTCCAAAAAAATCTATCATTTTTCATATTTTCATCTAAAGTGGTGGAAAATGAAACTTGTTCAACCCATAGGAAAATATCATTTTCCATGAAAAATTACTATTTTTCGTGGAAAATAATGACAATCAAACACCCAAATTAAGCTTTTTATAGAAATTTTTTAAAATTCTATGGAATTTTTTTCCTAGAAAAATAATTTCATGAAATTAATTTCTTTTCCACATAAAGAGAATTTTGCATGCTACATATATGAATGAAGGTGCGAAATCTCAAAATCTTTTACAAGTTTTGTTGCCACTTTAGCATGCAATTTGTCAAACACGATTCCTCCTCTGTGTGGATGGAGCAGGAGCAGACGGGACCTGACCAAAAGTGAAAAGAAGAAAGATACGCGGTCTAATGGACTGCAGATGCCTGCTCGCGTGTGGTCCACAACCGAAGCTCCCTCTTCGCACGGTGGTCCAGATCCTCTTCTTCGACCAGGTAAGGGCGTCGACCGCAGCTGCCGGTGGATCCAATCTCCCAGGCAGTGCTAGTGCTAGATCGCACGCTGCATTGCATGCGTGTTGGACCCACTACCCCCCAATTTCCACCAAATAAATGGAAGGAATAATACGTCCCGTGGCTCGATCCACTGATCTTCCGCCACCCAGCCGGGGTCTTATACCTCTCCTCGGTAACCACAAGAACCAGTCGAGTTCGGTAATCTATTATAGTCCTTCCCTGGCCTTCCAAAATCAACCAGTGCGCACACGCACACGCACACGCACACACACACTCACTAGCCTAGCTAATTGCTACAATGCCATAGTAGCATGGAATAGCCTACTCTACAGGCTTTTTCTGTGTTCCTTGAAATTGGAACTTCTCCTTCGTGCTTCTTAATTCATACTGGATAAGCTCAAAAGTAAAAGAGAACAATTCCCATGTAAATTCAGCATCCAATTTCTAGGCCTGTTTAGAAGTTATACTTTCAAACAAAGTGTATGTCCGGTGGAAATGCTCTGTATGAATCGCAATTACCTCAAATGAACTCAAAGTTGGTCCCTTCGACATTTTCAGAATGATACTATTAACCATATAAAACCCTGCTCATAAATATTGAGCAAAAAGACACCTTATGGCCCAGAATATATACAGAAATAACGAGTAAATAAAAATACAAAAAAATAAAAAAAACTTAGAAACACAAGCAGAAAAGAGTCCCACAATTTGGGAAATAACCCAAGAGGAACACAACGGCTTCTACTGACTTCCGAGATGAAAGATGTCATCACACTAGCCGTCCAAAAAATTGACTTCAAAAAAGAAGATTGGGAGGAAAGAGCACCTTGTTTAAGAAAATGGCAATTGAACCGAAAACCAAGCAATGATCATTGAACCACAAGTGATATCACAATCAATTCTCATTGTAATTGAAAAAATGAATAAAACATCCCAATTGGAAAAGTGTCTGAAGAGTAATGGCAGCACGAGACCTAACATCAGAATACGCAGAAACAATATAAATGAATTTTAATTATAAAAAACAACCAAATGGGCAGCAACACGACTATGCATAAGAAAACGGCAGTACACAAACTAACGAGGAGTCCTGCTGCTGCCGCTTTCAGCATTCCTGACTGGATTGAAGTAAGGATGTGCCTAGTAAAAATACAACAATGAGATCAGCACGAGTTGCATATTGAATTAAAGACCATACACAAACAAAATTGGCGTGTATTTTCAGTTACCATTGCCTCTTTAGCTGTAGGCCTCTCCTGGTGGTCGTACCGAAGCAACTTGTCCACAAAATCAATTGCCTGCAAACTCAAAAGCTTTGAAATGCATCCGCAATAAAAAGGTGGAAAGGATTAAGGTGAATTAATTAGAAGGGAAGTCACCTCAGGAACTGCTAGCCGCTGGTTATCAGCGTTGATGAACCTAGTCCAAGGCTTCCTGCAATCCCTGTCATGGAGAGGGTAACTCACATACATAGTTTCTGCTTATTCTGAACAAACTAAATGTATTCTTGTAGTAAATATAAAACCTCCCAACAAGTGCCACAAGTTGAGGGTCAAGAACAAGCCGATATTTGCGGAGATAAGCAAACAAGTCTTCCGTTCCAAGCACCTAAAAGAAAATTATTGATTTGTCATGTTTCATATCAGAAAACAATGTGAATGACTGGACAGTGATCATTGAATAACATCTAGAATTATCAACGATAATCGTAACTTATATGTAAATGTACACCTATTTTTCTCTGAGAGAGAAATGACACGCTGCATAATTTTATTCACAACTATGTACAACTCAACAATGTAACGGAGCTAATGCTGACATGATGGTAGGATTTAATGAGCACAAAGGAGAGTACAGAGATAATAAATCAAAAGAAAAACTTAGAACTTTAAACAAAATCAGGTGCTTCATGAACCACTAGTTTGAACATTGGATATAAGCAAAGGTCATAAAGCAGCTTTTAACATAGCATACAAGTGGTTGGCATATGAGGTCAGCTCTCAGCAATATGTCAAAATCAGTAAGCTTGTTTTTCTTTGATAAACATCATTAATCTTTAAAGAAAGATATACATACTTGCAGCACTCCCACTTTCAGATAAATATTATATAGCTTTCTAACAATGTTACTGGTTGCTTTTCTTTGCATTACTGTAGAGAAACAAAGACATAATACAGACACCACACTATGGGCTCAGCATAGGTTATACTTTCGCAAGTCTTCTCCGTGTCCAGCACATGGCCAAAATGGACATGGCACCAATTCCTAAAAACCTGTGCTTCCTACGGTATTTAACGCACTATTTAGAAGGACAGGCGTGTGAAAGTAATATTAAAAGAAGAAGAAAAACAATAACAGAAAGTAAAAGAAAAAACAAAACCAAAAGACATTCAAATTCTATAACACACCTTAGCTATTTTCACCAGTTGATCATAGTTATCCTGGCCATGGAAAAATGGCTCCTTACGGAATATCTGTAGAACAACAAAATGTGTTAAAAGAGAAACTGTGTAGCTCTCAATGATTAAAGTTATACAAGTCACTTACCATACCAGCAAACATACAACCAAGGCTCCACATGTCCAAAGAATAATCATAGTCTAATAGATCAACTAGCAGTTCTGGACCCTTGAAGTACCTAAAGAGGAGTTTGAAGACCATTTAAGGGCAAGCAACTTTCACCAGAAAGATCTAGAATACACAGCAAAAAATAACTTGAAATGAATTAAGGGAATTAAAATTCAAAATTAACACAAGTCCGATAGGGATCTTATGGCTATTTATTTCTGACACACATTAAGCAATGTTTAAATTCTTCTTGAGTACTTCCATGATAACCATCCTGAGTTTTGTAGATATTAAGTTATTAACCACTCTAAAACTTCCATATTGCGATATATACTTCCCGATTATACAAGCACTAAGGTTTGAGCCTAACAAGTGTTCTTTCCCTTAAGGTTGTAAGTATGAAATAATTAACATGATCACTTTCCGTCATCTAGCACTATAATGATGATTAGATATTGACAAGGGACCTAATTTGAATACATTACACTAAACCTTTTTTTTTTCTCTTACAATAAAACATAGCTTTTGATTTTAAAAACAGAAGAATAATCATGTGATTGTGTGCAGCATCCAAGAAGTGAAACCAGTTCTGTCAGTAGTCCGTGAACAAATGAGTATCATACACTATTGGACATACTAGAATAACTTTTGATTCTATGTAACTTACAAGTTACAATGGAGTGAAAGCCCAAAGAGCCTCTGGCCTGAAATTATTAATGACTTATGAGAAACAGTCTCTAGATGTAGAAAGCTGCTAACTGGGACATCTTTTTCATGTGATCTTGAATTCCATTTGTTAGCTAAATAATAAACTTGTGAGCAAACTAACAGATGATACAAAGCTACTATGATATAGCCAAAACAGCTAAATTGATAAGACTCTTAAAAACATCCTAAGGGCGCAATTTGCTCCTACATAATCATGATAACCAACTAGACCCAGCCAAAATGGTTGGTTAGTCTTAATTTCATTATTTAAGTTTAGGGCCCGTTTGGTTTGCAGGATTGGACAACGTAATGTAATTGGCATTACGTTGTCAATCTAACTCGGGTGTTTGGTTGGACAAAAAAAATTAGATGTAATGTAATCGCGATTACAAGTTTGATTACATTACATCAGTTTCTTCTAAACTCAATTACATCATAAAACCTATGTAATCGCAATTACATTACAACTTAAGCGGAAGGTTAGTATACTATAATTTGGTCTTTTTGTTCGTTTTTGTTTGTTTTTTGTCGTTTTTTGTCATTTTTGTTCGTTTTTAGTTGTTTTTATTTTTTTTGTCGTTTTTGTCCTTTTTTGTTGTTTTTGTCCATTTTTTTCGTTTTTGTTCGTTTTTTGCCTCTTTTTTAGTTTTTGATTTTTTTTTGTCGTTTTTGTTTGTTTTTTGTCATTTTTTTCGTTTTTGTTTATTTTTTGTCGTTTTGGGCCGTTTTATTCTATTTTTTGTCGTTTTGCACATTCTTGGCCATTTTTTTGTCGCTTTTACACTTTTAAATCTTTTTGGCGATTTTGTACACATTTTGTCTGTTTTGCACTTTTTTATTGGTTTTGCTTTATTTGCACGTCTTTTGCCTTTTTGCACGCTTTTTTTTATCGTTTGTGTTCAATTTTTTTACGTTTTTTGTCGATTTTGCACATTTTTTGCCATTTCTGCATGTTATTTATCGATTTTTGTCGATTTTGTACGTTTTTGACCATTTTTCACGTTTTTATCGTCTTTTATCGTTTTCGGTCGATTTTGCACGTTTTGTCGCTTTTTTTTATATCCTTTTTTGCTTTTTTTGGGTCTTTTTTTTTTACTTTTTTTTGTCGTTTATGCTCGTTTTTTTCTTTTTGTTGTTGTTTTTGTCGTTTTTGTTCCCTTTTTTGTCGTTTTTGGAATTTTTTTGCAAGTTATTTAATCTTTTTGTCGTTTTTTGCTCGTTTTAATACCCTCTTGTTTTTTGTCTTTTTTCGTATTTTCGTTTTTTTTGTCATTTTTGTTCCTTTTTATCGTTTTTTATTCTTTTTGCTCTTTTTTATCTTTTTTGTCATTTTTTTTCTTTTTTTGTCGTTTTTGTTCGTTTTTTGGCCCTTTTTTTGTTTTTGGTCGTTTTTCGTCTTTTCATTTCATTTATTGTTGTTTTTTGTCAATTTTTTTGTTTTTAGTCATTTTTTAATCATTATTGGTCACTTTTTATGGTTTTCACATTTTTGATTTTTTTTTGCCGTTTTTCTTTTTTATCGCTTTTTCATTTTTGATTTTTTTTCCTTCCGTTTTGTTCGTTTGTTATTTTTTGTATTTTTATTTCGTCGTTTTTTGTCTTTTTTAGCAGAAAACAAACCATTTTCCCCTTATTTATTTATTATTTATTTTTAATTTTTTTTCTTTTTAAATTTTTAAAAAAAAATTAGTTATCCACTTTTTTAATTTTATGTTGTATTTAAAAAAATATTAAATTAGAAACCTAATTACATTACATGGTAAACCAAACATATGAATGCAATTGACATTACATTACATGGTTTGATTACATGTTTCAACCAAACATAGTAATGTAATTGTAATTCCATTACATTACAAACTCAATTACATTACAAATCCAATTCCATTACGATTACGATTACATTACAATGAACCAAACGCAACCTTAGTATGGCTTCTGAATTTTGTAGAATCAGAAAAGTCATTTGTTTCTTGGTTTACAGTGTCAGGACACAACCACATTATATATAGCTAGTATATGGATCTCAATTGACTCACTCTATATATAAATCAATATACTAGAAATCAAGTATTTTCCCAACCCCTACACCCACCACCCCCCCCCCCCCCCCCCCACCACAAAAAAAAAAAAAGAAGGAAAAAACTGGAGCTGGTTGCATATGGATATTATAGAGATGCCATTTATTCTATTACCCTTTAAGATTGAATCATGGGATTATAGGTTTTTGAAGGTGACACGAAAATGATGATCTTAACCGGACTCAGTAATGTGATAGTACAACCTCGCCTATGTTGGATAAGTAAAGGAATTGAATTCTCTCCTAGCACGTACAAACAAATCTGAGTATCATTCAAAATACACAACTAAGGACTGCGGCATATGGGGTTGGAGTGGCGTTGTTGGGGCATCCAAACTGAGACTCTGGCAGGCTGAGTCAGTCCAGTCAGGTTTCGTCGACTAGAGATTTTCTACCAATGATCCATAGATTCTAATAGTGAATCGATTCAGTGGGTATGATCCGAACCTTTACACCATTAATACTTAATGATGACAATAAGGATGCCAGGATATACTTTTAATACAAATCTGAGTATCATTCAAAATATCTGAGAAATTAGCCAGGATAAAATTATCTGAGAAATTAGCCCTCAATAAAATTGGATAAGTAAAGGAATTGAATTCTCTCCTAGCACGTACAAACAAATCTGAGTATCATTCAAAATACACACCTAAGGACTGCGGCATATGGGGTTGGAGTGGCGTTGTTGGGGCATCCAAACTGAGACTCTGGCAGGCTGAGTCAGTCCAGTCAGGTTTCGTTGACTAAAGATTTTCTACCAATGATCCATAGATTCTAATAGTGAATCGATTCAGTGGGTATGATCCGAACCTTTACACCATTAATACTTAATGATGACAATAAGGATGCCAGGATATACTTTTAATACATGTCATTTTTCTTTAAAAAATCAAGCGAACTGAGACATGATAATCAGGGGTTTAATTCTGTACTCGTCACATTAGAAACTTTGGAGATACGGATTAAAAAACTAATTATTGATCAACTTCAAAGATCAGAGTTAAGAAAATACGTCAGATTAGCATACAAGAAACCAAGACACCTACATGTTCACCTTCTGCATTATTCTAGCCCTCACTCCCATCAGTTTTTACCCGAGTACTTTGGATTTCATACTTTTTGGAATGTCAGACAACTTATACCTAGACACAATAGGAAACCTCAACGACACTCCAAGGACAACTCAATCATCAAATCAGGATGACATTATCATCCTCCAGTAGTTTACTAGTTAGAATGTGGAAAAACTCAATCTAGACCGTCTCAAGTAAAAGGTGAAAGGGCGTCCAATGCCATGAGGCTCTTGCTAATACAAGGTCCTGGAGGGTGAATATCTAGACAGCCTTACTTTCATTTGTCTAGAAGCTGTTTTCAAGACTCGAACACACACACACATCAGCAGCTCAGCTTGTGTCCTCTTCTTTACCTTTCCCATTTAAGACACTTGACAACCATGTCACATGTCAGGGTAACATTACTTGTAAACAGAAACCGAGCATTGGCCAATGATCAACCAATCATCATTAAGCTGTATGTTTGTGGTTTCTTAAAGAGTAACTAAGATGGGAGTCGAGGGGCTGTTGTTAAGTGAGAAATATCTAACAACCATAGTAATGGCTACATCTCCTAAGTTCATCAATGAAGAATGGTGGAGGCTGGAGCCTCTAAAGACTAAAAGGAAAAAGGAGAAACAACCGTTAATCTCATACATGCATGACAAGAGACGAGCCATAATTCAGATTTGATGAATATGAAGGTACAAATAGTTAGAAAGGACGAGGCTGTTTATGTAAATAAATATATATGAGATACATTCTAACGGGCACAATACCCTTTGAGGGTGCCACTTGGCAATGGCAAGATGGTAAGACTTGAAACTTGCATCCTGGAGGAGGATAGTTCGACTCAGGGAAATTGCATCTACATATAGGCCTCGTTTGGTTCGCGGAATTATCCGGTTGGGAAAGGAAAGTGATTACTTTCCTATGTTTGGGTGCCAAAGGATTTGAGGAGGAAAGGAAAGTGATTCCCAATGTAAGGAAAATTAGGAGGGAAAGTGATTCCATCCATCCAAGCAAGAAATTACTTTCCCACATTGAAGTATTCACTTTCCTTTCCAAATCCCTTGGCATTTCCAAACACCGGAAAGGAAAATCAATAGGAATTGTAACTTCCCAAAGGAAAGGAAATGCCAAGGAATTGATTTCCTTTCCCTTCCATTCCGCGAACCAAACGAGGCCATAGGGGCACAAGGCTGCAAACATCTCAACTGTTCCAATATCCTGCATAGGCGGAAGCCACAGAGTCAGACACCCTTTTCATTTATGTCTTAAGGTTTTAGGTAGAGTTACACCTCTGTGCAGGTATAGAGTTGTGCACGGTTAGATTTGCAGCCAACTCAAATCCTACCACATCAATGTTGGGATGTTCAAACCTGCACCCCAGCCTTTCTAATCCAAAACTAAATCCCACCATGACAATACCTGTTAGGTAGGGGAAGCTAATCCCAGGTTTCAGCTTAGGCCTAAATGCACATGAAAAATGTCTTTTCTTGTGAACTAACAAACACAAAAACATTTATGGATAGATGTGGCGAGGCGGCACATGATCGTGATTTGTAAATGAAATTGAATAGATGCAGAAAGAAAATAATAGGAGGAGCTATATGGACTAAAAACTTCAATCCAGTGTAGCTGTAGCGTACTTTGTATTAATTCTATTATCTAGGAAAATGAAGGACAATGTATTTACAAGTGTTCGCACTGATAAACATGTCAATTCCCACCAATCTCATGTATCAAGAGATTCCATGTCCAGGGGCGGCCGGGCGATGGCCCAGGGCCCCCAAATGAAAGGGGGCACCAACATGGATCTATCTACAATTAGTATGTATCATGTGCCATTCTTAACAAAAAAAAACATTGTGGTATGGTTGTTATAATGTTAGACTTGTAATTTAGAGGTCCTTAGTTCAAATCTTGGTAGCAACAATTTTTTGTTATATTTACACTTTTTTACATCCCCATCAGCTCAGGGCCGGCCCTGTCTTCTCTGTAAGTTTTGTTCATTCGTAAGAAATAATTTACACACACACACGCACGCGCGCACGCACTATCGGTGGTTTTCTTCAACTATAGGCTATAGCACCTATGTTGGAGGTAATCTGGTGACTTAGAGGAGTAAGAAGCATCCATTACAAGATCGAACGCTAAAGCAGAGTACCAACACTTGCTCGATTTACATAAATAATATGACTTAGAAAACTTCTTCATGATATGGAAATGACTCTTGATCTTCCATTCGACTCTACTGCGACGATCGAGCAGTCATATCTATTGCTATAATATACAAAGATAGATTAAAAAAAGTGGTGTTTGTTCTTCGCAATTAACACGCCTACAAACTCGGCCCCAAAGCCACACTCTCAGACCGAAGGCCCACACCTATACTGCTCTTGTATCGCACTCGCATTGCACCGCACCCACAACCGGCCTGCACTCTGGTTGCCCTCACATTAATTCTTCCACAGAAATTAGATGTGCTTCCCTCATTACTCGAACTTGCAACCTCTGGGAGGGATATGCCTCACTCTAACCACTTGAGCTAGAGGTCATTGGCGCACATATATATATATATATATATATATATATATATATATATATATATATATATATAGCATGTTGTATTATACATATTTGTATAGATATTTAAATTTAGATGCATATTTGGTTGTATTTTTTTCTTTGTTTTTCTTTCTTTACTCCCACTATAATTGGAAGGAATAATCCGCTTCCCCGTGGAATCGAACCCAGCCAGCCAGGATGCACTATGTCTCCATCTGCTGACCACTAGAGTCAGGAGGCTTTGACATGCAACCGGGAGTTTTCTTCTTTTATATATATATATATATATATATATATCGCCAGCCAGGATGCGCGCTGTCTCCACCTACTGACCACTAGAGTCGAGATGCTTTGACATGCAACCGGGAGTTTTCTTCTTTTATATATATATATATATATAAAAAGCATCTCGACTCTAGTGGTCAGTAGGTGGAGACAGCGCGCATCCTGGCTGGCGATATATATATATATATATATATATATAACTGGGAGATTGTAAGTAAACGTGAGATTAATTTCTAAGAGTCCTTTTTTCTTCTTCTCTTCTATAGTTTGGCTACAAAAGCCTAAATCACAAATTTTTGGGGCCGGCTGTTTGAACTTTGAATCCTCTCTTCCATTCGGCTCTATTAAGGAGGACCATGTCCACTCTAACACTAACAAAATCTATTTCCTTCTTTAACAACAAAGCAATTATCCCAAACCAAATAATATATAAAAGAAGAAAAAGAGATTCCATTCTCTGAAAATACTCCAGATTCACTTCAAATCTTTAACATGCCAAAATTTGTGCTTACGTTTCCAGAAAATACTTTTTATATCAAGCAATTTATAGTTCTACTGTGCATATCTACAATAAAAGTAAAGAAAATATGTTGTCCTAAAAAACATGAAACATCATATAAGGCAGATAAAATAGAACTTTTGAATCATAGTCAAACCTTGAGGCAACTCGAACATTGTACTCTTTTCCCGGATGATAAAATTCTGCAAGCCCCCAATCGATAAGCCGAAGCTTGCGTTGCTCATGATCAATCATAACATTGTGAGGCTTCACATCACGATGCATGATACCTTGTGAATGACAATAGTCTAGGGCCTACACAAATACCTGAAAAACTTATAGATAATCAAATTTAACAGAGATTTTCTTCTAGAAGATGTTACGATGGAGATGGAGTACAGAAAAATGAATCACTTGAATAAGTTTTATATCTTTAAAAAATAAAAACTTAGGCATTGTAGAAAACAACAATATTGCCAGCTGATTAATGGCAGCTCGTAAACCATGATTAAATGAAATAACACAACAAAAAGAGTAGAATATGCATTTGTTCATGTTATATGATGAGATCGTAACAAAATGTGTTTAGGAATTATAATAGGACAGAAAACGTAAGCAGAAAGAAGCTTAACTGCCTGAGGCAAATGGATTTGAGTTTGTTAAACATAGTAACGAGATAATTTTAATATCAGACTTCTGGTAATATAATCCTCCAAGAAGAAAGACTACAATAACTACTCTAGCAATCTGGTTTGCCTCTTAACATCTTCATTGATCTAATACTCAATTTTTGAATAAATTAATTCAACTGAAAGGATAGAATGGGTCAATGTATATGGTCCTTTCTGAGATAATGAGAGACTAATAACCCTACTGTATTCTGCATGCTTTTACAGGGTTCTTGCAGATGTAATGAAGTTAAATTTCTTCAAAATAGTAAGCATACTATTAATGAGCATTAAAGATTTACACTGGCACCTCACTAGCCATATATGTTAGGTAGGAAGACCAAATACAAAAAACTTCACATTAATGACTGAACATTCTACAACATTGCAACTGTAGAGCTTATAAGTTTTGAACTTCTAATTATTTAGCCTTTATTTCAAAGTTGAAAGGAAAAAATCTACAATACTACTATAAAACCGGCTATGCTTTATGGACCAGAGTATTGAGAATGTTAATATGGATGAGTGACAATACATTAAAGGATAGGATAAGAAACGAATTTATAACTATCAATAGGAAGTTAGAGGTGATGCCAATTGAGGATAAGATGAGAGACAATCGACTTAGGTGGTTTGAACATGTGCAACGCAGACCGATAGATACTCAAATAAGGAGCGAAATATAGTACTTAATTGAGCTGTTAGGACTAGAAGTTGGCCTAGACGAACATGATTTGAAGTTTTAAAGAAGGATATGAATTTTGTTAGCGTTACAAAAGACATTGACCTTAACATAACCGAATGGAAGCGGATTCAAATAGTCGACCGCAAGAATTTGGGATAAAGGCTTTTGTTGTTGTTGCTGCTGCTTTTATTCCAAAGTGAATGAGAAGACCAATTTATGTCAATAATTTACCTTACACATCTTTCGACCCTTGTCGGTTTCAAATACTTCTTTCTTTCCTACTTTGTAGTAGAGTTTGTGCCTACTTGTGAATAGATGATCTACCCTTCTGATGATCCTCTCAGATGGTTTGTCGATCTTGACAATATATAATCACTTTCTATTACCAAGATAAGTTACATCCTTGACATCCTATGACACTCACTTTGAAATGCTAACCAAGATCTTCATATCAACATTCCAACCTCTATCCTCATGTTGGTGACAACCATATTATCTTGTAGGTTATATGCAAATCCAACTTGAGCTAATTAACACAGTGAAACAATGTTCCCTCAATCGCCAAAACTAAGACCATACCTCTTTTACCTGGAATATCTCCAGGATAGTTACAGGTATAACAGCCTAAGAAGAGCCCTAGAATATGTCTAACAAAAAAAGGGGAAGGTAGTCAAATGCATGTGGACATATTCAAGAAAATGAAAAGAGAATTGCCTCTTTGCATGTATCTGTAATAAATAAAGTGAACAATATTGACATTTTTCAAGATATTTGATTGAATAAAAAAACGTTGCAAGATAACAGAACAAAAACTAAAATAACAAATAGATAGTAATAACTCATGCAACTGAACAGATAACCTGCCTTCAGAAGTTCATAGATGTAGTATCTGACATCGTAGTCTGTTAAAGTTGGGTATAGCACTTTAAAATCTGTATTGTTGACATATTCGAATATAAAACTGGGTGTCTTCGACTGTTTATCTCTGACAACATCAAGTAATTTCACTATGTTTGGTCCGCCACATAGGTTCTGCAATATCTGTATCTCCCTCTTGATCTGCATTGAAGTAGCAAATTGGAAGCATGCACTTTAGACACCTTGAATGAGGACCTTAAGCAGGTAGAAGTTATAAAGTATGTTAAAGATGAAATCACTAGATCACCATTCTTTTATAATGTACTTAGAAAAGATCTCAGTCAGTACATTTTAAATAAGTGATAATGACAGAACAAAATTTTGTCCATAACCGAATCATACATTGATTGTGAATGCTACTGATAGAGAGTGTATAATACAGAAGATACATGCAAGGAAAACAAAATCATTCTCCAAAAGTGATTGTTTATGGGAAATTTGAGCATGAAACCGATTCTTAGGAAACGCTGCGAGGGAGTGGAGATTAGAAAATGAAGTCATCTTTTTCTCAGAAAAAGATCAATCCTTACCAACTTTAAGGCTGTAAGCATAGTTTCTCAAAAGAAATTTTATTATTTCTGGAGTTTAGAGGTATGAAACTGTAGTTACATGAGATTAAAGTCCTTTCTTAGAATTACTTTTAACTTATATATTAGTTGAGATTATGAAGGTAGAATTGGAGTTCCGAAAGGAAGTTTTTTTTTTTGGAGTTTACTATGGAGTTAAGGGGAAATTGGACGATTTTCCATAACTTCGGTTTTGAGAGGTTTAAAAGTTTGAAAGGAAGTTTTTCTCCACTACAAAGAAAAAGAAAACAAATCAAAACGTTTCGAAGTTCAAAATTTTCTGGAACATTTGGAAAAAAAAAAGACCAGAATTCCGGGTGAAGATTTAGTGAATATTCAATTTATCCGTAAGTTGACTCAAGGGTCTTATCTCTCCACATTGAGTACCCTTGCCTTATTAGAGTTTTTCAATGTTTGAACTCTTGATTTATTATAGACTCTCCTAGGTGAATATTCCGGTTTTCACGTAAAGTTATTGGTAGGCTTTGTTGTTTTCTAAAACTCAACATGGTATCGAGCACCTTCATCTGAAAGCAGGGCCAGCCCTGAGTTTTTGGGTGCCCACGGCAGAAAATCAAAATGGTGCCCTCTTTTTCACTTATTAGACTTTAATTTTCGTTTAAATAAATAAAATGACTGAAAATTCGTAAAATAAACATAGCCACTAGGCCTCGAACTCGTGGCTCTTTACATAGGAGACGCAAGTGAAAACCAACTTTGCCAACTGAGTCATTCTTTTATGTTGTGTGAGCACTAATATTTTAAATACTAACAACGTTTAACATATATAAAAAAAAAAAGGAAACTATGTTTTTTGGTGCCTAAAAACTTTGCTGCCCGGCTGCCCTGTCTGCTCTATGCCAGGGCCGGCCTGTCCTGTTTGAAAGTAAACATGGTAATCTTCTTTTATTTTTTATTTCTCAACATGAATGAATTCATTGGTTTTTCTTTTCCGTAGTGTGTCCCAAATGAAGTATAAATTAATATAAAAGATCAAATTACAACCTTTTTTTCTTCCTTTCAAACACACCATTAACCTTTAAACTTTGAGGTGTGTTTGAAAGGAAGAAAAAAAAAAAAAGGTTGTAATTTGATCTTTTATATTAATTTATACTTCATTTGGGACACACCGGTTTTGAGGTGTTTTTGAACCGACCGTTTATGGAAACCCCTGCTTGTTAATTTTTTTGAGGCACTGGTTTTCGTCGGCTCAAAAACCCCAAAAACCGGTATAATATATTTTTGGGTGGCTTTGTAAACACCCCAAATCGGCGGGTTTTGAGCGGCTTTATTTTTTTATTCCATTTATATCCTCACAAAAATAGATATAATTATAACTACCGATACCCTTCCTATTTAATTTATTCGTGTAAAAAACTTTCAAAATCGCTCGTTAGTGAATTACCAAGCATAGATTGGACTGGTTTAAAAGCCGCTACTTAAAAACATCCAAAACCGGACCCCTCATAACCGGTACTCTAAAAACACCTCATAACCGCTACCCCCGATAATTGCCAAGCAGACCCTGAAGGTTTTGGAACAGTATAAACCAACAAAACACTCATTTTTCTACTTGAAAAGCTTCGAACAAATTGCAAAAGGCCTCACCTTTTCTTCTTGACCGGCTTCAAAATCTTTATCACGCACTTCTCGTTGTCGGTGCAGTGCACCCCTTCAAACACCTCGCTGTACTTCCCCCTCCCGACCTTCCGAACCACCTCGTACTCGTCCTGGTCCCTGAAACCACAAAGCAATCATCAAAACCCTAACCCTAGTTTTATATAACCCCCACCCCAATTCTTGTTATTTGCTTAGAAGTCCCTCTATTTTGCTCTAATATTCCCCTTCTATTAAGTTAGCGGGAACTAAGGACTTAATTATACTGATGTTGAGGACTTTTAAGCAAATAACAATATATATGGATGGAGAAACCAATTGATAAAATTCTAGGGTTCAGCCGGGAGGTTCGATAATCTCACCCCCACTGGAGGACGAGGGACTCGTAGTCGGAGTACTCCTTGGGCCTGTGGACGTTGACGTCGGCGTAGACCCTCGCCACGGAAGAGGCACCGAGGCGGCGGACGGCCTTTCCGATCTTCATCGCCATGGTCTCCGGCGAAGTGGCGGCGGCGGGAAGCGCAGCTTAACGGGTCGGGTTCGGGAGGGGGAGGAGAGGGTTTGGGTGGGGTTGTGGACATTTATTTATAGGGTTAGGGTTAGGACTCATGTCGGGATGGGTTAGGTTTAGGCGAAGGCAGGGCAAATATTGTGTCGTGTTGGGGTCGCGTCCGGATGGTGCTTAGTTTTTGCACCATATATACTCTCTACGTAGACAGACAACGTTTGATCACTTGTGTCGGTTTAGTGTATCCGACACTTATTAGTGTCACAAGAAAAAGATGATCACGCAAAAAAAAAAATATATAAACAAAGAGAGAAATAAGGATTGATCTCCACATTCTTGTAGGGGTAACCATCCTTATCATCAATTGTTTCTCAACTAATTGGATTAATTTAATTCTTTTATTAGATTTAAGTAAAATATATTAATAAAATTTTCAGATATTTTTTCATATTATTTTTCAGACGTATTTTTACTTATTATTATTATTATGTTTTTTTTGGGGTTCACGTCTAAGTTATATGATATTTTCAATAATCCCACGAACTCCTACCATTGGGGCTGGTGACATATACATTCTAGTATTTAAATAACAAGTATTTATAAATTTGTGAAGACATGTCGTACTCTTCTTTGACTTCAATTTTAAAATGTATGACCAGTCGTAATTGTAAATCCATAATCTTTTTAGTAAACTCAATCCAACTAAACGTAATTTTTTAGTTTCTCAACAGATTGAACTCATAAATTATAATAGTTTGGAAGTGGACTGGAAGCTTTAAAAATCAAGTAAAATAGTTTGGAAGCTTTAAAATTCAAGTAAACTCAACTTAATGTTTTTGGTTTGGTTCTTTTCCCTTATTGAAAACCTCGAATTTTATGAGTTTTTGTATACTCGTAATTTTATAGATAAGGAGAAGGAAGATTCTTCTCTAAGATTATAAGACGTGCCACACATGATTCTTTTTGTTCCATTTAATTCCATAAGTAGTTACGATTGAGTGGCTATAATCACAATCATCTAATTGACCATTAATGATGCAATTATTAAGTCCTTCACTAAACAATTGAATCTTCCTTGAATCCACAAACTACGACAAACATATTGAGAATCACAAATCCAAACAAATGAACTTAAATGAAAAATTACTAGAAAATCATATAACAAGCTCAAACACAACAATAAAACAATTACACTTCTCCTATAAAACCCTTACTATATAGTTCAAAGTATCCCGTCAATTCAATAGACCCAAAGAATAAGTTAGAAGACTCCAACGGACGAAAAGAAAAGATGAAAAAACTCTCACAATCATTATCGTTATAACCAAATTACCAAAAAAATAAACTTCAGCAATTACATACATTCAAATTTGGGTCAATGCTTTATTGTTTTTGTTTATGTTGCTACTTTTTTTTTGATATGACAAGTGATGAGCACAGGTCTTTTTGCACGATGCAGTGCATGCCTTTTAGGCCCATCCCCCCCCCCCCCCCCCCCCCCCCCCCCCCCCCAACTCTCATCATTTTTTATAAATGGAATGAATAATACGTCTTAGTGGCTCGATCCAATCTTATTATTGAACGTTTTTCTATCCGATATAAATTTATATTAAGACACATGTTGCGTCTACTTGTTTATTATTAAACGGTGAAGAACCATGTAATTTTGTTCTTGAAGTTACAATCATCATATATAAATATTTATGTTACTCCACCATCAAAAAAATTGATAATATATATAAGTAATCAAAGTGCTTGTAATAACCAAAATGTTAATACTGATCCTAGTTCTTCTCGAGCGCAAATGTTGCAAGGAACAAAATTCGGAAAAATTATGGACGGGACATATTTTGTGCGAGATTTTGTTTTTCTAATGAATTTTTGGCATCTAGATTTGTTTAGACTGACTCAAGAGCTGAATCAGGCCTTCCTAGAATTAGCATTTCTTTGCCTCTTATAAGGAGCAAATGGAAGTTTGCTCTGCCAAGTCGATATACTCATCATCATTGTTGATTGACAACCGTTACTAGGTGACATAGTGTAGGGGTGAGCATTATTCGATTTTGAACCGAAAACCGAACCGAATAAGAGATTCGATTCGGTTTTTTAAAAAAATCGGTTCGGTTTCGGTCTTGAAAATACTATAAAAAAAAAATTCGGTTTTGGGTTTCGGTTTCGGTCCAAAATCGAAAACCGAATGTCACGACCCGATCCCAAATTATTGGGTCGAACCGGATCTTGCCCAGCCTGCACCGTTGTGAGACGGCGGCAGTAAGCTGTTCTATATGCAGGTATTCACAACAGCATCTATACATTTGTCACAACTCAATATACGAAATTTTTTAAAAACTTTTTATTCAACAATTGGAAAGTACAACTGGAAATGAAAGAACTGAAATAAAGTGCTGAATTCAAAATTAACAAAACTTCAAAACAATAAAACTAAAAAACTGGAAACGACTAGCTAAGCGGTCGGCTCGTCGGTCTCAGGTCCTGCGTCCTCCAAGGGGGACTCCGGCAACACCACAGGGTACAAAATCGGGTCATAGTAGCTATTGTACAATAGCACAGCATCATCAATGTCACCTAAAAATGTGGTCTCCAGTCAGGAGGGAGCAAGTACGAATATGTATCTCATATTTCAAGTAATAATGGAAAAGTGCAGGCTAAACAGTTGAAACAATATTTTTCAGCAATTTAACAATTAAAAACAATGTGATTTGAATGTGTAATCGTCTATGACCGGCTTGGATTATACAATAGCGTCCTAGTGACGCGATACGGCTTATCCCCGTGTGTAAGAGGGGTAAGCTCGCACAATCATGCAATATGGAGGGTATTGGTCATAAACGTTACACTATTCCCTCAATCCCCACAATCAATATCAATCAATATTTGAACCCTAGGAAAGGATTCCGTGTAGCAATGTGGTTTAAACATACAGCTTAACAATTACTAAATAAAATACAAAAAAATATAACCGTAACTTGTCTCTGTTAATTGACTGGATCGGAAAAGTCGGTACCGAGGAGGATGTCAAGTTCGTCTCCGAGATCCTACAATTGAGAACCTTGACTTAGAACCATAATGAAACCATTCTAGGTGTGCTAGTTACAATCTCTAGAAGTAGACCCTAGTCAGGTTTTAAGTTATTTAATAATATACCGGAAATCTAGCGTCGCAATCTACGTTCGTTATCATTTTAATTAAATAAGTCGGTTACTGATTAATTGAGAAAAATAGCAATTACCGGTTAATTTGGCAAAACTTTGTATTTTAAATATGTATATATAAAGCTAGGCTTTTTCTTTTAAATGAGAAAACATGTGAATGTCTAAGTTACAAACTCGAAATCTTATTTTATTTATAATGTGAGAAAACTCTTATTAATTTTCTATATTAAAATAATACTCATTTTATTATTAACGCTTTTACCTATAAAACAACAATCCAGAAAGGAAAAGGAAAAACTAAAACTACTTATTACAGGTCCACAGGAAAATAGAAAAGAAAACTTGGACTTATATCCTTACAATTTGTACATAAATTAATTTAATTTAAAGGTGAGCCTGAATGCCGCGAACGGTCCAAAGTAGGCCGAAGCCCTGCACCAAAATTACTAACAGCAATAATCCATTCTAAAAATAATAATAAATTAAAGATAATTTTAAAATGCGTCTCAGACTTGGTCTAAACTGTCATGTTGCATTCTAGCTAATGCCTCAACGTCCGGAAGTTCCGGTTTCATTTGCATTTCGCTAGTACTCAAAATATTATCCGAAAGCCAAACTGTTAATTGACTATAGTTGAACTCAAGAAATAAACCGAAAGATTTTCAAATGTTTATAGAAAAATCGGACAGCATCTCCTTTGTAATCGGGATAACCCAATAATGGAAAAATACAACCAACATATCCCAAACCAGGAATAATGCCAACACCAAATATATAACTGGAAAACCAACTAAAATCCATCTCAAAACCATAAACGTATATATATACCATAAAGAAATCACATAGTTAAAGCCACCAGTATATGAGTTCCTAACAGAACTCAATCAGAAAAATCCTGAAACTATCGAACTCGACATCGGAAACAAATCCGACAATTCCAAATCAAATTCGGAAAATCAGATCCAACTCCGAATAGGAACCAAATTATGAAACCCGAACACAGCGTAAATTCTGAAATTTAATTGGAAACCCAACGAACCAATTCTGATTTAAAAATCAGAACCAACACCAACAATCGAATCCCATAGCGGGATTGAGACCGCGTCATCATCGACACTAAGAGAGGGACACAAGGACACAGGATTATACCTCGGGTGCTCGGCAAGAGCTCTCAGATGAAAATAGGAGAAATATAAATTTCGTGGACTCGGGAAAACCCCAAAATACGCGAACAACAAAGATCGGCCACGGGAACAGCGGATCTGGACCCACGAGATGCTGCGGACAGCGGATCGAAGCCACCGAACAACGGGAAGCGAGCCGGACAACGGTACAGGAAGCTGGCGGACCGCGGGAAGCGCGGACAGTGGTCAGCGGTCCGCACGAGGCCGACTAGAGGTAGCGACCGCATGGCTCGGGGAGGAGCACGGATCCGGACCGACGGTCGGGCCGGGACGCTGGACAGTGCCGGCGGGGCGTCAAAACAGCGGGGAAGAGGGGGTTTCCGGGGAGGTGCCGACGGCCATGGGGCCGAGTCGGCGAGCGACGGACGGACGGACGGCAAGGGGGCCGGTCCGGGCGCGGGGAGCGGGGCTGCGAAACAGCGGGTGACACGGGGGCGGCACTCGCGGGAGTCGGAGGGGGTGCTCCGGCAAGGGAGCTGGCCGCGGACGGACGCGGGGAGCGCCAGTGAGGGGCTGGTCGGCGGGTGGTCGCGACTGGCTGAGGCGCGGGGCGCCGGCGGTCGCACGAGACAGGGGGTCGCACCGACGAGAGGCCACGCGTGAGGGGTGTTGGCTGGGGATGGCCGCGTGCAGCGCTGGAGGGGAGGCCGGTCGGCGATGGTCGGCGATGGTCGGCGAGAGGGTTCTGGAGAGTGGAGAAAAATGGGGATTTGAGAGAGATGGGAAGAAATGGGAAAATGAGAATGATGGTGCTGCTATTCTCTTTTAGAGAATTAAAGGTGGTGGTGGTAGTTGAAGTGAAGGGGAGAGAATTAATGTGAGATGGTGGTGGGGTGCTGTGTGTTTTTTTTTTTTGGGTTGTGTGGTGGAGAGATTTGTGGAGAGATGGGCAACGTGGGGGAGAAATAAAAGGAAGGCTGGGAACAAGTCTTGGGGATCGGGTGAGTGAGAGTAAGGGGTTGAGTTAGTCAGGAGTTAGTCTTAGGATTTGAATATATATATATATATATATATATATATATATATATATATATATATATATATATATATATATATATATTCCAACATTCATACACTATAATTATATATATAAATAACCAGAAATTAAAAGGAAGAAGTAAGGACGGGTTCACCCCGGACACGAAATCGGGACTGGGCCACAAATAAAAATCAAATTAATTTATTTTGAAATAATTGATCCGACTAAAATAATAATAACAATAATAATAGTAATAATATTAATATTGATCCTAATCTAAACTAGTAATCCAATAATCCAGTAATTCTAATATACCAAAATTGCAGGTTTCACATCCTTCCCTCCTTAGAAAATTTCGTCCTCAAAATTTCAAAGATAAGGGCCGGGCTACAATCAAATCACTTAATCTTGATCAAACATGGAATTTAAATCATCAGGCACGATCGGATTCTAGGCATGATCACTAGGTACAGTGATAAAATATCAGCACGATCAGATTTATCTAGATATGATCTGAGATAGGGTTGGAATATTGTTGTGATCAAAATTATTTTAGGCACGAGAAAAATATAGGTACAATTATGATCAAAATAGGAGAAAATGAGGTCTCGTGAAAACAGAAAAGGCAAAAAAGAAACGAACGTCAACAGTTTATTGAGAATGCAAAAATGATGAAATTCTCTGGGTTAAGGGACTAAAAATTCCAAATCAAATTGAAATGGGTTATAAGGGTTTATGACTAAGGAGAACTCAACAAGTTGTATGATGGGAGGATAGCGAGGATGATTAGAATAATATATCTATGATTAAAATGTAATCGGATAAGATAGTTCCATTGAGGACTGAGTGATAATCAAAATGGGATAGAAAGATATCGTATCACTATTTTAAGGATCAAAGATAGGATATGCGGGAAAAATAACTTACAAAAATAACAATCTTATTAATACCCCATGTAAAAATCTAATTTCTAAGTTGCTAAACTAATTGAACTCTAAGTCTCTACAGAAAACTAAGGCAGCCGCCAAGGTATTAAAACTAAACCTACTTGGAATCATAGATCATCTAAATCAAACTTCCATCCGTCGTTGTATGTAACGCATATGCAAAATGTATTTCAAATTTCAAGTATTTCTCTCGATCAAAGCATCTTACAGACATCAACTTCCAATTGTCAGCCAGTCTTCCAAAACTGACTACATCAAAATTACAATCTTTCCTTGCCATAGTAAATCCTTAGAAAATTCTTTTAAGTTGATCCATGACTAAAAATAAAGAATTTTCAATTCTTGAAATCAATTGACAGAATTACAATCAATAATCATTTTAATCTTTAACTATGCATCTATCAACCGTTCTCATCCAAACGCATTAGCAAAATACCACAGAATCCCAATCGTTCTTACCATAACCAATATGAGCCTCCAATGTTTGGTAGAAATTGCAAATTCAATTGCTCCTTTCCAAAGTTGTACGCCAATGGTCTTATCTCAATTCCTATCTGCTTATTCTTTCTCTAGAATCTATCATTCCATTGCTCGTGTTATTCCTTCCATGGCTATATCTGTCCTTTCTAGGTATAGTAGTCATCTAACCATAAAAGTTGATCCTCGTCAAGTGTTTCTTTACTTGATCATTATATTCACCTATTTATATATATATATATATATATATATATATATATATATATATATATATATATCTATATCCAAATTCACTTCCTCCATGGGAGAACATTACCAAATCCTAAACTCTACCTACGTTTCGTCTATCTTCCGATAACTCTTCCTTTAATCATAAAACTTAAAACCGCCAAATACCTTCATTTGTTTGAATGAGATTTAGGTACTGGTGAGCACTACCAATAGTTATAACCCGAATAAGTCACAAGTCAAGACATACCACTCTCTCAAGACTAGCTTTCTCAAGGTATTCTTCTACCTTTCCTACCCTTTAGCTAACTAATATTGATCCCAAATATGCCCTTACTAGAAATGAGATAGGTAACAATCTATGTTTCTCCTGCATATAGCTATCAACTATTAACATAAAGTCATCCACAAGATGTATCAACTATTAATATATAAAGCTAACCACAACTATCCACAGCTTCCAGAATTTGTAACTAAAAATAATAATAATAATAATAAATAAATAAATAATTAAATCAATATAAATATATATATATATATATATATATATATATATATATATATATATATATATATATATATATATATATATATATATACAACGTACTAAGGTGGAAACAGGAAAGAGATTGAGTCAAAAGAGATTGATATGGTCCTAAATAGTTCTAGGAAGATTAAGTAGAATTTCATAAAAAATCTATTCCTTCAAGCTTGTGATAAGAGGTTTATGAAAATAGAGACAACCGGTAGAAATGCAAATCCTCTAATCGGCAAAAGTCAGAATAATTTGATGGTACTAAAATGTTAGAAAACAGTCCTAGAAAATCAAGTGGAATTTCCATATGAATTCTATAGAAATAATTTCTGAAAATTTAAACTAGTCGCTAAGATTCCAAATAATCCAAAATTTAAACGAATCAAGACAATTCTTGTAAAGTTATCAATGGTAATAAGAGGCCAAATATGATACATTTATAACAGGGATATAGTCCCAATAGTACCCGAAACATACATATCCGAAATTATTTTGCCTCTAATTCATGCCTCGCCAGAGTGCACCTGACTGCAGTGAATTTTTGGCTCCATAACTTGAATAATAATAATTTTTCGAGTAGTCTATCAACTTTATCCATTTCATGGCTGAGCAACGTAGGAGACAAATTTGATGCATTTAGGACGTAGTCTCAATAATATCCAAAAACCTATCAACACCTGAATCACTTCAACTTATAGTCTATGCTCCGCCAGTGCGTAACTGGCTGCAGTATACTCGCAGTTTCTATAATTCAAATAGATGGTTGCGACGCATATGTGCGAAGCCATATTAGGTCACTGAATATTTTCTTAACTTTGTCCATAGAAATTTCAAAGGGATAATTCAACAATTCAAAAAGTTTTCCAATGACTAAAGAAAATTCAATATTAGGATGGAATCAATTCTCTGACCGTTCGTGCTTCATGATACTCAAGCATTGAGTTTAAAAGCTTTCTAGGCCTTGAATTGATCAAGAAGTTGCCTAGGGAGAGTAAGGTTTCGAGTTGAGTGGAGGATATCAACAAATAAAAATATTCTTGGTCTTAGAATAACTTAGGAAATATCAATCAATATCGGAATTAATTTTTGGAAAATAATTCCCTTGGAAGATTCGTGAACAAGCTAAGTTGAACCAATTCTTTTGGTAATAATTAACCTTGGAGCTTTATGGTTCCAGAAGAATTTGGTTCGGGATTGGTCCCAGGAAAGTCAATAAATGGTTGGATACACTAGTCGTAAAAATACTCTTGATAGATAAAAGTTTACCAAGTTTGCTAAAGGAGAATTTAAAACTCTAAATAGTGAAATAGATCTAGATTCTAAATAAAGATAGAGAAGTATGATTTGATCAACTAATTGAAAATTTTGAAATAGGTTTGTTGAAGAAGAAGTTTGGGAAAAATCTAATCCTAATCCAAAAATAACAAAGCATATGGATGCTAAGGAATGCTGGAGTATGATAAGGATATGGAGGAAAATAACCTCTGATAGCCAAGGGACACTAAAAGATATATAATATCAAAAACTAAAGTAGATAGTAAAATAGACCACCATATAATCGGCCTATGCTGGATAAGGTTTAGGATGCAAAACATAAGCAAGGTAGCCTACCAGTCTATAACAAACAAAAATATTTATTTATAATATATTTCGGTCCTATGTTGTGACAAATTAATGTTCTAGTGTTCTAGTTGTTTCTAGGTATGTTCACTTAAGTTGTTGATGACCTGCATGGGCCACCACTAAAAACATATCACGACCCGATCCAAAATTATTGGGTCGAACCGGATCATGTCCAGCCTGCACCGTTGTGAGACGGCGGGCAGTAAGCTGTTCTATATGCAGGTGTTCACAACAACATCTATACATTTGTCACAACTCAATATACGAAAATTTTTAAAAACTTTTTATTCAACAATTGGAAAGTACAACTGGAAATGAAAGAACTAAATAAAGTGCTGAATTCAAATTAACAAAACTTCAAAACAATAAAACTAGAAAACTGGAAACGACTAGCTAACCGGTCGGCTCATCGGTCTCAGGTCCTGCGTCCTCCAAGGGGGACTCCGACAACACCACAGGGTACAAAACCGGGTCATAGTAGCTATTGCACAATAGCTCAGCATCCTCAATGTCACCTAAAAATATGGTCTCCAGTCATGAGGGAGCAAGTACGAATATGTATCTCATATTTCAAGTAATAATGGAAAAGTGCAGGCTAACAGTTGAAACAATATTTTTCCAGCAATTTAACAATTAAAAACAATGTGATTTGAATGTGTAATCGTCTATGACCGGCTTGGGTTATACAATAGCGTCCTAATGACGCGATACGGCTTATCTCCGTGTGTAAGAGGGGTAAGCTCGCACAATCATGCAATATGGAAGATATGTTGGCACATTTTATTTTGATAATATTAACAGCATCTTCGTAGTTTAGTTTTGTCACCCTCACTTTTCCCAGTTAGGGATAAAATGGTAATTTTCTATTTTATAATATTTTTGGGAATTTTATTTCATGAATATTATTATTTAATTATTATAGGAGTCGGGTTCGAATTTCATCGCATTCCGAGTTAATTCGGGACCCCGGTGAATTTTGACTTGAGCTGTAATTAGCATGTTAGCTAACCATGGCCCACCACACTAAACTTTAGGGTTTAAGAGTTTGGACTAGTCCCCCATGAGTAATTTAGTTTAATTATGATTTTTAATTATTTTTAGCAACTTCCTAAACCTAATTTGGATTTTATTTAACATTAGGCTTAGGGAGGGGCAAACTTATAATTACAAGTGCCCCTCACCCATGCCATGCTTGGCCGGCCTTGACTAGCCCCTCCCCCCCCCCCCCCCCCTCTTCCTTCTCCACTAAGCAACACTCTCTCTCTCTCTTTCAAATTCAATTTCTTCTCAAGTCTTCTTCTTCCTCCAACCATTTCCTTTTAGGTATGTTATTAATTCCTAATCTATTTCTCTTTTGCACTCATGTCCCACACAATAAATGGAGAGGAAAGATTCTCTACCATTTGCCCACAATTTGTAGGTTTTTTCCCTAGAAAAATAGGTTAATGATTTATAGGGTTTAATCCTTTTGAATGGTATATTATATATATATATATATATATATATATATATATCTATATAATATATATATATAATTATACATTTATTTATGTGTGTGAGTGTGTATATATTTGATATGAAATTTGTGTCATGAGGATGAGAGTGGTGAGAATGTGTGTGTGTTTGTGTTGTGTGAGAGTGTGTCCATGTGTGTGTGGGAGTGTGTCTATATATATATATTATATATATATATATATATATATAATATATATATATATATATATATATATATATAGATATGATGTGTGTATATGGATGTTGTGTGTTATATATATATATTGATGATAAGATATATATAGATTAGATAGATACTAGTTATGTATATATATATATATATATTATATATTATAGATATATATATATATAATATATATATATTATATATATATATATCTATATATATATTATAGATGGATAGATAGATATCTAGATAGATATATAGATAGATATCTAGTTTATATCTATCTAGATATCTATCTATCCATCTAATATATATACACACACACATCCATATACACACATCCATATATATATATATATATATATATATATATATATATATATATATATATATAATATATATATATGAAGTTATATATAATAAGAAGATAGAAGGAGAGGAGATGAAAGAACAAGAAACAGACCCAGCAGCAGCATGCTGCAGTAACAGCTCATCAGCAGCACCCTGGCAGCACTGCTGCCAGGTTTGAACCCCCCTTGGCCTTTAAGCCTATTAACCCCCCCCCCCCTTTACCTATATATATGTATATCTATATAGATATATATATATAGATATATATA
>JANAVB010035817.1:5294765-5552150 GCA_029216955.1 Iris pallida | reverse complement strand
GGCGCCGGTATCGGCCCGTACCATTGCGTATCTTGAAATTTCAGATACCGACAATGGGCCTAACATGGACTAGAGTCCATTTTACTTAGGTATCTTGGTAGGTAATATATGTATAGGCTAGTACTTACTACCCTAGGGAGCTCGGGTCAAATACCAAGCGTAGGTAGCTAACTTGATAGTTGCCTAAGCTAGAATTTACCATTTTTAAGGGTAAAATAGGATATTGGCCTACGGCCAAGATATGAGTTTCGAAGTCCAAGATGGACTTGGATATGGGTTGTAGAGTTGGTAATAGTTAGAAATAGTCGCCTAGACCAGTCTTGGCCCTGGTTGACCACGGTGACTTTTTAGACCAAAAGTCAACTATGGGTCAACGCTTTACCAATTTAGTCCCATTTCTTTTAGACTTGTGTAGTTGACCAAAAGTCAACTATTAGTCACCATTGACCTAGGTGACCAGGGTTGACCTAGAGTTGACCAGAGTTGACCAGGGTGACCAGTTGACCAAAGTCAACTGTAGGCCAACTCTTGACCCCGTTTGACTTTCTTCGACTTGTTTTGACCCTGATGGTATGACCTAGGATGACTTGTTAGGCTTCGATTGACTTGATATAACTTGATTTGACCTAGATTGACTTGACAGACTAGTGACTCAGTGAGACCTAGTTTGACCTAGATTGCATATCATTCATTGTAAATCATTCCTAAACTTTTTAAACCCTAAATTAAACATACGTATCTCATATTTAGGTCTTCTGATACCCGCATCTGAGCTTGATACCTACAGAGCTCAAGACAGCAGGCGAGTACATTTACTGATAGTTTTCATTGTCTTGATTTTGCCGATTCAGGCGTAGGAGAGCGTAGAAGACACGATAGTTCACGGACTAGTATTGTCGGATTCCTGTCATGAGATGTCATTCCTGGATTTTTGGGATACTGTACTTGTTTTAGATCTTGATTCTCGTACTTGTATGACGCCGATTCATGAAGAGGACTTGCTCCCCTCTTTGGGAATCCCGTCATAACGTGCTATGTCCGGATCTGTATACTATTCGGAGAATGGGAAAATATTATAGATAGTGTGATCAATGCCCACCTTGAGTTACTACTTATATCATAGCTATACCCTCACCTCACGATGGGTATAGCCTGACCTGTGCTACTACTTGCTCCATAGCTTACCATCCGGCCGGGCTGTCACGACCGGTCTCCAATACTTGGGTCGAATCGGATCATGCCCAGCCTGCACCGTTGATGAGACGGCGGCAGTAAGCTGTAATCCATGTGCAGGTCATTCAACAACATTTAAGACTAAAATTGCCACAATAACATTTATTCGATAATAAAAACTTGTCCAGTACAAAAGTTTAAAGACCATAAATTGAAGTAAATCTAACTAACACCAACAGCATCTAAGGAGACGTCGTGCCATCATCGTCAGGTAGTACCGCCGGGTACAAGTCAGGATTGTTGAACAATAGCTCTGAGTCCTCAGATACTCTGGAATAGGTCATCCTCAGTGTAACCTAAAAATGTTGGTCTCCAGTCAGGAGGGAGCAAAGTACAATTATGAAAATCTACAATTCAACTAATAATTAGCAATTTGCAATTATAAACAATTTAGAAATGCAATATTTTCCAACAGTTCTACAATTGAAAACATGTGATTTGAGTAAGTAACGACTATGACCGGTTTGGGATGATTCACTGATATGGTCCGGCCTATCCCCGTGTGTGAGAGGGGTAAGCTCGTACAATTAGATTCAATGAGGGGTATTGGTCATAGACGCTACACTACTCCCCCAATATCCCGAGTCAATTAGATTCAATGAGGCAATGAGACAATAACAATCAATACTCTAGGAGAGAGTTCCGTGTAGAAATGTGGTTTAAGCATGCAAGATTACTATTACTAATTAAATTGCAAACAATCACAACTGTACTTGCCTTAAACTTGATCAAACTGGAGAGTCGGTACTTCGGGGTTAACAGTCAGAAACCTCCTCGAACCCTACATTCCGGAAACTTATTTCAGAAGCAATCACAAGTTATCTAGTTACAATCTCTATTTGTCTTTCCTAGTCAATTTTAGTTAACCACAACGTTTACTAGTGCGTTGTTTTAGAAAGTCAAAATTACTTTGATTTTTCGAGAAAACTTGTATTTTATCAAATTACGTACAAAACTTGGTATTTATCTATTTATTGGAAAACTTTGACGTTCTACAATTATATATAAAAATATATTTTCCTTTACTTAAAGATGAGGAAATCATAAGTTATTTAATTTAATAGTATTTTAATTGTTCCTACGCGTACCACAATCCCAGAAAATAAAGTAAAAACGCTACACTACAATATTACAGACCACTGGGCTTATGCCCTTACAAATTTAATTATAAATTTAAATAAGAGAAAACAGGTTAGTCCCAAAATTATCTACAATTAAATAATAATAAAAACTAACAATTAAAATAGGTGTCTCAGACTCTGGTCCATCATCACAATCAGCTACTCTGCCTCAACGTCCGGACAAACCGGTATGTTTGCATTTTGCTGGGGCCCATTGACCATTAAGATCGTCGCCCGAAAATATTATTAAAATAATATTTTTACCAAAATCATTTTAAAATCATTTTTATTATTTTGTAAAATTTTCGACAGCATCTCCTCTGTTTTCGGTCAACCCAAAAACTGGAAAACGCTCCATAAACCTGCAGAATAACTCCCGAAACCCGAAATTCATAGAATATATATATCCAAAGCCAACGCAGCATTTCCGAAATGATAGCGTAATTTTCCAAAAACCCGAAACCATTCCAAATCAACTTCCCAAGAGAAACAACTCTAGTATATATACATATATATATATATATATATATATATATATATATATATATATATATATATATATATCCGAAATTTCCCCTCAGGAACAAAGAACTAACTCACAGAGAACAAAAACCAAATTTTATGTAATACTAATCTCAATTAATCCCGATAATTCTCGAAACCCGAGAATACAGAACTACTTCAAAAAGGGTTCTCAGAAATTCCGAGAATTCTTCAGAACTAAGTTCTGAACAAAACATTCCAGCAAAGCCAACTAGCAGCAAAAGATTTCCCGAAGAACTCGGAAATTCCAAGTAACATAGTCATTACGTTACCGAAACCAAATTCCAGAAAGAATTTGTAGGACCAGTATCATCATAGACTACAGAATAACGGTTTAGAATTTACCCAACGTCGGAGAATCCGGAATGAATGCAGGACGGGAACGTCACGTTGCGAAAACGAAACCCGCAGAACTCGAACCGGAAACACTCGGGATGAACGAGCGTCACCGGGGACGAACGCCGGCGTCAGAGGGTGCACCGAAGAGGGTCGTCGGACCGGGAGACCGCGCGGAGTCGGACGCCAGCGGCGGACGGCGGCCACGGGGAGCGGCGCCGGTCGGGTGCGGCCCGGGGGTCGGAGGTCGGGCGCCGATGTCGGATCGGGCTAGGGTTCGCCGGGGGTGTTGGCCTCGGTAGGGGTGGCTCCGGGCAGGGATCGGCCGGGAGGATACGTCGGGCACGGATCTAGGGCACGGGAAGAGAGGGAAAATTGGGGATGATGGAGATGGGAATAGTGGAGGGGGTTTTATAGGAAAGGGAAGAGTGGGGGTTACGGAAACGAGGGGGCGGCCGCTCGGGGAGGCCGACGGTCGTCGTGGCGGCGAGCGTTTGGGAAGGGGAAGGGTCGGTTCCAGAACGAGAGAGAGAGAGTTTTTAAGTTTTAAGAAAACTAAATGAGTGTTAATAAGGATAGATTTTATAACAAATGTGTCTCTTTATCTTATAACTTATAAATATTATATCAAAATTTTCTAAAACCAAATTTCTTGGATTCGAAACAGGGTTCGGGATGAGTTCGGGTCTTAGGTCTAGACGGTCAGGCCAGACAAACAAAAAATCCAGTTTTACTTATTTTAAAATTAATAATTTTCTACTAATAATAATCGGATAAAATATTAATTTAACAAACACGAAAATTTTAATAATTTAGAAAAACAACAAAATTGAATTTACGGGTTTTGACTAATATTTTCAGAATTAAAATAACTAATTAAAATAGTGAACTAAAATTACGGGTTTCACAACCTTCCCTCCTTAGAAAATTTCGTCCTCGAAATTAAAGTAAGGTTAGGGATAGAAAAGACAAACAGGTACGGATACTGTGCCCGCAACTCAGGTCCAACTATAAAAATTTCCAAGGCAGTCATGGATGAGACGGTTTAGAGACAAGTTTCATTTATGGTGACATCCATGCAGAAAGAATACAAAAAGCGAACCAAAGTACACGAGGTTGATCAGACCATCATGCACCGGTCCTGATTTAGACAATATATTAGTGGGTGCACCCAGTAAAATACTGTCGTGATCAAGCTTGAAAAAGAAATAGCTTGCAAAACTAGGCTAACTAGCAACATATGTCAAGTTCAAAATGAAAAAGATAAAGATTTGCAGGAAATATGAATTATGATGGCTCAAACTTCTGATCTTCTACTCACCCCTGACTACGCTTGTTACTGGTTTCTCTGGCACTGTAAGGCTTGATCTACTCTCCAGCTCTGAATTGTCCAAAATATTACTCAGATTCAAGATGCAACTTCTGAACTATGAAATGACATTGTACATACTCTCAATGATTAGCTGGTAGAGCTAAACGGTATGCTACTTCTCCAACTCTGCCAAAACTAATCGTTCCTTTGGTAGAAGAGATCTTCAGACACTATCTCTTTCTTCAAACTCCACTGATCAACGTCTACACTTAATCCCAATGCTTCCGTCTATCTTGGCAATTCTGAGCTTGTCTCTAATTACCTTTACTACTTCTACTGCGTCAGTCACCTTTTCTAGACCCAACAGTACTCTTTCTCTTACATTGCCTTTCATACAATGCTGTCAACTTCTTAGTGAATAAACCAATTTGTAGGGAAATAAGTGAACTGACTTAGTCAGTCAATCCACAAAGTCCAATTGGTGTTCTTCCCTCCTTGGAATTAAGGTAATCCTGATACAAAGTTCATGGGCTTCAACTTCCACTCCAGAATGTCCAGCGGCTGCAACAAGCTTACTGGTTTCTGCTAAACTCATTATGTTGACCAATCTAATCCCATACTTGGAATTTGTCCTTCTACATTTCATAATATCAATTAATGATACGCATATCCCGATTCATATGTGAGATACTGCGACTGCGCGCTTCTTCCATCAGACTTGCAATTTTATCGATACTGAATCAACATCCAGCTCTTTTCTCTCGGCAGTATAATCTCCAGTCCAACTTTCTGATGTCTTCTAGCAGGTGCCGCTTCTTGTTTAAGAATTTCGCCATCAGTATCAACTATGTACATTAGCTACCACATTTTGCTCTTCCTGGATAGTAATGTAAATCGATGTTGAAATCCTCAACCATCTTCTTTGTCCAACGCTCAGGTCTTTCTGAGTAAAGATATATTTTAGACTTTTATAGTCCACATATATTTTCACCCCCTTTCCATAATGCTTCCATTACAGCAAGTTCCAAATTATGTGTGGGATAGTTCTTCTCATGAGTCCGTAATTGCCTAGATATGTAAGCAATTATTTCCTCATGTTGTTGAAGATTGTAACCCAGTCCTTTTTCCAGAGGCATTACTGTAAATTAAGAAATCACCGGTTCCTGCGGGTAGCGCAAGAATTGGTGCAGTGATAAACCTCTTTTTCAGCTCCTCGAATGCTGCTTGGCAGTCCTCCGTCCAGATGAACTCTTCATTTTTCCGAGTCAGCTTCGTCATAGGTTCAGCAATCTTGGCAAATTCCTTCACAACTTCCGGTATTAGTCAGCCGTAACTTCAGCTACTGAATCTTGGTATACCATTTCTCCACAGTGGCTATCTTCTTGAGATTCTTCGAAATTCTTCTCTTGTGACAATATGGGCAAAACCACCTTCACTTTTAGTTAGCTTTTCTTCTTTCCAAAACTTTTCTCATATACTCTTCATGCTCTTCTTCAGTCTTCGAGTATATCGGAATGTCATCTATGGAGAAGATAACAAACTGATTCAAATACTCATAAAAGACTTAGTTCATGAGATTCATGAACACAACAGGAGCATTTGTCAGTCCAAACGACATGACCAACAACTATCCTAATTGAATGCCGTTATGGGAATTGTCCTCTTTCCTGACCTTGATCTGTTGGTAGTCAGATCTGAGGTCGATCTTGGAAAACACCTAAAGTTCACTCAAACTGATTCAAACAGATTATCAATCTGGAAAAAGGGTACTTGTTCTTCAGTGCCAGATAGTCGATGCACATCCGTACTATTCCATCCTTCTTGGACACAAGTGCTCCCTAGGGTGAAGCTCCGTCTTGAATGATATCTTAAAGTCTTTAGTCCATTGATCTGATCCTTCATCTTCTTGGCTTCCTTCAGGTTGACTCTATAGCATCCCTTAGAGATAGGAAAAGAGCCGAGAACTAGGTCAATGGTGAATTCTATGTCTTTATCTAGGGTAACCCATGAAGACTATGAGAAAACATCTACCATGAAGGTGTAACTAAGAATTTTATTCATATGGAGAATTACAGCAAAATAACTCTCATGATTGTTCTAAGAACATCTTGTTACAGCTTCTTAATAGATATTGCTACACAGTGGTCTTAGGTACTAATCTTCATGGCTCTGGCTCTTGTATGAGCAGTCTCCAACTGCTTCAACTTCTATGATCCTTGAATCGGCTTTATGCCTTCCTACGGTCTTTTGGATAGAGTCCTGAGGTTGACATTATAGACGCTCCGGTACAATGAAAAGATAAGGGGCAGCCCTTTACTCGATGTTCGGCAGATCCACATACCAAACATTTTCCAAATCTCTTGCGACAAATATTGGCTTGGTGACCAGGCCTTTTGCAGTAGGCACAAGTCAAAAGCTTCTTGCAATATGATTGCCGGACAGGGCCCAAATATCTTCTAGATTCATGGGTATCCCTCCTAGGACAAAAGTTTGCTCTAACTTGGTAGGAGATAACTAAGGCTACATCATGACGTTCTTCATGTCTTCTCTCGTGACATTCATCTGTTCCTGCTGGGCTTCATCTTGAGCTTTCTGAACTCCAGGATTTCTTGAAATAGGACAACCATTTGGAAGATGATTGCTGGTACTAGTGGAGCAACAAAAATGAATACTCCACCAAGGAAATGCAATTCAGTTTGAGATGAGGTAGGAATTGCCAGTGTAGGAAAAACTTCACTGGATGCACTATGAGGACGGTCAAACAGCCGCGAGGGAAAAGACCCTGGGCTTGGTTGAGGAGATGGGGTATGATCCGGAGATGACACCTCATCGCCAGCAGGATTTGGTCAACGGTCATTCTCTAGATGGTTTAGGATGCAAACATAAGCAAGGTATCCTACCAGTCTATAATCAAAATATTTATCATATATATAATCGGTCCTAAATTGTGGCAACTTGGTGTTCTAGTATTCTAACTGTTTTCCTAGGTTTTCCTAAGTTGTTGATTGATTAGACCTGCATGGGCCACCACTAAAAACATGTCACGACCCGGTCCCCAAATACTTGGGTCGAATCGGATCATGCCCAGCCTGCACCGTTGATGAGACGGCGGCAGTAAGCTGTAATCCATGTGCAGGTCATTCAACAACATTTAAGACTAAAATTGCCACAATAACATTTATTCGATAATAAAAACTTGTCCAGTACAAAAGTTTAAAGACCATAAATTGAAGTAAATCTAACTAACACCAACAGCATCTAAGGAGACGCCGTGCCATCATCGTCAGGTAGTACCGCCGGGTACAAGTCAGGATTGTTGAACAATAGCTCTGAGTCCTCAGATACTCTGGAATAGGTCATCCTCAGTGTAACCTAAAAATGTTGGTCTCCAGTCAGGAGGGAGCAAAGTACAATTATGAAAATCTACAATTCAACTAATAATTAGCAATTTGCAATTATAAACAATTTAGAAATGCAATATTTTCCAACAGTTCTACAATTGAAAACATATGATTTGAGTAAGTAACGACTATGACCGGTTTGGGATGATTCACTGATATGGTCCGGCCTATCCCCGTGTGTGAGAGGGGTAAGCTCGTACAATTAGATTCAATTAGATTCAATGAGGGGTATTGGTCATAGACGCTACACTACTCCCCCAATATCCCGAGTCAATTAGATTCAATGAGGCAATGAGACAATAACAATCAATACTCTAGGAGAGAGTTCCGTGTAGAAATGTGGTTTAAGCATGCAAGATTACTATTACTAATTAAATTGCAAACAATCACAACTGTACTTGCCTTAAACTTGATCAAACTGGAGAGTCGGTACTTCGGGGTTAACAGTCAGAAACCTCCTCGAACCCTACATTCCGAAAACTTATTTCAGAAGCAATCACAAGTTATCTAGTTACAATCTCTATTTGTCTTTCCTAGTCAATTTTAGTTAACCACAACGTTTACTAGTGCGTTGTTTTAGAAAGTCAAAATTACTTTGATTTTTCGAGAAAACTTGTATTTTATCAAATTACGTACAAAACTTGGTATTTATCTATTTATTGGAAAACTTTGACGTTCTACAATTATATATAAAAATATATTTTCTTTTACTTAAAGATGAGGAATCATGAGTTATTTAATTTAATAGTATTTTAATTGTTCCTACGCGTACCACAATCCCAGAAAATAAAGTAAAAACGCTACACTACAATATTACAGACCACTGGGCTTATGCCCTTACAAATTTAATTATAAATTTAAATAAGAGAAAACAGGTTAGTCCCGAAATTATCTACAATTAAATTAATAATAAAACTAACAATTAAAATAGGTGTCTCAGACTCTGGTCCATCATCACAATCAGCTACTCTGCCTCAACGTCCGGACAAACCGGTACGTTTGCATTTTGCTGGGGCCCATTGACCATTAAGGTCGTCGCCCGAAAATATTATTAAAATAATATTTTTACCAAAATCATTTTAAAATCATTTTTATTATTTTGTAAAATTTTCGGCAGCATCTCCTCTGTTTTCGGTCAACCCAAAAACTGGGAAACGCTCCATAAACCTGCAGAATAACTCCCGAAACCCGAAATTCATAGAATATTATATATCCAAAGCCAACGCAGCATTTCCGAAATGATAGCGTAATTTCCCAAAAACCCGAAACCATTCCAAATCAACTTCCCAAGAGAAACAACTCTAGTATATATACATATATATATTATATATAGATATATATATATATCTATATAATATATATATATATATATATCTCCGAAATTTCCTTCAGGAACAAAGAACTAACTCACAGAGAACAAAACCAAATTTTATGTAATAAATTCTAATCTCGAATTAATCCCGATAATTCTCGGAAACCCGAGAATACAGAACTACAAAAAGGGTTCTCAGAAATTCCAGAATTCTTCAGAACTAAGTTCTGAACAAAACATTCCAGCAAAGCCAACTAGCAGCAAAGATTTTCCGAAGAACTCGAAATTCCAAGTAACATAGTCATTACGTTACCGAACCAAAATTCCAGAAAATTTGTAGGACCAGTATCATCATAGACTACAGAATAACGGTTTAGAATTACCCAACGTCGGAGAATCCGGAATGAAGCAGGACGGGAACGTCACGTTGCGAAAACGAAACCCGCAGAACTCGAACCGGAAACACTCGGGATGAACGAGCGTCCGTCACGGGGACGAACGCCGGCGTCAGAGGGTGCACGAAGAGGGTCGTCGGACCGGGAGACCGCCGGAGTCGGACGCCACGGCGGACGGCGACCCGGGAAGCGGCGCCGTCGGGTGCGGCCCGGGGTCGGAGGTCGGGCGCCGATGTCGGATCGGGCTAGTTCGCCGGGGTGTTGGCCTCGGTAGGGTGGCTCCGGGCAGGGATCGGCCGGGAGGATACGTCGGGCACGGATCTAGGGCACGGGAAGGAGAGGGAAAATTGGTGATGATGGAGATGGGAATAGTGGAGGGGTTTTATAGGAAAGGGAGAGTGGGGGTTACGGAAACGAGGGGGCGGCCGCTCGGGAGCCGACGGTCGTCGGTGGCGGCGAGCGTTTGGGAAGGGAAGGGTCGGTTCCAGAACGAGAGAGAGAGAGTTTTTAAGTTTTAAGAAAACTAAATGAGTGTTAATAAAGGATAGTTTTTTTATAACAAATGTTCTCTTTATCTTATAAACTTAATAATATTATATCAAAATATTTCTAAAACCAAAATTTCTTGGATTCGAAACAGGGTTCGGGATGAGTTCGGGTCTTAGGTCTAGACGGGTCAGGCCAGACAAACAAAATCCATGTTTTACTTATTTTAAAAATAATTTTCTACTATAATAATCGGAAATATTAATTTAACAAACACGAAAATTTTAATAATTTAGAAAAACAACAAAATTGAATTTACGGGTTTTACTAATATTTCAGAATTAAAATAATTAACTAATTAAATAGTGAACTAAAATTACGGGTTTCACACGGGCCGAGTTCCACGTACTTGTAGCCGGTCGGCTGGAAGCCTGATTCTTGACCCATACGATCACATTAGGCTATAATGTTCGAGGCACATTTTATATTTACTTTTTTGTCATATATCCTGTTCTGTTCTATATTCAGTACTTTCTCACCATGCATGATATACGGTTACTCACATGCTCTACATGCCTTTACATTGTACCTTGATTTGAGACTAGGTTCTGCTCGGGAGAAGAGTTACAACCCCGGTCCTTGTTTGGTTTAAGGGTTGTAACTCGGCTTCCGAACGGTTCCCAAGTCTTCATATATCTTTGTCTTGTAGTTCATTATACTGTCTCTTATAGAACTGTGTCAATTCACATGGAACTGCTGTTAGTGTTTGTACTTGCTCATTTTCCTGACAGGTACCGTTATGAATATTACAGATGATTCTGATGCGGACTGCTCGACCTATTATGGCTCGGGTTAGATGGAGTAGCCTTGGATCGTGGCCTTAGTAGAGCCACTAGATTTTGTACTTCCAGAGTAGTATAGGTTAGCTAGGTTTGACTGGACCGCGATCCACTAGCTTATCAGACTGTAGTTTCTATATTCTATTTTGATACCCTGTGTTGTATATATCTGGGCTTGTATTACTGTGGACTTATTACTCTTTCATCTATCATATGTCTTTCCTTCTGAGCTATCTACCTTAGTTTTATTCTGTGATTGAGACTGTATTGTTATGTCACCTCCATTCGGAGAGTATATACTGTACAGGTACATTTAAACTGTTAGTCGTAGTATTTACAGACTTATATACAGCTTCTACCGTCGATACTGGGCGTAGGCTGGACGTTCCCACGGCTCGTGCCCCTCATAAGGGTGCGGGTCGTGATACGTTTTGTGGTGGCCCACGCAGGCCAGTGTCGCAATTAGTGCGATCGTAATGGTGCTCGACTTAGAGTACTAATTACGAGCCTGCAATTAGGACGTAGTACCTAGGACATGATAGGAGTTTCTCAATCACACCTAGAAATTTCTTATCTTTTGATTATCATGATTATTCACCTTGTATTAAATTAACTGTCCTTCTTTGATAATCTACTCATGTGCCATATTGATCCTTTATTTCAATTCGTCTCCAGGATGACGAAGACGCACCCGCAGGCCACTGGATCGAGTAGCTTGCCTGAGAGATCTGATCAGGCAGAGGAGGAGGTTCACGGACTGCCCCCAGTGATTCTACTATTCTGGAGACCCAGCAGTTGCACAGGGAGGTCTACCACCTCCACCCCAGAGGGTTCGGCCGTTGTTCCAGATACTGCCGCCACCACCACCGATACCGATGGATACACATCACATGTTCCTTTCTCCTTCAGCAGATGATAGAGACACAGCGGCCCAGGCAGAGGCATCGCAGCGCCAGTCGGAGGCGTCCACACCGACAGATCGAGATGCTGAGGCAGAGTATGGAGAACTCGCATCAGCTTGCACTGGCAGCAGTAGAGAGAGTGGCACCGGGTACGGGAGAAAATATGAGAATATGAACTCGTATCAGCTTGCGCCTGTCCTCGGGTGCTCGTCTAGAGTTCTCAGATGAAAATAGAAATGAATTCCGCGGACTCGGAAAAATCCTAAAATACGAGAACAGCAAAGATCGGCCACGTAACCGGATCTGGACCCACGAGATGCTGCGGACAGCGGATCGAAGCCACCGAACAGCGAAAGCGAGCCGGACAACGGTACAGGAAGCTGGCGGACCGCGGAAAGCGCGACAGTGGTCAGCGTTCCGCACGAGCCGCTAGAGGCAACGACTGCATGGCTCGGGGAGGAGCACGGATCCGGACTGACGGTGGGGCCGGGACGCTGGACAGTGCCGGCGGGGCGTCAGAACAACGGGGAAGAGGGGGTTTCCGGGGAGGTGCCGACGGCCACGGGGCCGAGTCGACGAGCGGCGGACGGACGGACGCAAGGGGGCCGGTCCGGGCGCGGGGAGCGGGGCTGCGAAACAGCGGGTGACACGGGGGCGGCACTCGCGGGAGTCGGAGGGAGTGCTCCGGCAAGGGAGCTGGCCGCGGACGGACGCGGGGAGCGTCAGTGAGGGGTTGGCCGGCGGGCGGTCGCGACTGGCTGAGGCGCGGGGCGCCGACGGTCGCACGGGACAGGGGGTCGCAACCGGCGAGAGGCCACGCATGAGGGGCGTTGGCCGAGGATGGCCGCGTGCAGCGCCGGAGGGGGAGGCCGGTCGGCGATGGTCGGCGAGAGGGTTCTGGAGAGTGGGGAAAAATGGGGATTTGAGAGAGATGGGGAGAAATGGAAAAATGAGAATGATGGTGCTGGCTATTCTCTTTTAGAGAATTAAAGGTGGTGGTGGTAGTTGAAGCGAAGGGGAGAGAATTAATGTGAGATGGTGGTGGGGTGCTGTGTTTTTTTTTTTTTTGGGTTGTGTGGTGGATAGATTTGTGGAGAGATGGGCAACGTGGGGGAGAAATAAAGGGAAGGCTGGGAACAAGTCTTGGGGATCGGGTGAGTGAGAGTAAGGGGTTGAGTTAGTCAGGAGTTAGTCTTAGGATTTGAATATATATATATATATATATATATATATATATATATATATATATACATATATATATATATATATATATTCCAACAATCATACACTATAATTATATATATAAATAACCAGAAATGAAAAGGAAGAAGTAAGGACGGGTTCGGAACGGAGTCAGGCTTCAGGAAAATCGGGTTCGAATTCGGAGTCGGACCCCGGACACGAAATCGGGACTGGGCCACAAACAAAAATCCAATTAATTTATTTGAAATAATTGATCCGACTAAAATAATAATTACAATAATATAGTAATAATATTAATATTGATCCTAATCTAAACTAGTAATCCAATAATCCAGTAATTCTAATATACCAAAATTGCGGGTTTCACACCGAATAAGAAAAATTAGTTTATATATATATTTATATATATAAACTAATATATATATATATAATATATATATATATATATATATATATATATATATATATATATATATATATATATATATATATATATTATATATTATATATATATATATATATTAATTATAGGTATATATTTAGTATATACCTATAATTAATATATATATATATATATATAATATATATATATATATATATATATATATATATATATATATATATATATATATATATATATATATATATATATAATAAATATATCTAGGTATATTTAGTTATTATATATATTAACAAAAAAAAACACAAAAAACCCAAAAATCAAATAAACCGAAAATCGAACCGATTTAATTCGGTTCGGTTCGGTTCGGTTATTGACCAATTCGGTTCGGTTTCGATTTTGTTTATTCGATTTCGGTACAATTTAATTTTCGGTTATTCGATTCGGTTGGAACCGAATAAACCGAATACTCACCCCTAACATAGTGTAAAAGTTTTCTGTGATATCTATATTAGTAATTTTCTCTTGAAAAGTGTTAAGTGGTCAGATTTTGGGACATGTATTTGTAATCTTTTCATTATATAAAAGATTGAGACTTATCTGGGTGACGATAGACATTAAATATCGTGTACATTTTTGTTTGCTTGATCTCTTATTAGACGGTCAACGCTTGTTCGCTGCACACATCTATGACTATGACCCCCCCCCCCCCCCCCCCCCCCCCCCCCCCCCCATCTTCTTGTTGGTTTACAAACTTAGTGGATCAAGTTGGTTTACAACTTAGTGGATCAAGTTACTCACAGTGAAGGTGAGCAAGTAAAAGTACAAAACCCGAAAATGAGCAACTAAAAGTACAAAACCCGAAAATTCACACCAATTATTATCTTTCTAAGCGGGAAGTCACACAGACCAAATAATTAGACACAAACATGTAAGAGTTTTTTTTTTTTTTTACTCCATCATAATTGAAAGGAGTAATTCGCTCTTCCGTAATATTGATCCAGCCAGGATGCGCTATGTCTTCCAAATGGTGCCGAGTACTAGAGTGTATGTGTGCCACCCGGGTTCTTGGTGACGGGCAGATTGCCATCATAAGTGCACCTCAGAACGTCGGGCATCCTCTTCTCCACTCGAGGACCGACCGGTACTCTCCCGCTCGACTTCGGACGCACATCCTTCACTCCAATCACATGATTCATAATAAGAAAATTGATATTTTTGTCCACAGTTTATGATTGCGAACGTGACCGCAGGTCCACGTGACAACCAACCATTGGAAACCCCCTCCTTAACAGCCGAGCCAGAGGACCAATGGGAGGCCGTCACGTGGCGGGAGGTCACGCATGCGGTCACAAACTGCGGGCAAAATAGCAGTGTCCAAATAATAATAATAATGATAATAACCTGATCAAAAATGGCGATCGGAACAGCCAGGGTAGCTACAGCATTAGGCGAATCGACGATCCCCGATATCCTTCCTTCACACGGACAACAGGAGAGCAAGAGATACACCTGCTCGAAATTTCGGTCCAACAATTAATGTTGGGATTGTTTTTAGAATTAAAAAAAAAAGTGTGATTTAGTACTAATTAAGTTACTTGTTCTTTGGAGTAGCCAAACTTGGAGAGGTAGTCGATGGCGTTGAGGACGGCACGCTTGTAGGCCACCGAGGCGTCGAGGTAGTGCTGCCGGCCGGACTCGTCGACGCTGATCCCTTCGAAGACCAACCACTCCGAGAACCGGGGCTCCACCGGACCGGTCTGGAAGATGGGATTGACGTGGAGGGGCGTCGGACCCATCGGCGTCAAGTACTCCTCCATCCCTCCCCTTATGATCTCACACCTGTGCAAGTTATACCGGAACTCAGCTGGCTCTTGTGGTCAGCACGAAGAGGTATAATCTCTTTGGCTATACGGGAACGGTCTCGGGATCAAACCGTGGAAGATGTGTGTATGTGTGTGAAAATTGGAGGCAGTGGACCCAAATGGCATGCAAGACAGACAATATGCACAACGTCCCGTGCGTTACGCAACACTAATATTTTCACTATCATTTTGGCTAGACGGGGACATTCTCGGGATCAAACCGCAGAAGATACATGTATGTGTGTAAAAATTGGAGACGGTGGACCCAAATAACATCAAAGTCCCGTGCGTTAAGCAAACTAATATTTTCACTATCATATAGCTATATAATGTTGCTGGCTTACTTTGGTGTAAGCAAACAAGTTTTTTTTTCCCCCCAGGTTTGCGATATCCCTGTTCCTATCAGATACCAACCGGTATCAATATTGGTCGATACCGACATATAACTCTTTATTGCAATCAATTCAGTAAAAAAAAAAAAATTATAAGAAAAAAGAGAAATATGAAAATAATATCGACACTGATTCGGTATTTCGGTGTACCAAATATTGACATGCTACAACGTGTCTAAGACTCTATATTGCCACATTGTAACCATAACATTTGTTTAAGTTGTGTATTTATAGGTTCGCAACATCAATAAATCTAAATATCATTTCCTTCAAAACTAACAATAAGTAATAAATAATACATTGAATTATATCTAAGTATATTAATATCTTCTAGTAATTTTTTATAACAATTAGTTTTATTTTTTTTGACTTTCTGAAACGAAGGATCCGATACTCTGAAGGCTGCACACATTCATTTGAGCGAACTTATTTAAAACAGTTTGGAGGTTCTTTTTCTTTTTGTCAGGCAAGGCTGGTCATTAATTTGGAGAATTTTATTACAATTGAGATCACATTTATCGAATATATCCATCTTGATTAATTCTACTTGTTTTTTTTTTTTTTGGAAATTATTCATCAATAATTGTTGGTTTGAAGTTTTGAACAACTACGGATGCCCAAACAAATGTTTTAGTCCAATATTCAAATTTTGATTCTGACATGCAAGTAGTTGCTCATTTCCCCCAAACTGGATTTAACTGTATTGGTGTATACCAATGTTTTAAAAACCGGACCGATGATTGAACAGATTTTTTTTTGTATAGGTTGGACAGGAGATCAACCGGGTTCAACCGGAGTTCAAATATACTTGGTTTGGTTTGGTTCAAACAGATAACATATCCACATTTACTTCTTGGGTTGGTTCGGCCGGTTCACCAGTTAAACCCAGTTCTGTGAAAAAACGGACGGTTCTTCAAAAAACCTCGGTTCACATCAGACCAGACCGAAATTTTTGTCAAGACCGGTCGGACCGCTGGTCCGGTCCGGTTCTAACAACACTGGTGTATACTTCTTCCATAAGCATCCATCAACCTTGACCATGATATTTTACTATCAAGCACTGATAACACACAGTTTTTCCAAGTTGATATTAACAAATTTTTACTTTGAAATAAGGATTCACCAACAGCAAAGGCCTGCTTGGCAATTGTAGAGGTAGCGGTTATGAATTATTTTTTAGAGTACCGGTTATGAGCGGTTATGACGGTCTGGTTTTGGATGGTTTTTAAGTAGCGGCTTTTAAACCAGTCCAATTCATGCTTGATAATTCACTAATGAGCGGTTTTGAAATTTTTTTTACACGAATAAAATTAAATAGGAAAGGGTATTAGTAGTTATAATTATATATTTTTGGTGAGGATATAAATGGAATAAAATAATAAAATAAATTCCTCAAAACCCACCGATTTGAGGTGTTTATAAAGTCACCAAAAAATACATAAGACTGGTTTTGGGGGGTTTTTGAGCTAACCAAAACCAATGTCTCAAAAAAATTAACAAGCATGGATTTTCATAAACGGTCGGTTCAAAAATACCCCAAAATCGGTGAAAACACTATTACGAAGCAGACCTAGCAGACCCTAAGGGTCTGCTTGGTAACGGAGTTTTCACCGGTTTTCGAGTGTTTTTTAACCGACCGTTTATGAAAACCCCCTGCTTGTTAATTTTTTTGAGACACCGGTTTTGGTCGGCTCAAAAACCCCCCAAAATCGGTGTAATGTATTTTTGGGTGGCTTTATAAACACCTCAAATCGGTGGATTTTGAGCGGCTCTATTTTTTTTATTCCATTTATATCCTCACAAAAATATATATAATTATAACTACTGATACCCTTCCCTATTTAATTTATTCGTGTAAAAAAATTTAGAACCGCTCGTTAGTGAATTACCAAGCATGGATTGGACTGGTTTAAAAGCCGATACTTAAAAATCATCCAAAATCGGACCCCTCATAACCGCTCATAACCGATACTTTAAAAACACCTCATAAACGCTATCCCTACAATTGCCGGCCAAGCAGACCCTAAATTATTTATAAATTCATGAACATTCAATATGCTATGCTAACATTTCAGGGGGTGGGGAAATTGATTGTTATAAAGGATGCTTACTTGAGTTCTAGAAATCCACTCATCTCGATCGCTCCACAGAACGAAACCTCACCATCCCCCTGAGAGAAGTGCATGTCGCCAGTGCTGAGGTTCGCTCCATCAACAAATACCGGAAGATACACTTTCGAACCTCTGCTGAGGTTTTTGATGTCACAATTACCACCGTTCTCTCTTCCCGGGATGGTCCTTGCAGCCTCGCTCGCAATCTTCTCCCACTCTGATGTTCCTTTCTCAATCTACAATTTGGCATAAATATTAATACAAATCCAAGGGTGGAAGTTTTATCATGATTTGATCAGCATACACAAACTAATTGAAAATTTTGCAAAAATGTCGATACGGTGATTTCCGATGGATACAGTTCAAATTCGTCGCGCACAAGCAACCAATTCGAATTCCGTCAAAGCCCACGCGTCCACGAAGTCCATACACACCTTTCGATGTAATCGGTTCACGACGAAGACGTCCGGTTTGTCGGAATGGATCCAGTATCGGAAAAAAAATTAAGTTTTCAAAAACTTTTTGTCTCGGTTTTTGGAACTGATATTTAACAGAAAATAATAAAGATAAAAATATAAATATTAGGTCGTTGCAAAGTCGTTTATGTTGGCTTGGCTACATGGCTGTTCAATTAGATTTTAATTTTTTTTTCGATATTTGGTCCACAAATCGGCTTCCAAAACAGCATTTCGAGATAGTTTTTGTGCCTAGAATTTTAATGTTACTAATATTGTTTATCTAGGTATTAAATCTACATAGCAACCTTTATGTTACTTTACTTGAGTCCTATTATACCGATGCTTTCAGTATATGTTCATATTATATGTTGCATTTAAAAGACTAGAAAACTCGTATCACAAGTTAATTAACTACTGATACACATTATATAACTTGGAATATTGGTCCTACACGAAGAATGCAAATTCACCTTGACTCTTACACTGTTTTAGTAGCATAATAGTAATAGCAATTAAAATTGGCATTAGAGATGAAGACAGTACCAATAAGGTTACTCACTAATATTCTACAACTAGGTATTAAATCCATAGTTCGCAGTATCGGTCGATACCGATCTGATACGGTCGATACCGATATGGTTTGGCATGTCCCGATCCGATATCCGATACCGACATTGTGGGTCTCTTTTCCTGTCAATTCGCATGTAAACCGATTGGCAATGGTGACTACTATTTCTTTCAATTTCAAAACTACTAAAAAACAACACTGAAAATACCTTAAAATTATGCATAAATGTACAAAATATAAAATGTTAAAAATTTATTAATAATTATTTTCTTTCTGATACCACAAAAAATCTGATACCCCGATCCGACACCGATGCTCATAGGAATGGTCTGATACCGATACTGCGAACCTTTAATTTAAATCTACATAGCAACCTTTTGTATTACTTGAGTCCTATTATATGTTGCATTTAAAAGACTAGAAAACTCTTACGGCAAGTTAATTAACTCCTGATACACATATTCTATAACTTGGGATATTAGTCATACATGAACAATGCAAATTCACCTCGACTCTTGTTAGTCTATTTGCAAACAATCGATGGAAAAACTCAGTTGCAATCCCTAAAAAAGAGATGCAAAGAATGCAGTTGCAATCCCTAAAAAAGAGATGCAAATAATGCTGATTGCGTAGCCTAAACGATTAAAAAAAATCGAATCGCGTTTGCAATAGCGGTTTCTCGAAGGCAACAAGAGATGATCAACAACAGTTGAGTCTCAGATTCTCGAAGGCAACAGAAAGAGGAAGGAAGAAGAAGAGCGGATCTTGCTGGGGTGTTGAACACCGGCGCTCAAAGCTATACCCGCAGTACGGATAAGCTCCCAGGAACCAGCAAGTTCAGGAGAACTTCTGGAACGCTCGTAAGTCAATATTTGAGACTTGAACGGGCTTCCTGGACTTAACAGACTCCCTCAACTCTCTTCTTAGTACATCTTTCAAAGGAGGCCAAGGGGCTCTATTTATAGAGTGGAGTTGAGACTTCACCTCTTCTCCTATCCGATGTGGGACTAAAATACCAATACTCAAAAATAGAGTTTGATATTTTAGATCATCCCACAATCAGCATAGAAGTGTGCCAGTCCACGCCTACCCCCCGAACCCTCCCGTGCATGCACGAGACATCTTGGAGTCCGCGTCCGAGTCCGAGTCCGCACAACAAAAATTAACTTGCATCCTTGTTGGATTTAATCCTTTTTCCTTCTAGGAAAATACTTCCACATGGCACAAACTTGTGCTCCACTACACCTCATGTGCACACCTCAACACAAGCAATGCATTATATTGAGATACTCACCATTTGGTGTAGCCGATGTGGGACTATCTTTTCTAGTCCAAAGGCAAAAACACCAACAATCTCCCACATATCTCAATATATGGGTTGAGCGTTCCCCACAGTGATTGTCCATCATGCATTAGGAGAGATGTCGCTACGACTTGAATCTTCCCGCATAGGTTAAATAACAGCATGATACAAGAATGGACTAAGCCTTGAATTCTGCACCATAACTGCAATTCTTCCTACTCACATAGTGACATCAACTGTGCTTCTGGCTGCACATTGAAGGCCTTGTGCCAGCCTGGTTTCAGTGTATAATTTTTGGGCGTCTACAAGTTTACCCTCAAGAGACGGCCTGATATCTCTGTCCATACACTATAGGTGAGTTCTATATAAAGAGTCATTGGCATGAAGCATTGTGCTTCTTTGCGGTGCTACGCCGCTATGACATGGCTGACAAAGCCAAGGCATTATCCCTACCTGGGAACCTCATCGTAGTGTCATACTACTGTAGCATGAGGTCTCAAGCCTCTTTGTAGTGCCAAACTACCCAGCATGAAGCCTTGCGCTCCCTTGTGGTGTTACGCCACTATGACATGGCTTGCAAAGCCGAGGCTTTACCCCTACCTGGGTACCTCATCGTGGTGTCATACCACTGTAACATGAGGACACCGGCCTCTTTGTAGTGCTGCCTACATCTCTTTATTACGATTATGCAACATTAGGCTACCTGCCTATATGCGGTGCTACGCCGCCTGTAACTTGGCTAACAAAGCCGAGGCATTACCCCTACCTGGGAACCTCATGGTGGAGTCACCCCACTGTAGCATGGAGTTGTAACACTCCTTTGTGGTTGTTGCGCCACCATGCTTCCTGTAAAGCATAACAGACCTTCACTCAGTCTGAGAACTCATTAAGGCATTATGCCATCCTTCTCACAGGATCAATTTTCCGTAGAAAATTCATAGTAGACAACAGTGGTTCTGGGTCCGAAACCCTTACATGTTCCGCAGAACAAGTGCCCACTGTTAACTAATATTTTTCCAGTCAATAGTCCTCCCTTGAATCAAAAAATTAGATATCTGGTAGATTTCTCTTTGAACCAATAACATAAAATTTATTGATAGGATTATAATGACACAATATTAGAATGCCTTCAAGCCCATCTTCCTTGCTGTGTCCTCGACCAGCTGACGCTTGAGACCCTTCGTGAACGGATCCGCCAGGTTTTCCTGACTCCGAACATCGATCACTGCAATGACGCCCCTTTTTATGAGATCGTTCACTGCTCTGTGCTTCAACCGCACAGTCCTCTTCTTCCCGTTGAAGAGTTCATTTGATGCCACTGCTGCTGCCGCCTGGTTGTCACAGTATATCGGAATCGCCGGTATCTGAGCCCCAACCATTGGAAGGTCATACATGAGCTCCCGAAGCCACTCTGCTTCATCTGCTGCAGCGTCCAATGCAAAGAATTCAGATTCCATGGAGGAGCGAGATAACATAGTCTGCTTCTTCGACTTCCACGATATAGCAGCTCCACCCATGGCGAACACATATCCACCTGTGGAATATTCGCTCTCCACCTCTGAACACCAGCTAGCATCACTGAAGCCTTCCACTACTGACGGATCTCCGCTGTAGTATAGTGCATATGTCTGAGTCTTCTTGAGATATCTCATAACACGCTTCACAGCTTTCCAATGCTTTACGCCTGGATTGCTCGTAAATCGACTCAACATTCCCACTGCAAAGGCTATGTCAGGCCTTGTGGCAGTAGTAGCGTACATCAAACTTCCGATGACGCTAGCGTACTCCAACTGCCTGACGCTCTCCTTCGAATTTGGCTCCAGTTTCAGATCACTCCTGTACGGTGTATCAATAATGGGAAGATCTTGATACCCGTAGCGAGAGAGCATCTTCTCAATGTAATGAGACTGTGACAGCGCTATTCCAGTGCCTGTCCGGATGATCTTGAGCCCCAAGATTACGTCGGCATCCCCCAAGTCCTTCATACTGAACTTGGTCGAGAGGAATTTCTTTGTCTCTGTGACGCAGCTTAAATCCGTACCTAGGATTAGCATGTCGTCCACGTATAGACAAACGATTACTCCTCTTCCGTCAGCAAACTTCGTATAGACACACTTGTCTGTTTCACTGACCCTGTAGCCATTTGACCTTATCACCTTGTCAAACTTCTCATGCCACATTTTGGGAGCTTGCTTCAAACCATACAGAGACTTCATCAACTTGCAGACTTTGTCTTCCAGACCTCTGACGACAAAACCTTCTGGTTGTTGCATGTAGATCTCTTCGGTCAGCTCGCCATAAAGGAATGCCGTTTTCACATCCATCTGATGTATCACCAGCTTGTGTATTGCTGCTAAAGCAATTAACAATCTGATAGTTGTCATCCGAGCTACTGGAGCATAAGTGTCAAAGTAGTCGATCCCCTGCTTCTGAGCAAACCCCTTGGCCACTAGCCTGGCCTTGAACTTGTCAATGGTTCCATCTGCTTTCATCTTCTTCTTGAAGATCCATTTGCATCCGATGGGTCTTGCTCCTTCTGGTAGGTCGACCAATACCCATGTGTTATTGGAGGTGATTGAGTCAATCTCGTTGTCAATCGCCTCCTTCCAGAATATAGCATCTCTGGTCTTCATCGCCTCATCATAGGTAAGCGGATCTGCTTCCACATGATAGGTGACGAAGTCATCTCCGAAGTCTTTCGGCCTCCTCGCTCGCTTAGTTGACGGCTCAGCGAGTTCTGGTTCAGCTGGTATCTCCTCAACAACAACTCCATCTTGGACTACTGGTTCGATAAAGATCTCTGTCTGCTCCGCACCCTCATTATTCTCCGGAATGTCCGCGAGAACAATGTTCTTGTGCCTTGCAAACTTTTCTTCAAAATATTCAGCATCGCGAGATTCGATGATATGATTTGACTCGATATCAAGGAATCTCCGAGCATCACTCTTCTCGGCATACCCCAGGAAGATCGCCTTAGTAGTCCTTGTCCCCAGCTTCTGAATCTTTAGATCCGGGAGCTTCACATAAGCCAGGCACCCCCACACTCGAATGACATTCAGGTTGGGTCTGACTTTGAACCAGAGTTCATGAGGAGTTATGTCGGAAGTTGCATACGGCACTCTGTTCAGAATGAAAGTGGCCGTTAATGCAGCTTCTCCCCAATAGCACTTTGGGAGACCCGCAGTCAACAGCATAGAATTCATCATCTCTGTCAACGTTCTGTTCTTCCTTTCTGCTACTCCGTTGGATTGTGGAGAATACGGAGCCGTCGTCTCGTTGATGATTCCATGTTCTTTGCAGAATGATGAGAATTCATGAGACCTATATTCCCCACCTCGATCACTCCTCAGCCTCTTGAGTTGTTGTCCAGTTTGCCGTTCAGCCTCGGCCCTGAACTCCTTGAACTTCTCGAATGCTTCGTCTTTAGATTTGAGTAAATAGACGAAGGCATACTTGGAGAAGTCATCGATGAAAGTAATGAAATACTTCATCCCGGCCTTTGTAGAGAATTGTTTGAAGTCACAGATATCTGAGTGAACCAACTCCAGAAAATCTGTGCTTCGATGGACCCTGTGGAAGGGTTTCCTAGTGATCTTCGTCTGAGCACATATCTCACATTTCTCTACCTTACCCCCACACTTGGAGATAAGTCCTAGACTAGACATTTTGTTTATTCGCTTACAATGAACATGTCCTAGTCTATTATGCCACAACTCAAGAGAGTAATTCAAACTAGTGATAGCATTGACATTATTATGCTGGGTTACAACAAGCTGAATTTTGTACATTCCTTCAGTCTGAAAAGCTTTCCCGAAGAAAGTACCCTTCTTGGACATCACCATTTGGCCAGCATTGATGTCCATCCTCAAGCCTGCGTTGCAGAGCAGGCTCCCAGAGATCAGGTTCTTTGCGATTGCAGGAACATGCTTCACACCTTGAAGCGTCAGAATGTTCCTCGATGTAAGCTTCAGCTCCACCGTCCCGATCCCCAGTACTTCAGCTTGTGCCTGGTTCGCCATCATGACTTTCTCGGAAGTAGGCTCATAGGAGACGAACCAGTCCTTGTCTGAACAGACATGACATGTCGCGCCAGTGTCTATCCACCAGTCCAAGTCTGCCCCCACAGTTGCAACCTGTGCTATCATGGCAACCTGATTAGTAACCAAAGAAACCTTGTTAGGCTCACCTTGCTCTTTGGGCTTGGACTTGCATTCACTTTTATAGTGACCCTTCTTGCCACAGTTGAAGCAAGTCACATGGGACTTGGACTTCTGTTGCTTGAATCCTGGACCCTTCACTTTCAGATTCGAGAAGTCCTTCTTCTTGTGGTGAGAAGCCGTCTGCTTCCCTTTGTTCTCTCTGGTGGCTTGAACCAGATTCGCCGTTGCTAGTTGCTTGGACAGGGTGTCCAACTTCTGTTGAGAGCGCATCTCGTCCTCAACATGAATTTCGCTGAGGAGATTATCCAGGCTAATCTCCATCTTCTTCCTATGCATCCTTGCATAGATGTTGCTCCATCCTGGAGGAAGTTTTGCCACGATCCCTCCAACGACGAACTTGTCGACGAGGGGCATGCTATCGTCCTCCAGTTTCTGGCGCAGCTTCAGGAACTCTTTCACTTGGGGCAGCATGGTCTTCTCGTCTTCAAAGACCCATTTGTGGTATTTTTCAACCATGAACATCTTCGACCGGGCCTCGTCGTCGTCATACAGCTTCCCCACGGACTCCCAAATCTCTTTGGCAGAAGTCCTCTTTGTGTAGGACTCGGCCAGAGAGTCTTCCATGGAATTCAGGATCAGCAGCCTGCATATGCTGTTATCCTTTTTCCACTTCGTCTGCTTGCTCGTAGCAGCGGCCAGAACAGCAGCAGATCCTGTTGCTGGAACGATTGGTTCTTCCTCATCCAACACGTGATCAACATCCACGAGTTGAAGGTTCAGAGTCACCTTTCGCTTCCAGATCTGGAAGTGTTCGCCGTCGAATTTCTCCAACTTGTTAAAGCCGGTATCGACAAGCGAAGCACGAGTGTTTTCCATCGAATCGTATAGCTTTGAGATTGTTAGTCTATTTGCAAACAATCGATGGAAAAACTCAGTTGCAATCCCTAAGAAGAGATGCAAAGAATGCAGTTGCAATCCCTAAAAAAGAGATGCAAATAATGCAGTTGCAATCCCTAAAAAAGAGATGCAAATAATGCTGATTGCGTAGCCTAAACGATTAAAAAAAATCGAATCGCGTTTGCAATAGCGGTTTCTCGAAGGCAACAAGAGATGATCAACAACAGTTGAGTCTCAGATTCTCGAAGGCAACAGAAAGAGGAAGGAAGAAGAAGAGCGGATCTTGCTGGGGTGTTGAACACCGGCGCTCAAAGCTATACCCGCAGTACGGATAAGCTCCCAGGAACCAGCAAGTTCAGGAGAACTTCTGGAACGCTCGTAAGTCAATATTTGAGACTTGAACGGGCTTCCTGGACTTAACAGACTCCCTCAACTCTCTTCTTAGTACATCTTTCAAAGGAGGCCAAGGGGCTCTATTTATAGAGTGGAGTTGAGACTTCACCTCTTCTCCTATCCGATGTGGGACTAAAATACCAATACTCAAAAATAGAGTTTGATATTTTAGATCATCCCACAATCAGCATAGAAGTGTGCCAGTCCACGCCTACCCCCCGAACCCTCCCGTGCATGCACGAGACATCTTGGAGTCCGCGTCCGAGTCCGAGTCCGCACAACAAAAATTAACTTGCATCCTTGTTGGATTTAATCCTTTTTCCTTCTAGGAAAATACTTCCACATGGCACAAACTTGTGCCCCACTACACCTCATGTGCACACCTCAACACAAGCAATGCATTATATTGAGATACTCACCATTTGGTGTAGCCGATGTGGGACTATCTTTTCTAGTCCAAAGGCAAAAACACCAACAACTCTCACACTGTTTTAGTAGTATAATAGTAATAGAAGCGTATAATAAATCACTAGTCCCTTTCGGCGCATATTGATTGTAAATATTTTATAGGGATATTTAGTAATAGAGTCTCACATAATAGTGGATATTAGGATTTGCGTCTCGAAATTGTCCAACGTTAGAGTTTGGGTCTCGAAATCACTGTTCACGTGGGCTAGTGAACAATGATTACGTGACCCAAACCTAACATTGGACAATTTCGAGATCCAAACCCTGATATCCACTGTTATGTGAGACCATATTACATAACAAGTATGTGTTTCCTTTGCTTACCCCTCCAAGAAGGCAATTTTCTGGTGTTGGAAGGTTTGCGAGCGGCCTCTGGTGCAAGACCTCACATAACGTGAGAGACTCATGTCCATCTTCCACCAATTTCTTCTCCCTTTCGTTCCAAATATTCAAAAGCTCAACCGATGGAGCGGTTCCTACTATACCTGGATGAGTCAGCCCGGGAAAACGTACCCCTGTTGAGCAAAAGACCAGTACACATATGGCTTCATTCTCGGCGCAGTGCAAGTAAAATATGTTAAAAAAATCGGTCAAATATTCGTCAAATGGAAATATGGAGGTTAGGATCTTCAGATGCTTAAACACATTGTCAAATTTGGTTAATTAAGCAGATTCCTATTATGTTTTTGTGTGTCAAATTTTTCAATAATTCATACGAAACACACATGCTTAAAATTCACATACTAATTCGAATCTATCAAAAGTACGCAAGTGTTATTCGTTTATGAAAAAAAGGGTGTATAATACAGAGTTTTATTCGGGTGATTGCTAACAAGGGTTCTACCTGGTATTTGTGGGGAGTATGCATATATTCCTTCGAAGTACCAAATAGCTTTTGTTGCACAAGGGAAGTGGTCCGTCAGGAAGCCGCCTCCGTTCTCTCTGTCGAATGTTCCGGTATAACCCCACTCGTCTCCGGGCAGAGGACCGAGGTCACAGATTTCTACTGCAAGAAGATCGCCGGGCCTCGCCGGAGCTCCTCCCTTATCTAGGACCCTTAACGGTCCACTGAGATAGTGTGTCTGTAGTTGTCATCGGTGTCAAGAACTAATAGACACAGATCAAAGATGCAACGAGTACTTTAGGTAATTTGCATACAGAAGTACCGAACTCAACTGGCTCTTGCGGTCAGCGAGAAGAGGTATAACCTCCTTGGCTAGGCGGACGGTTTCGGGATACCCTATTCCTACGTCTACGAATTATTGTAGTCGTATGAAAATAGCGGGTATTCCGATCACCATGATTCCACCAATTCGAACGAGATTTTTGATACCACAAAATTTCTTCTTGGTACAAAAACCTCATTGTAATCGGTTACAAGTTTATCTTCAAGCTTCTCCAAGGCCCTAGATCTGTGGTTTACTCTCTGAACTCCTTCAATTTCGAGCAAGCAACCGTCTTTTTCGCAGAGGGTGTGGGGGTGTGTGTGTGAGAAAATTGAGGATAGGGGACCCCAAAAAGCATGTAATGCAGTGTGCACAAAGTCCCGTGCGTTATGCCGGGCATCGCAAAAATAAATAAATAAAATTGCATACAGAAGTCTAGATCCATGTAGTTGAAGTATAAGTATATACTTTGAAACAAATCTCATGAAATTGTCTCAGCATATGGTATTATTCATCATGGTCATCGTCCAAGCCTTGTCTCATCGAAATAGGGTTGGTTATGGAGCATGAAAAAAGTGTTATGGAGCATGAAAAAAGTTTTATGACACGTAGTTAACCAAATTGTTCTCGTGTCAAATTCCTAGCCGAAGTAACTATGAACCTATCAGGCAAGTTGACATGTAGGATGCAGTTGATCAGGCTGATGCATAAGGTACTGAAAGATCTCCTACCCCCAGCCTAAGATTGATGATTTTGCTTGACAACAACACCAAAGTTATCATGAACATAAGTTACATAACTCTAAACCATTTTTGGTGACTCATATATATGAAACTCGGTATCAAAAACATACAATGGTAGGATCTATGGTTTTGATGTCCTCGGCGGAGTCGTTGTCTCCAACGCCACCTCCGGTCCAGTCTACCATCTCGACCCTGAAGACTTCTCCTTCGGTGACATCCGCGACGGGGGGTATGTGAGGGTGCCAGCGGTTGTGGAGGGGAAGTTCCTGTTCCCATGGCTTCTTCTTCACATCTATCCGCACAACCACCTTTGGAGTAGTAGGAGCCATGGCTGCAATGGAGAATTCAACCTTAATTATTTTTGTGTTGTTTCTATGTCATCTATGGCGTTCTTATCTAGTACTCTATGAATGGTCCTCGTCATGGTGTAGTGGCCTATGAATTCTTTAGTGACTCCCATTTGAACAAACCTTTGGAGTTTTGCATATCTTCTTCACTTGATGTTTGTTTCATGACGCGGAGGAAGTTGGGTTGTCCTATCCGGAGCTAATTTTGATTGTCCCTTGACCCATATTGTAAGCCTATCCTGGAGGCTCACCCACAACCCTAACCCCTATTGATATTACATCGAGTCTCGAGGTTGTCCTAAGCAGAGAGGATTTGTCCAAGCCCAAAGTCGGATTTGTCCAAGCCCAAAGTCTTATCTGGCTTACCCCTTTCATGATGGAGGTGTAGTAGGAGGGATTAGGAAAAATCCAATGGTGATTGTTCTATGTGGTCCAGTTACAAAGTAATGCAACTTTGTTATTGCTCCTGGTCACTATCATCCCTTGCTATACTTTTCCAAGACTAGATTGTATGGCACATATGGTAGGCAACGTAGTGATATGATTTATGCTTCATTCCGAGCAAATGGGTCCAAACTTGAAATATAATCTATGCTTCATATCATCACAATACATAAATAAAGAGTGAATTATCATACTAGCACCTCGACTATAGTGCATGAACATTTTTGGTACTCAATATTAGCACTCTAATTTTATAAATTGCTCTTTTAAAACAGCTTCTGATTACAACTAAATTGGTGATGCAACACAATTGATAATAACCGCAGTTTCCCAAAACACAACAGAGAACACTAGAAAAAAGAGAATATCCAAATGGACACAAGCCTTTATTTCTTCTAAAGCTGAAAATAACTCAACTTCTCTCTCTCTCTCTCTCTCATCATTGCAGGCTTGCAGCAATTAAAACATAAGAATATATCTCAGAATAAATCCTGGTTTAGTATTACACAAATCATACTTTTTTCCCTCTCTTCTAATTGCAACAATTAAAACCTAAGAATATATCTCAACTTGAACAAATCAGGGTTTAATAATATTATACAAATCATATACAGAACTAGCAACAATCAACTTGAGCTGGTCCGGTCGAAGCCAATAATGACCCTTAACAAGATCTAACCCAAGTTAATCCACAATGAACTAGCAATTTCTTTTGCTCCCTGCTTTTCAACATTCTGTAGACATTGCAGAGCTTACATTTAATTTAAGAAACTACAGCAAGAAATAGATATCTCCCAGATTTAAGTGTCGACGCACTAAATCAGCAAAAAGAATTGTCTTTCACAGAATGCAACATTCCTTGTGACAATAACCTTATGTGACATATCCCAGTTTGCCATTTACAATACAGAAGAGTACTCAAGAAACCGATCAAAGATGGAATCAGACCTTTTCTGGGAGAAATCTCACGTTTTTGTAGCAGGTCTCACCAGCCCCAAGCCTGACCCGCTCCCTAGATGCTTAAAGTCAGTGGCCTCCAAGTGATTGTCATGCCCGGAGAACCCAGTCCCTCCTTTCTCCAAAGAAATCAAGTTCCTCTCCTTGCACTCCTTACTGCACACTAGACAAACCTTATCGGAAGCCAAGAACCTATCTGAGCATTTCTTGCAGAAGACGTGACCGCAAGAGCTGATTACCACAAGCGAGAGGGTGTTGGTAAGTGTGACCTTGCAGCTTGGGCAGATATAGTTGCTCTCTAGTGGCGATTTAGACTTCTTATGATCGCTGCTGTCTTCGGCGAAGTAGATCGGGAAGAGGTTCTTGAACTTGAGCTTCTCTTTGCCTTCGGGGCACATCGTGCAGGTGGATGGAGCCTCTACTTTGATGGATGATTCTGGAGTAGCGGAGGGGAGCCAAAAGGCTTTCATGGTGCGAAGGGCTTCCTCTTCATAGGAAGTCACCTTAACGCTGTTAGCCCCGTGGAAGCCATTCTTGTCACGGCTGTAACTCTTGTCGTTGTACTGTGGGACAGCCCCGTGGTTTTGCTGATCGAACGCATCAAGCTCACGGGCCTTTTGTTGTGCCAACTTCTCTTCCGCTTCCTCTTTCTCCTGCTTCTGTTGTGCAGCATGGGCTGCCAACTTCCTGCTCATATGAAACTGACATCATGAAAAGGAAAACAGAATCATGTCTTCAATAACAGTTAAACCGGATGCATAAACATTTCCCTGTCATGCACATGTTGCAATGCCTCAGTGACCAACTAGGAAAGAGGCTAGTAGTAACCAACAACAGCTTATTAGTTATTACAGTTAAGAAATAGCAGAAACTTGTAAACCAAAGTGATGCAGTGAGTCAGTATTTGGATAGTTACCTTCTGAGTTCTTTTCTCATCAAAGAACATATAGAGGAATGAACCACACAATTAGTGGGGTAACTAATGTGGAGATCGAAATATTCTGACAATAAAGGAGGCTATAATGGTAAAGTAACATGATAGGAGCTCGGCAGTATAGCTTCAATTTGGACTGGAAAGGGTTTTTAGTTATTTTAGGAATTTTGAGGGACCGAAGTCAAGTTAAAGGTCAATCTATGATCCCATCTTCACACAGTTGTTATTATCGTCTTTTGTAAAGTAGGTACGAGTTAATTTGTGTCAATAGATTTGATCTGTTCTTGAAAAAGGTTGTCTTTCTACAAGTTCCAGATAGATATGCTAAGAGAGTCCAGTAAATTTACTGATCAGCTGTCTTTATTTGAATTCAGGCTATACTAATTTAATCTATCAAATAACTTGATGACATGTCACACATTGATATAATCTGAAGGAGAAAAACCTAATTATTGTTTTATTAAGGTCTGCAGAGGGACCTTGTGAATGAAATTGATTTTCTTGTTTCAGGGAAGAAACATACAGATGCATAACGGATTCTTAGGTGCGGATCAGATAAGATACGTAGTTACCCATAAGGCAAATTCATGGTCCATGTTTTCTTGAATCTACTACACATGGATCTGCATGCCGATGGTGGAATCAAATAAACTTACTCTGAGAGGGTCAGTCATGATATATTATCTAACACGTTTGATTTTGTAATCACGACACTTACGGGTTTCTAATGTGCTTGGTCATTTTCAACCAACTAAACGGCAGAAGCAAGGATACGCTAGCAGCATACCAGTGAGAAGCTTCCCAATCATGAAGCATTCATTACTGTCTACTGTCTAGCTAATCCCATGTGATCTCCTACGAACAGGCACTATATCTCCAATACGTGAACGCAAACCTGGTGTTGACTGCAGGAGGATTATAGACACGATTTGAAGGTGCCTTGCTTTTAGTGTGTCATAGAGATGAATGCAATTCCCTACAGAAATTTGTATGATATCAGTTATTACCTCTTCGTATAGACTCTTAGTGTCCAGGGTAACTTGGGAGGTGATCTTGGCCGCTAGGTTGTCATCTCGCGTATCATATCGTGTATCGTATATGAAAACTCAGCAGACCCCAGTATGGCTTTGTTGTTGTATGATTAAAGGAATAGCTATCATGATAAACATCAGTTTATTAGGGTTTTTATTGAAAAGTTGAGACTAATAATTATGTCACGAAGTATCATGATGGAAATGTCCAACTTTCAAGCTTCTATATGTATCAGTATTGTGACAAGGATTCAACATTACCTAGTATGAATAAAGGACTTGGATCTTCTTAACCTGATCTATCCAAACGGATCCACTCCCTAAAAGTCATAAAGACATAAGCACCCAAAAAGAGAAGTTGGCAATATCACCATGACATCACATCCTGTTCCTAGTAATCCGTAGCTTCAAGGTGATAGCAGGTCCCCTTCAGTGAGACTTAACTACCTGCAACAGACTGCGCACAGTTTACCCACAACTATAGTAATTTGTTGTTAATACCCCACCATAACAAATTATCACCGGCTGTATAGAAATTTATTGTGGCTATAGACGTTCCACCAAATCTTTCATCGGTTTCTCTATCGTTTGCTCTTTCGCAAACATTGTGCTATAACCACCATAAACTGCCATTCAAAATCTAGTTCTGGTATTACTATTAACATCAACCTTTACCCTCAAAATTTACCCCAAAAACACACGGGCTTTATCATATTACTATTTCTCCAACAGGATCCCTTTCCATATCCTTTTGCAACTAGCCATGGATAATATCTTTTGGTATATGACAAGACAATCACCAAAAGAAAAAGATCATGGTTCTTATAAAGTATATCCTCAAGTAAAGCATAGCTGTTCATAGAACATACTCCTTAGTTCTATGTGGACAAAAATATGGATCTCCTTCCTTTTTATTTTTTCCCAGTTTAGCTAAGAGTAACCACTAACACATATATTAGATATTGCAGGACTTCTTATCCCAGGAAGCATGGACACTTAAAAACTTGTCATTTTGTACGTATCGCATCGTGTAGGAAACATATTAGACAGGACACAGATTGGTGCCATTAGGATGCTCAAAAGTCGGTGCCATGTCAGTGTCTCATCATCCGTTTTGGGTGTTGACGTATTCGTGCTCATAAAATATAGTTTATATCTAAAAAAAACTTCATTTTACCACCAATCAAAATCCCAACTTTAGTTATTACCAATCCAACCTATGGAGTATCCAACATCAACCAGAATCCACTAGAACATATGTTAATAGGACTTTTCCCTTAAAGTAACAAGACTTTTTGGAGCTATGTTATATTGGACAAAATTAAAGCCACTTATATCCTAGGAAGCATGGACACTTCAAAACTTATCACCAACTCCATATCCTATCGAGTCAAGCAAGCAAGTATTAGACACGAAACATACAATCCTAACTAAAGAAGGCTGATAAAAAAATTGGTGCCATGTTGGTGTTGCCTTGTCCTTATTTTTTCGTGCCGTATTCATGTTCGTGCAACCTCTCAAAATCCCAAGTTTATTCTACCGCCAAATATCCAAACACAAACTAGATTCCACTAGCAGATGCATTAAACATTTCAGGATTTTGTATGAAAAGAAGGATTTGTCTATATTGCATGAACAGGAATACATGGCACTGATTTGGGTATCTTAGTGTTTTTTGCAGCGTCCATATCGCGTCTAACAAGTTGTAGCTTTAAGGAGTGAAAAGGGCTATTTGGTGTGTGCTAGTGTTTTAGTAAGCCTCAGCTTTAAGGTGACACGGGCACAACATTGATTTTGGTATCCTATCATGTTTTAAAGTTTGTGTCATGTCTACAAGACTAACATGGTATCAATTTTCAGTGTCATTGCTTCCTATGATTTTGGGAATCTAGGTCATGGTGAGAAAATTAGAGATCTATTTATCCCAAAGATCCCAACTTTATTCTTCCACCAATCAAATCAAATCAAACCAGAACCTAGGATTTGGGGGATCTAGGTCATAATGAGCAAATTAGACCTATTTATGTTGGGTTTTTAGCCTTTGGTTTTTGGTTTTTAGTCCCACATCGGCTAGAAAGGAATGTGTATCTCCATATATATGAGTCTTTACTCTTTATGGAGATGCACATGTAGTGCACATGGGTGTGTGCCATGTAGGATTAATTATTAATGGTATAAAGGCTTAATCAACAATTAAAAAGCTGTAAGCTTTTTGCTCTTGGAAATTTATTTCCATGGAGCTAAGCTCCGTAGGAGCTTAGCGACTCGGACTCGGACTCGGACTCGGGCTCAAGGGCTCATGAGGCGTAATGTGGCGTTTTGTTGGCGCACTTTGCACTTTCAGGAGTGGTTCAGCCACTACCCTGAAGTTCAGGCAACTGCTTGGCAACCGCCCCGTGGGCTATATATGCAGGTTCTCTCCTCTCTCTCAGAGTTGAAAAATCAGAGTTCCAGAGAGAAAAGAAAACTCTAAGTGTTCTTTAACACAACAGAGTAGTGAGCGTGTTTTTTAACACAAACACTAGCGCGTGGGTTCTGTTATTTCAGAAACAGAGAGAGAAGAGTAGAGCTATTGCCAGAGGAGTTCGCCGTCTTCCGAGGAGTCAGAAGAGCAGGAGTGTTCCAAGGTTTTCCGTCAACCTTGCTGGTTCCTGGAAGCTGTTCGCAGAGGGCGAATAAAGCTTTGAGCAACGGTGATAATTCACCCCAGCAATTCCATCTTCTCGCCTGTCACCCTTCTGTTGCCTTTAGCATTTCTGTCAGTATCTTCTTTTTAGAAGGCACTACTGCCAGATTGCTACGATCACGAAAATCTCTTTAGATTATTCGTGAATTACGATATCTTTTTAGATCTCGTAATTTGCAGAATCCTTCTGGATCTCTGTTGCAAAACCTTCTTTAAGGAATTGCATTTGAAACATTGTCTTTACAACTGTTTCAGTTTCTGTATTTTCCATCGAAAAGCGTGCCCCGGCGTTCCCGGCAATAACAATTTATGCGACTAATATCTCAAAGATCCCAACTTTATTCTACCACCAATCAAATCAATCCATAACCTAACAAAATCACATCAATTCCAACAAAATTTGAAGGGAATCGAAGGGGGTCTTCACCTCTTGATGTCCTTCTTCTGGGAGAGGAGGCACTGGAGTATGCACTCCTTGCAGAAGACGTGTCCCTTGTTGCAGCAGAGGGGGTCGATGAAGGGCTTGAGGCAGAGGCAGCACGCGTCGAACGGCTTGATGGAGTCCTTCCCGAGCCTCTCCCTCTGCGTCCCGTAGCCTAGCTGCTTCTTCTCGTCGTACGTGAAGAACGCGAGGTCGTTGTTGTTCTTCGAGTGCCTCTGCGGCATCTTCTCCTTCTCCTTCTCCTTCTTCGAACCCTAGAATTTCTGAGAAATCGCAGCTGGTGGAATCGAAAGAGGAAAAAAGAAGCAAAAGCAAAAATGTCAGAGTAACAATCGCGTGGTCGTTATTCGGTCTATGATTTTGAATCCGAAATCCGCTAAAAGGTTCGGACTTCGGACTACAATCCCCAAACCCGTTAAGCCAAACCCGTTAGGATATTTGGTTTTGGAGAGCTCTAGGGGATGGTCCAAACTATGTTAGTCAACATGGATCCAAATTCAAGTAAACTCAATCTAAACTCAACCAGAATTTAAATCCGATTCAAATACAACTTAGACAAAAACCTCACCATAAATCAATTGAATCCAAAGCATAAACTTGACCCAACCTGACTCGACCAAAATTTTATATGATTAAGTTAGATTATTATAATTAAATTAATATAACAGTGACACTTTAGGGGGGAAAAATGTTAAATTGATAATTATTTATAATATCAAACATGATTTTTTTATGTTTGTATATATTATATTAAATACTAGCCGGTGACCTCTTATGTACTATGACCATCCGTGCCTCTTAGCACTCTCTCGGCACTCACAAATATTATATTTCGTCCAATAAATAAAAAGTAAAATATATTTTTCTAAATATTTTATTTTATAAAATAAATAACAATAGAACCGTACAAATAATTTCATCCGGACCATCTTTATCCTAACCAAACGACATAACTCAAGGAACCACATAAAAATAGAAATAGACTTATGTTTATGTTTATTTTGTTTGGCAGGAACTTAAGAAGTGATCAAACTTAAGACCACAATGAGAAAAATTAATAATATGAAAATTTAGTAGAAAAGTGGAACATGAGTGGGGGAGAACTATCACGAAGGAGAGCTATCATGAAACAAACATACTATACATTTTGACCGACTTGCGTTTTTAGTTATTTTTCACAAGCGTGATTAACTAACCACCGCTCCCTTACTCGCCATCGGAACATGAAAGAGAAGCGCCAATATAGATAGATAGGGTGAACATTATTGGATTGACAACCGAATCATAATAAGAGAATCTTTTCGGTTTTAAAAAAATTCGATTCAGTTTCAATTTTAGTACCCTAGATAAGATTTTATGTATATTTTATGATTAAAATTGCGTATGTTTTAGAAACGATAATTCTTGGTATATATTTTAAAGTTCAATTTTAGTAGTGTAACATCTGTTTTAAAGTCCATTTTTAAGTAGTTTAACAACTTAGTCTTGATGGTCATTACTCACAAGGTAAACGAGACAACAAAATTTTCCAGGCATTGCGATGCCTCACGTAACACACAAGAATTTGTGCACGCTACGTTGCATGCCTTTTGGGCCCACCGTCCAACGTAACACAAAATTCTGTGCACGTTGCGTTACATGCTTTTTTGATCCACTGTCCTCAATTTTCACACTCCACACTCCCTCGTGGTTCGATCCAGAGAGACCGCTCGCCTAGCTAGGGGTTCGGAGTTCGGTAAAATTTTCAACCTTGATTGTGTTGGAAGCAAACAGGTTGGGCTTACTATTTCAGGGTCAAGCAAACACGTTGGAGAGCTTTCTGGAGGATGCACAAGCAGAAGAATCTTTCTGAAGGGAATTGCCACTTCCAACATTTCAACACATATATGTGTGCACATTCACTGTTGCAATCATCTCTAATATGAATATTTCAAATCCGGAGTAACCAATAATCTATTTCCAAGTGAAGACTTGTTGCATCATAATCATCTACAACCAAGCAAATGAAGGTTTCAATCAGTCTAGAAGAATGTAAAGTCGACATATGAAACAACAATGAGAAAGAAAATCCACGACAAGCTACCAATTACTAAAACCCAATCTTTAATAATTAATTCGACATTGTTCAGATAGAAGGAAATTTTCCTGTTAACATCATATTAGAAGGCGCCTCAGCTTCAAGAGCAAAATTCATTCAGACGGCAGAAAATAAAGACATCAAAATAAAACTTCCATTTCATGGTGCCGTCATTCCCTTTAGCAGAGTCCACTCCTTATCGATACTGTCAAACAAGTAGAGAGGAAAGCCAGTGAGAAACATATTTCGATCAATCACTATAGTTTCAAATGTTGCATCAAAATAACCATGACTTGCTCAAGTGGGGAAAACTTGGATTCCCCCTTAATTGCAACGAAGAGCAGAGAACTCTCCATAAATTTCAGCATCTTTTTGCTTAAGACTAGAGATCATCAACTTGACAAACAAAACTTTCCCCTTGAATCTTATATAAACCACAAAAGAATATAAAGAATTAACTAACAGTTGTTTCTCTCATTTTGCAATTTTAGTATATATATAAAAAAAGGAATTGGTATACTCTTTTTAAGAGGCATGTGGCTTCCGCAAAATGTTTTACCCGATATTGGCAAAAAAATATCATAAAGTCCATACACCATTGCCTGAAGAGTGAAGACCCTTCCAGTTCCCAATTAAACCAGACAAACACACAGCACGATTTGGTTACGGTATTAGCACTCTGAATTGATTTTAGCCAATAACTGATAGACCCAACAGATCAAAAGACCATGCCGGAACATTATTTTATATTAAAAAACAAAAATGTGATTGAAAGAATCTTGGCCTTTCAGATTTAACTAACAATGATTTTTCAATATTACAGATTGAAATTTCATATCAAAGACCAAGTTCAACCAAAACTGTGTAACTGAAGTTCTAAGGGCCAACCAAACAGCTGTGTGTTTTCCACAAAATTATTTTGTGTATTCAATCATAATGCAATAAAAGCAGCCCAAATAAATGTAGGAAACACCTTGCTTTCATAAGAGCTTTACTTCATAGCATTGTGTGACTGAGACAAAATTTGAATTTTTTAAGATTCAGAGTTCTTACAGCAACAAATAATCCAACGAAACTGAGATGGCAGAATTAGAGATAATCCCAGTAATTCTTATTGTCAGAGTTAGATGTTAGCCCAATAGCCCATCAATTAGGATTTTCTTGTAGGTTTAAGTTTACCTATGTGTTGTATATATATTCTCTTATCCTAAATAAAGTTAGGATAATGAATCCTCCTCTTAACATTTAATTGTAAATAAAGCAGCTGACACAATGTCAATATAATGATTCAATAGGCCTAGCTTCATTTAGGATTCATTTATGATAAGAGCTTATAGATATACAACACGACTGAATCCTAAGCCTGTAGGGAAACCCAACAGATGGGTTAGACCTTTGAAATAATATTTAACACTAAAATAATAACAAAAATCCTAGAATCCTAGAGGAACTCATGAGTTCCAATTTTTTTCAACCTCATCAATTACAAACCGTTGGGTTACATGCATCTCGTTCCTTGATTGTAAGTTCCTCCTATCTCATCTCCTCCACTCTTCACAAGTCATCAACCACTCTTGAAAACCACATCCCTCTTTCTCCTAGGGCCTCGTTTGGTTCGCGGAATCTCCGGGTTGGAAAAGAAAAGTGATTACTTTCCTATGTTTGGGTGCCAAAGGAATTGAGGAGGAAAGGAAAGTGATTCCCAATGGAAGGGAAATTAGGGGAGAAAGTGATTCCATCCATCCAAGCAAGGAATCACTTTCCCACATTGAAGTAATCACTTTCCTTTCCAAATTCCTTGACATTTCCGAACATCGGAAAGGAAAATCAATGGGAAATAGAATTTCCCAAAGGAAAGGAAATGACAAGGAATTGATTTCCTTTCCCTTCCATTCCGCGAACCAAACGGGGCCTAGAGGTACAATGGATTGCAAAAGTTTTAGGGTTTTAACCTGAATCCGAAGAAGGAATCGAATCGGCATTCGGCGCCGGCAGATGTAGGCGCGTACCCGTTACGCGCCGAACGGAACCGAGCCGGACGACGGCGGCGTGCGTGTTGCACATAGGACTCCCACACAATACTTTAATGAAGCAACAAGAAGCAAAACAATATATGCACAATTCTTAAAAACTCACAACCGACTTTTTTTTGGGGGGGGGGGGGGGGTGTTGCTGCTATTCTTTTCTTTCAAAAACCAAATCCCTCAAATATGAATAGTCCCATATCGGTTGTGAGTTTTTAAGAATTGTGCATATATTGCTTTGCTCCTTGTTGCTTCATTAAAGTATTGTGCGGGAGCCCTATGGGCCACACGCGTGCGCCGCCGCCGTCGCCCAGCACAGCTCGGTTCAAAGGACCTTAATAGAAAAAATCATTCACGTGTCATCACCACATTGCAAGTACCTATTTGAGTTTCTGTAGTTGAACTGCAATAATAAACATAAGAATGACATCATCTCTAATCCCAAGAGGTTTCACCGGATGCCAACTTTAAGGATCTTCAGATATAAAAGGTTCTCCTAGGAAATGCCTTCTTTATCAGAATCAAGGCATGGCCATCTCCAGATTAAATCATATTATAGTGCAACCTATGCTAAGCTGAACATTTGGCTATTGCACTTGTGTCGGTGACAACCTCATCAATTGAAGGGGGAAACAACCTGTTATAGCCCGGTCAAGCGCAGAGGAAAAATACCAAGTGACGACTCAGTAGAGTTTGTGCGATGATGCGACTTAAACTCTTATAGCTACCACTTCCCATTTTCCCATTCTATGTAGAAAGATAGGCACACGTGATATATGTTCCGGCTTAGAGAATATTAGAGAAATATATTAGCCCAAAGCCCAAAGGTCAAACCCATCTATTGGACTTTCCTTATTGGACTTAGGGTTACTTGTGTTGCATAAATACTCGTTATCCTAAATGAAGATAGGGCTATTGAACTATTTTCCCACTAATAATGGTTTACCATTGTGCATCTCTCCTAAAAGAATCCCATTGTGCATTCTCTTGATATCTTTAACTGTATAGTCCATATGACTAATTCGACTTCTTTTCTTCATAGAATCAGGTTTGAATCAGTTTTTTGTTCCCAGTACTTAACATGGTTACCAGCTGATTGATATGTAACATTTACTGAACCAACAATGCAAAATCAGCTAGTACATATAAATCACACCTTATCTGCTATGAACTTGCTTGCTAAACATTACTATGCTTGCTCTAAATCCCAAACATCATGTGCTAAAGATAAGAAACTTCTGCTAAACAATACCATGCGCAATTAGTCCCTCAAACTGTTCTCTTCAGATCTCTGGGACAAACATCAACTACTTTGATTTATAACATTCTCCTGCAAAATCTGATCTCTACTGCAAGCTCCAAATACAGATCAACACCTCTTATAACAATAGATTTGGTTGCATTGTGACATTACACAATATTATTGCATAATGTTATATAAAAAAGACATTGTTAGCAACTTGACTAAGAGATGGTTAATGGATTGTTGGGTGATGTTAATGCTGATGAGACAGACTAGTATAGGATAAAGTATTCATTGAAGTTCATTAGCACATCTAATGAGATTGCCAATGAAGAATGTAACAAATTTGGACACAACTTTAATTACAGTTTACACTGCATTGCATATAAAAGTTGTAATGAATATTGCAGCCACAGAAAACCAAACAAGCTAGTTCATGTCTCTTTCTTGAACACAGCTGCATTGAGACTTCAATTGCAAAAAAACAAATAGGATGGAACCATGCAGCCATAGCTGCATGCAGCTCCACTTGCAGTGGACCAAAATAGGACTATTCGATTCACTACAAATGTAGGTGCATGCAGCCCAATAGTTACAAACATTACAACTGCATTGTTTGATTTGTTGTTTTTGCAACATTACTATAACAGAAGATGCAAATAAATGTCCAAATCGGTAACAATACACTAGCAACCTTGCTAGAAGCTTACTTCTGCTGATGTCTGCCACATCAAAAACCAACTAAGCAATACCAACTAAAAACTCTATAATAGAAGAGCTAACATCAGTCGTCATTGTTACAATGTATCGACTTAGTTCCTAAATGGAACCAAGCAATGAACTGTAGCAACACTAGCCTGTTGCAAGTAGTCTTGCATGACAGTTTTAGGAGAGCTACTATTAAACAATAACACCTAAGCACTTCTACCAATGAATTTGTAGCCACTTTTTACATAAACGACTACATCCAACAATCATAATTGACTATTCAGAGAGGGGCGGTGTCCTTGAGGGCGGTGATCAGACAATTAGAACAAAGACGGTCTTCAAGCCGGGGCCAGACAGGTCCTGGTGTTGCTAACATAGTCGTGTTACATCTGATATTAGCCAAGAGAAAGTTAAATAGTCATCGCTAGCCTTGCGTTACATCTGATATTAAATTCTACGACAGCCATTCAGAGTCAATAGCCAAAAGAAACTTGTTGCATGGCCACGTGATGCTAATCGTTAGCTAGCACTAGTGAAATGCTCACTGTTATTGTTCTAGCAATTTCAACATTACTAATTAAATTCAACTTTCACAAGATACGCTCCCAAGAATTTAATATCATGAAAGATTTATTATTTGTGAAGCATGTGCTTCAGAGTTGACGTGAGCATGAAGCATGCACCTATAGTAACTGTACATACTCAAGCCTCATGACGCAACTTTTAAATGAGAAATGTATAACTCTGATGCTTTGTGAATCATATGTTCTGACCAATTCCTTAGAACTCTAAGGTGGGGGGAGGGGGGCTGTAATATGCATAGTATTCATTAAATAAGTTAGGAAAAAATAGTACTAGGCATGAATAGAGAGGAGGAACATGCATAGTATTAATAGAAATAAATTACCTTAATAAAGCCAATCTCCTTGGCATTGCTGCGAAAGCATTGCCTGCAGCACATTAGCCCGTACTTGCGAATCAGTCCATGAGGATTGCCACACACACGGCTGCAAAATCCAACAAATGATGCAAAAGTGTGAACTACTTGCAAAATAAACAACATCCAAGTACTTTATTAGGGTTTTACAGATATCTATATTAACTCTATCTGAAAGCTGGGAAGCGCAGAAGCTCCAAAAGATGGTGCAGGGTCTGTGATACGTGGTATTGAACACGTTTTGAACATGACACGGGCACTCGGAATTAAGCTATGCAAGATTGCATATGTCCATGTCATCATGTTTGCATAGAACTGTGTCATATTGTGTCCACAAAATGTAGTCTACAAGTATACACATAGTTAAAAGAAAAAAAAAACAATTTCTGTAAACAATAATCATCATAGATAATAAGAAGCCTTGGATCAATATTTAGGGGTATAGAACAAAAATATGATTATATGAATGAATAAAAAAGAAATTTATGAAATTTAACAAATAAAAGGAAATTATTCTGCCACTTCCCAGATTGATAAGCATATTCCCGTAATTAAACCTATAATATAGCTAAAACAGAGTATTTTTCATTGTTGTTAGATAATTTAATTGGTAATTATGATTATATTAACTATTTGGAAACTAACAAAAGTGATGTCCAACTTAATCATTAATTTATACTAGTATATATTCGCGTGCAGTGCACATATTTCATACTATTTGGGAAGATCTCTTTTATTACATAATTACCTAACTACCCATGTTAAATTTAATGAACAATTTTAATTAGTAAACATAAGGGTATTTTGGGGTTAAAAAACTTTCACGGATAAGCCTAAACTTTTCCTATTATATAATAGTATATAGAAGTATAAAGATCACCTAACTACCCATGTTAAATACCCATGCTAAATTAAGTGAACAATTTTAATTATTAAACATATGTAAAGATATTTTTGGAAAAATAAAACTTTCACCATGATGCATCTGCTTTTCCTATTATATAGTAGTATAGATATACAAAGTAGTATAGATGTAATAGATCGTGCATAAAATATTTGACTAAGGCTGTGTTTGATTGGGCTTTTTTCCATGGAAAACATTTCCATCACAAATTTTCCACCAAATGTAGTGTTTGATAGCTTATATTTTCCATGGAATTATTTTCCAAAAAACTATCATTTTCCATAATTTATTTTCCATATTTTCTTCTTAAATGGTGGAAAATGAAACTTGTCCAACCCAAAGGAAAATATCATTTTTCATGGAAAATAACTATTTTTCGTGGAAAATAATGACAATCAAACACTCAAATAAAGTTTTACATGGAAATTTTTTAAATTTTCATGGAATTTTTTTCCTAGGAAAATAATTCCATGGAATTCATTTCTTTTCCACATACTTTCCACCTTGCAATCAAACACACCCTAATAAGCAAATATTGCACAACTAGGACTACACCTAAAAGGTACCGTAATAAGCAAATATTGCACAACTAGGACTACATCTAAAAGGTACCGTAATAAGCAAATATTGCACAACTACGACTACACCTAAAAGGTGCTAAAGTAAAGGTCTTTTTAATTATTGATCTATAACCTTTAACAGGTGAAATTAGCCATTTTACTCTTTTAAAAGTTAAAAACTAATTTCCTTCAATTCTAACCATCAGATTTAGACATAACAAAGCTCTTTGCCGCACGAAAACATTAATTAGAAGCAAATTTGGTCAAACGTAAGAATAATGTACAAATTTTTCGACAAATTGGGGTGATTTATTCTACAACCTCTGAAGTACAACCAAAAAGCTTTTTCCAAAACCAAAAAAAAAATGGCGAATTTTAACAGTCATCGGGAAGGGATCAAAGTAATTCCTCCGACTGTAATCATCAAATGATAAATAAACGAATTTCGATGAAATAAAATAAAATAATCGTTCAAATAATTTGTAGATCTAAATGAATGATAGTATAGAATCGAAATTACTGTGAAACAAATCTAAATGAACGGAGAAAGAATCGAAGAGAGGTTGAGGAATCGGAAACCGATGCGGTTACCATGTTCTTGATCCAGGTCCGTAGTTCTTCGGATGCGAATTCCATACGTTCGAGTGACCCATCTCTCTCTCTCTCTCTCTCTCTCTACAGTCGACTAGGGTTATCTCTCTCTCTCTCTACAGCCGACTAGGGTTTCTCTCTCTCCTGTCTCCTGGGCTAGGGTTTCAGATCGGCGGCTGTAGCTGGTATTTATAGCATCCAAATTACGTTTTATTTAGAATAGCATATGTACACGTGCCTTGCACGTATTTTAACATTTTTTAATTAGTTTAGGAAGACTCTTTAGGAAGACCAAAGGGTAATCTTCCTAATTACTAAGTTATCCTTATTAAAATTAATAAACTATTTTTAATTAGTATAAGTATGTAAGAATATTTTCGGAATTCAAAAGTTTCACCATCTAAGTTTTCCTATTATATAGTAGAATAGATTAAAATTAATAAACTATTTTTAATTAGTATAAGTATGTAAGGATATTTTCGGAATTCAAAAGTTTCACCATCTAAGTTTTCCTATTATATAGTAGAATAGATTAAGCTTATAAGAGCATCCACAATGGCAACACTCCAAACCATACTCCAAATCACTTCAAACCATACTCCAATAATTAATTTTGGAGTATTCCCTTCATATTGGTACACAATGGTATAGCCTAAATAAACACTCCAAATTGACAAGTGGCAACACTCCATTTGTTTTCCTCCTTATTTTTCTTTGATAATTGACAAGTGGCAACACTCCAAAAAAAAAAGAATAAAAGAGAAAAGTAAATATGGTGGGCCCGCAAGTAATATAGCTCAACTAGTGGACTCTCCAAATTTGGAGAGTCTCTTAGCTTTCTACCATTTTTCAAGTGTACACAAGAGTCCATTGGAGCCATCAAGTGCTACAAAATTTGGCTAAAGACCAAATATAGCACTTGAAATTAGTCCCATTGTGAATGCTCTAAGGCCCTCAAATCTTTCATATATACTAGTAAATGCACGTGCTTTGTACATTATGATAGCGTATAATAAAAATATTATTTAATTCTAGTCAAATATTTTTTCTAGCTCATGTGGTTAAGGTGGGAGATTCTTTTCTTGTTTGGTTGAGTTCGATTCCCCATTCTGAATATATATAACAAATTTAAACTTTTTTTTACATAATTTAAATTTTTTTTTAAATAGTTGATGATATACACGGCTTAGACAGCTCAAACTTGAGCCGTTTTGAAGACCCTTTATAATAGTAGAGATATATACTATCTTATCTCTACAATTATAAGGCGACGTGAAAATAAAATACTAAAATCCTTATTGCATGTATATTTTGCATAATTAAAAAAAATAAAATTATTTAAACTATCAAGTATTATCTAATTAAATATGATAAATAATTAAAATATATTTAATACTAAAATTATATTAAAATAGCTATATGTGATATTATATAACTAAATATATATATCAAAAGTTCTAAAAATATATTTATCACAAATTCTAATTAAATTATATATAAATTATTTTAATATAATCTAAATTGATATATATTTTTTTAACAATATCAGATAAATTCACGTGAACGAGGCTTGAAAAATGACTTTAAAGGAACTGTCTAAGTCGTATTTATGTAAATTATTACATAATTAAGAGAGATAATCTAAAATTATATTATTAGATAATACTATTTAACTAACATATACCCCAATCTCTAAAAACATAAGTACGACAAATCATAATAAAAATATATTTAAACTAACTACATGTATTATATAACTAAATATATATATATATATATGTAAACATATATATATACAAAAAAAAACATATATATATATATATATATATATATATATATATATATATATATATATATATATTTGTTTGTTTGTTTTTTTTTTGGAAAGGTAACCACTTTATAAATAAAAGAATACTTGAACCCTACACCACTCTGTAATCTCTATCTACCGAAAGGCAGACCTGGCCTATCTATTCTCTACTCATAATATTTAGGTCCTCATCTATGCTTTTCTCCAAACCTTCAATCGAGCTCTTCGTCCCCTCGAACACTCTTCTATTCCTCTCTCGCCAAATGTGCCACACCATACACTGGAGCCTACTCCTCGTCCTCGAGTACTGCTTCATGTTCTTTTTCTTGAGATCATCCAGCTCTACGAACACCTCCTCCAAAGTCTTGAGTCCAGGATGGCCCAGACCCAAAACCCGGCGTAGACGAAGCCATAGATCTCTGCTGAAAGGGCAGAGGAAGAAAAGGTGATCATGGGACTCTGGAATCGCATTGCACAATGGGCAGTTTTGATCCTCAACCTTCAGCCCAAATTTGATCATTTTGTCCCTCGTGAGGAGTCTCTTCATGGCTTCTTTATACAAGCAATAATTGAACTTAGGAGCTGACTCCTTGGACCAAATGTGACCGAACCACTTGGACTTGGGATTGACAATTCTGAGCTTCTCATAAGCCTTCTTCGTCGAGAATTTATCCGTGTGAGAATCATCCCATCTCCAGTGGTCAAAACCGCCATCCCTCTCTATTTGGATCCTACAGATCCTCCCCGTCCATCTACTAATACTAGACCCAGAGTCAAAAGCCCAGTTCCCGTCTTGAATGAGAGAACTAACCTTCATCTGCTTGTTGTGGATACTGCCTATGTCAATTTCGTCTCTCTCGACGATGCTTTGGTGTTCAATCCAGGGATCTGTCCACACGTTGGTCAGGGCGCCATCGTAAATGACCCTGGAGATGCACGACTTCAATCTAGCCCTCTGTGCGAGAATGGACTTCATGGTAACAGAGAAGTTGGAATTGCTTTGGGCTACCCAAAAGCTATCGTTCTTCAAGTATTTGCTTTTCATCCATGTGGCCCAGTAGGAATTGTCCTCGAGCAAGCTCCACGAGAGTTTGAGTGCTGCTATCTGTCACGACCCGCATCCGGATATACGGGTACGAATACGTGGGCCACGTCCAGCCTACGCCGCAGTATCGGCGGTAGAGCGCTGTCAAGTACCCTATACTAACTACAACATCTAAAGATCCATAACTAGAAATGTACTCATGTCACATCACTAAAACTAAGGAAGATAAGACAAGAAACAATAACAATATCACTAGGACAACTAGAATCTACAATGATCATAAGACATGAAAATAAAGAAGGAACAACAAGACTAACTAAGGATAACTACTGTTGACACAAAGTCACAGTCAACCAAATATTGACTACATTGACTAAATAATATCTGTATTAATTCAATACGACACACGACGTCTGCATAACAGTTCAAGACAGACGACAGCTCAGTCTCCGGCTCTCAGTGTGTTTTCGAGTCTGTATTTTATATTTTCATTGAGTCTAGACTTGTGTACTCTGAGTCTTGCTGAGCTCTTGACACTTAGTCTACAGCCTACCCAAAATCCCAAGCTCCACTGAACCAAACACTGCCCAAAAATCCCCTTAGAACCACTCTGTGCTCTGGAGACAGAGTTCGGGCCGAACTCTGCCTCCACACAGAGTTCGGGCCGAACTCTGTCCCCTAGAAATCAGGAACCCTAATTTTAGGGTTAGCTGGTTGCTAGTTGTCCAACGGCCAAATTTTTGAATTTTTCTACCCGAATTCTGGCCGAATTCTGCCTATAAAAACACTATAAATAGGGCATGAATTCTCTCATTCCAATCCATCCAATCTTCTTTTCTCTTCTCTCTTATAAGCTCAAGTAAGCCATACCCTTTCCATCTACTAGCCACAAGCCTCCTAAGTGTCGAGTGCTCAGCATCTCTCAGTTAGGATTCTTGTGCAAGAGTCGAAGAAGTCGCTTGGACAATTCCAAGCAAATCGCCACTGCGATCATCTGTTAGAAGTTGACGTGCTCTTCTGAAAAAAAGGCACGGGTTGTAAACTACTATTTCACAAATAGTGGATTTAATCCTGAGCTAGAGTTCTCAGGCCTGGACTAGTCCTCCACGAGGGAAACCAGGTTAAAATCGCTGTGTTTGCGTTTGCTCTTCTGCTCTTCATTTATTTTCCGCACTTTACTCTGATTATTTATTGTTGGTGAAAGAGTTATTTTTAATTGGCTATTTTTCTATATAAACTCTATTCACCCCCCTCTAGAGTTGCCATACTGTTCTTCAATTGGTATCAGAGCTCTGTTCTCTTTATAAGGACTAACATCCTAAGAGCTGATCCATGGCAACCACACAATCCTTGATTTCCAATCATGGTGAAGGTCAGTCCACTCATAGGCCTCCCCTATTTGATGGAACTAACTATACATCTTGGAAAACAAGGATGAGCTTCTATCTTAAGTCTCTAGACTTTGACCTGTGGACTGTCGTCACTGACGGTTACAAAAAGCCCGCCAGGATAGTTGTCGATGGTGACCTCATTGAGAAACCACACGACAAATATTCTGTCGAGGAGAAGAAACAGGCAAGTCTAGATGCTAGGGCTATTAATGCTTTATTCTGTGCTATAGACAGGAACGAGTTCAACAGGGTCTCTACATGCACCACTGCTCATGAAGTATGGAGACTTCTAGAAGTGACGCATGAAGGAACCACACAGGTCAAGGAATCTAAAATAAGCCGTCTCACTCAAGAATACGAAGCCTTCAAGATGAAGCCAAGTGAGACGATCACTCAAATGTTCACAAGATTCCTCGACATCATCAATCCTCTATCCTCGCTTGGAAAGCAGTACTCAAACCACGAGAAGATTCATAAGTTGCTCAGAGGGCTACCAAAGATTTGGAACCCTAAGGTGACAGCCATCATAGAAGGGAACGATCTCACAACAATGTCAATGGAGACCTTGATGGGTAAACTCATGACTCACGAGCTTGACCTCAAAGACTTCGAAGAGCCCGCTCCGAAGACCAGGGAGATCGCACTCAAAGCTCATCAACGAAGAGCTAATCATGATGAGACCGAAGAAGATAATTCGGATGATGAAGACCAAGCTCTCATGGTTCGCAACTTCAGGAAATTCCTTCGCTTCAATCGAAGGAAGAAGGAATCTCAAGAAGACGATGAAGAAGAGCCAACTTGTTACGGTTGCAAGAAAATTGGACATGTCGAAAAGACTGCCCATTCCTGAAGAAGAGCAACCGCCATGAGAAGCCATACAAAAGGAACTCATCAAGGAAATATGCCAACACAGGCATTTGGCATGAAAGTGAAGCGAGTGACTCCGAGGAAGAAAAGGACTCTCCTCAAGATACAGCTAATGTGTGCCTAATGGCAACTTCCAACAAGGTATCTAACGAAACTCTAGATGACTTCTCTTTTGATGAACTTAGCGATGCTTTCACTGATTTACTCGATGATCACAAAAAGGTCATCGGTAAATACAAACATGCCAAGGACAAAATCAAAAGTCTTGAAGATGAGATACAAAGAGTTTCTTTACTTCTTGATAATGTTAGAAACACGACACCCACTAATGACACTGATGAAGTATCCAAGCTTAAATTAAGCTTACATGATGCTGAAGCACGTATTGAGCAACAAACTCAAGAAATCACTACACTCAATACGTTGCTTGCTGAAGAAAAGAGTAGACACAAGATTTCCATGACTAAGATATATGGCTTAAATATTAAGGTTGATGAACTGTAAGCTGTTTCTAAAAGATTAGAAACCAAATTGGGTAAACAGGTTGTTCAACCTCAAACCCAATCACATGGGCACAACACCACTCATGCTAGTCAACCACGTCATTCTCATGCAGCACATAACCATGCATTTATATACACAAACTTTCACAAACCACGTGCACGTAAGAATAATTCTCACTCAGTACATAATCATCATGCACAAAGACACAATCAACATCACTCCACACATAGGAATCATCATAGACAAGATCATCATGCAATGCCATATAGACAAGATCATCATATGCCATATAGACAAAATCATCATGCCATGCCATATAGACAATATCAGCATGTCACACATCATAGACAATACCATCATGATATGCCTCATAGACACCATCACCATGCCACTCATTCTATGCATAATCATCATCACCATGCTAACTCTTCACATCATGTCCATCCTCATCCTGTTGCATATAGATATTATTCTCATGCTCTTAGTATAAATAAGAATGCTATCTGTACTTATTGTGGATTACATGGACACATCTCACCACAGTGCAGAGTTAGAAGACTTGTAGATAAAAAGATATATGCTTGGTTCCCAAAGACTAACTTTTCAGGACCCTCAAGAACTCGGGTACCAAAGGTCACATCTACTCTTGATGTAGGTGGACCTTCCCTCCTCAACTGAAAGTAAGTGGATTCTCGATAGTGGATGCTCGCGACATATGACGAGAGACGCAAATCTTTTTACATCACTATCGATGAAGAGAGAAGGATACGTATCCTTCGGTAACAATCTCAAAGGGCACATTATAGGTAATGGTATCATTGGACATCCTCCTTCTCCTGTAATAAAGGATGTCTGCCTAGTGACCGAGTTAAAGCATAACCTGCTCAGCATTAGTCATCTTGCTGATCATGGATATGATATTAACTTTGGACAAAACAGTTGCTACATCTATGATAGGTCAACAGGAGACATTGCTTTTGAAGGGAAAAGAGAGGACAACATCTATATTTTCTATCTTTCTGTAAATACTAACAATGCAGGTAGATGTCTATATGCCCACAAAGACGAACGACTACTTTGGCACCAGCGTCTTGGTCACGCCAACATGGATGCTATATCCAGGCTTTCTACCAAGAAGCTAGTGAGAGGATTGCCTGACATCACATTCAAAAAGGACACGGTATGTGCCGAATGTGAACTAAACAAGGCAACTAAATCCTCGTTTCATTCCATCAACTCTGTAAGTACTACTAGACCCTTGCAATTACTTCATATGGATTTATTTGGTCCTAGTAGAATAGCTAGCCTTGGTGGCAAACTTTATGTATTTGTTATTGTTGATGATTTTTCAAGATTTACTTGGGTTTTCTTTCTCGCTAATAAGAGCGATGCTATTTCTGTTTTCAAAGTTTTTGTGAAGAAAGTTCAAAACGAAAAAGGCTACATGATTACTCGAATCCGAAGTGATCATGGAGGCGAATTCGTAAATTATGATTTTAAAAATTTTTGTAATGCAAATAGTTTTGATCATGAATTTTCTTGTCCTAGAACTCCTCAACAAAATGGTATTGTGGAGCGGAAGAATAGAACTCTCGGCGATATGGCCAGAGTCATGTTGAATAAATTTTCACTTCCGAAATACTTTTGGGCAGAAGCTGTCAGTACAGCATGCCACATTTTGAATATGGTGCTAATTCGTCCCATTACGAAGAAAATACCCTATGAGCTTTGGTTTGGGAGAACCCCCAATGTTTCTTATTTTAAAGTTTTTGGTTGTAGATGTTTTATCCTTAACACCAAAGACAACTTAGGCAAATTTGATGCCAAAGCTGACGATGGTATCTTTCTTGGTTATGCCGCCAAGAGTAAGGGATATAGAATTTTTAATAAACGCTCATTTATTGTGGAAGAGTCAACAAATGTGACTTTTGATGAAGACAACAGTGCAGTAAGTACTCTTGATGATGACGTTGAGCCATCAACTTCTACTCCAATGAATACTTCAACCGAAACTAATTCTCTGGAGGGTTTGCCTAAGAAATTCTCTTTCAAACCTTCTCATCCAGAAAATTTAGTTATAGGAGAAGTTTCACGTGGAGTAACTACTAGATCATCACTAAGAGACTCCGTTGCTAGCACTGCCTTCATTTTACAAGTAGAGCCTAAAAACATTTCTGAAGCTTTTAATGATGAATTTTGGATTTCTGCTATGCAAGAAGAACTCAACCAATTCGAGAGAAGCCAAGTATGGGAACTCGTTCCTAGACCGGTTAATCACTCGATAATTGGTACTAAATGGGTTTTTAGAAACAAAGTAAATGAAGATGGTTCAGTCACACGTAACAAAGCTCGTCTAGTAGCTCAAGGATACAACCAAGAGGAAGGTATCGACTACGATGAGACGTATGCTCCTGTTGCTAGACTAGAATCCATTCGGATGCTTTGTGCTTTTGCTAATTTTCAAAACTTTAAATTATTTCAAATGGATGTGAAAAGTGCTTTCTTGAATGGTTTTATTAAGGAGGAAGTTTATGTGAAACAACCTCCTGGCTTTGAAAATCACAAATTTCCCGACCACGTGTTCAAGCTAAAGAAAGCGCTTTATGGCCTCAAACAAGCCCCCAGAGCTTGGTATGAAAGGCTAAGTAGCTTCTTACTTGAGAAAGGTTTTTCAAAAGGGAAAATTGACACTACACTGTTTATAAAATCTTTTAAAGACACTATTCTGTTGATTCAAATTTATGTTGATGATATCATTTTTGGTTCTACTGATGAAACCCTCTGTCAAGAATTTGCCAAGTGTATGCAGACAGAATTTGAGATGAGCATGATGGGAGAACTCAACTATTTTCTTGGTCTGCAAGTGAAACAAATGGCTAATGGAACTTTCATCTGCCAATCGAAGTATACCAAGGACATGCTGAAGAAGTTCGATCTTGACAACGTCAAACCAATCAGCACGCCAATGGCTACTTCAACCAAACTCGAACCAGATGAGAGCGGCAAACCCGTTGATCAACGTAAGTATCGAGGTATGATAGGCAGCTTACTCTATTTAACTGCTAGTCGTCCCGATATCATGTTCAGTGTTTGCCTATGTGCTAGATATCAAGCTAATCCTAAGGAATCACACATGACCGCGGTTAAGCGTATCTTTCGATACCTTAAGGGTACGGTTACAGTGGGCCTATGGTATCCCAAGTCAACATCATTTGATCTTATTGGTTATTCCGATGCTGACTTCGCTGGATGCAAGGTCGACCGTAAAAGTACGAGCGGCACGTGTCATTTATTAGGAAAAGCTTTAGTCTCCTGGTTTAGCAAGAAGCAGAACTCTGTCGCACTATCCACAACAGAAGCTGAATACATAGCAGCTGGGCATTGTTGTGCACAAATTCTGTGGATGAAGCAAACCCTTGAAGACTATAAGTTATCTTTTATGCATATTCCTATATTCTGTGACAATACTAGTGCCATTAATTTGACTAAGAACCCTGTCTGCCACTCACGCACTAAACACATTGAGATCAGACACCACTTTTTGCGTGATCATCAGCAAAATGGCACGATTAACTTAGAATTTATCGACACTGATCATCAGCTAGCAGATTTCTTTACTAAGCCATTATCCGAAGAGCGCTTCAATTTCCTATGTCGTGAACTCGGAATTTTGGATGAAGCAGTTATAAGTTGAGACTCGCCTGCGTAAATATCGAGTATATTTTGATTCTTTTACGACAAATTTGGTATGGGTACAAGCCGAAAGGGTCCTTCTGACAACAAGGCGTAAAAGCCTAAGCGACACGGTGCACTAGTCCTCAGGACTACCGCTAGCTGGGATCCGGCCCCTGCAGCTAACCCATGGCAAATTTGAAATATTGAATTACAATATATTTCCTTGTTTATTATATGGTTTGTTTTGACTTAATACTGTCTAATTATTATATTCTAAAGTTTATTCTGACTTTTGAGTACCTCTCTATGTACTTCATTGATTTCATCAAACTTTTATCCTCAACCATCACTTTTCTTCAACACTTAACCAATTTTTCTATCTTTTCAGCCTGTTTTCTGTTTTGGACCACTAATCCAGAACTCGGGCCGAACTCTGCCCCCAACAGAGTTCGGGCCGAGTTCGGTCCAATTGTTCCAGAGTCGGGATCAGCCTCTGCCGTTGGATCATTTTAGATCATACGGTCAGAATTTCTTCCGACCAAAGAAAACCCTCTCTTATATTTCGGGTTTTCTTCTCTCTCCTTCACTATTGCCTCCTTCCTCACCTCTTCAACCTTCTTCCTTCCAAACCCTAACCTTAGTTTTTGATCTAGGGTGCTCCATTATTCCTCAAAATCAAGGGAAAGGAGTTTCTCATCATTCTCTTCCACTGTTTATTGATTATTTGAGGTATCATTCTTGTCTTCTATACTTCACACTATCAAATTTTTTTTTATGGCTCCTCGCTTGTTCAATCGTGGAAAGAGGATTCGAACTGAGAGTGTTTCCTCTTCGGATTCTCCTCCAACGAATGAACAGATCATTGAACAACTTCAACCACCTCATCCATTGTTCAACCCACCTCGTCCTCGAAATCCTTCTACCTATGACAACCGATTATTTGTCTCACTAGATGCCTCAAACAACTGGTTTAGTGACTATCGGAATCGTCAGGTATTCACAGGACATCCTATTAATTTTTCTATCTTCTCTCAATATGATGCTTTATTTCATGACCTCTGTTTTGATGAGCTTATCACTACCACTTCTGCTATCTATCGTCATGCTGTCCAAATGTTCTACTGCAACATGACCTTTGATGATCTCCATATTTATTCACGAGTTGCAGGTATCAATATATCTTTTGATGACTTTGACTTAGCCGAATATCTTGATCTTCAAGAGCCCAATTCTTGGGAAAAGCTAGTTGACGCTCGCTCGTTCCGTTTTCCCGACGGAATTTCCCTTGAGAGCTTCAAGGACGATTTGTGTACTCCATACACACGTCCTCGCAAGCTCATGGCTAAATATCTCAACCCATATTTTTCTGATCTTCATTGGATTATCTCTAACACCATTCTACCCAAAACAGGTTCCCATGATGACATCACTTATCTGGAGATATCTGCTCTTTATCATCTTCACTTTGGAATTTCTTTCAATCTTCCACGTACAATGATGGACTGGATGATTCACTGTAGGAAGAAACCACGAGCTCTGGTTTATCCTTTGTACCTTTCTATGATCTTTCGTGCATTTAACATACCACTTGATATCTGTCCGTTCTTGCCTGCTCCTGCTTTCCTGTCCAAGGCACGACGTACTCAGGCAGTTGTCGCCTCTCCTGAGGCTTCTGAGCATTCTGATGATGCGGAGTCTGACCCCTCTCCTTTCGGTCAGGCTGCACCACCTCCACCTGCCACTCTTGACTCCATCCAGACCATGCTCCGGGATCGTTTCGACTTAGAGGCCGATCGGTGGGCTCAGATGGACTACCGCACTACCCTGCAGATGAGTGCACTCTGCAACTCGCTGCATGATATTCGGTACTCCATGTCCCATCATCCTACTATGGCCATTCCCATGCAGCGGGATCCCGATCGTAAGGGATATCGCATTAATGATCCGTGGGTCATGCGTTACCTGGATCCGGGTGCTGCTCTTGTGGATCCCAGACGTTCAAACTCTCCTGGACCATCTCATGCTCCGTGATGGAGATTGGCTACTATCTGCTGCTGCTGCTGATGATGACATTAGTTGATGCATTTTCATTTCTAGTTAGTTAGTTTCAGTTTTATGTACTTGGATGCTTTTAAACTCTGGTTGTGTGTTTGACATTTGGTTATGACACTTTATGCTAGTACTTCTTTTGACTATTTCTATACTGTTTCTTCTCTGCTTGGTGTGGTTGTATTACTATTAATTGTCTACTGCAGTTTTCTTTTATTATTCATTCTTCTGCAGTCTATATTGCTAACTGCCAAAAGGGGGAGAACTATGTATATTCTGCCTGGATATATATGGCTGGATATACTTGTTTGGTATCAGATCCTATCTTTTCGTATTTCTGTGCTTGTTTGTGCTTTTTGGGAGATATTATACAGGTTCCATGCACTATTTACGGGGGAGCTATTGCTTCTAGCTCAGCACCGTTCACTGATTACGGGGGAGCTATTACATTCTAGCTCGGCATCAAGTATGGGGGAGCTATGTTGCTATAATCAACTGTGTCCAGGTATGAATATTGAATATACATATATTATTTTGTCAATTATCAATATGGAGGAGATTGTTGACACAAAGTCACAGTCAACCAAATATTGACTACATTGACTAAATAATATCTGTATTAATTCAATACGACACACGACGTCTGCATAACAGTTCAAGACAGACGACAGCTCAGTCTCCGGCTCTCAGTGTGTTTTCGAGTCTGTATTTTATATTTTCATTGAGTCTAGACTTGTGTACTCTGAGTCTTGCTGAGCTCTTGACACTTAGTCTACAGCCTACCCAAAATCCCAAGCTCCACTGAACCAAACACTGCCCAAAAATCCCCTTAGAACCACTCTGTGCTCTGGAGACAGAGTTCGGGCCGAACTCTGCCTCCACACAGAGTTCGGGCCGAACTCTGTCCCCTAGAAATCAGGAACCCTAATTTTAGGGTTAGCTGGTTGCTAGTTGTCCAACGGCCAAATTTTTGAATTTTCCTACCCGAATTCTGGCCGAATTCTGCCTATAAAAACATTATAAATAGGGCATAAATTCTCTCATTCCAATCCATCCAATCTTCTTTTCTCTTCTCTCTTATAAGCTCAAGTAAGCCATACCCTTCCCATCTACTAGCCACAAGCCTCCTAAGTGTCGAGTGCTCAGCATCTCTCAGTTAGGATTCTTGTGCAAGAGTCGAAGAAGTCGCTTGGACAATTCCAAGCAAATCGCCACTGCGATCATCTGTTAGAAGTTGACGTGCTCTTCTGAAGAAAAGGCACGGGTTGTAAACTACTATTTCACAAATAGTTGATTTAATCCTGAGCTAGAGTTCTCAGGCCTGGACTAGTCCTCCACGAGAGAAACCAGGTTAAAATCGCTGTGTTTGCGTTTGCTCTTCTGCTCTTCATTTATTTTCCGTACTTTACTCTGATTATTTATTGTTGGTGAAAGAGTTATTTTTAATTGGCTATTTTTCTATATGAACTCTATTCACCCCCCTCTAGAGTTGCCATACTGTTCTTCAACTACCAGGCAACTCACATAGAAGAATAGTGAGATCCACCTCAGCTAGCAATATCATGAAGTCCAATACTGAGGGCACAACTACTTCTAAAATTTTGTCAACATATCCAGTCAGGATGGAACGAGCACAACCCTCAAATAACAGTTCTAATTAGACGATATTAAAAATGTAGCAGTAAATATAGAGAATATACAAGAAATCATGAAATGTACATGTGAGTATCATGGCAAGGGAAGCTGTAAATCTAGAGCTAGAACAAGGCAAGTAAAACTGATCATGGCATGTACAAGAATCAAGAATCATCTATCTAAGTGTGTGAGTACTAGCTACAACATGTGGTCGGCTTGGGTCTGCACAAGGTCATGATCTAGCCAATCATACGTGTGGTGTAGGATTGGCATTCACAAGGTTCACAAGATATACAAGGCGGGTATTGTCACGCCCCAGAACCAGAATACTGGAGAGCGGGGGCAGACATAGCCAGCTACGTATAATGAAATGGAATCCATCTCACTATACGGTCACGGCTGTCTAGATATATGAGGGTTTATCTACAAGCCAACAGTCTCTTAAGGTCAATAACAAGCCTAGTGTCTCAATCACGATCGAGCAAATAAGTAAATGTTACAAGATGTAAGATCACCAAATATACAATAGTAAGGCGTCCCAAACATTATATATTCAGCTGATCATGAAGCTAGTCGTTACAAAATATGAGGACTAGCAAGAGTTTAGTCATACATGATCAACCCTAGGTTGCCAATCATGTTACAGCCCGTAGGCAGACAGTAAGTAAAAATGTACACGAGCTAACACTGGCTCGGCGGCTAAACGCCTCAAAAGAATAATTTTACAATAAAGTGGGAGAGCAAAAATAAACCCACTCGTTGCCCTGGTTATGCCTGGTGGTCACCATGTGGCTGGAGATTCGGTAGATCCTCTGGAGCTGCTCTGGTATCTGGCCATACAAAACCAGCTGGGTCAGACCCCAGAAAGAGCAAGTGCCACAAAGGAGGCTTCACTTAGGAACTAAAACCAGCAATCAGCACAAGAGTAATAATATATATAATAAAAGACAACAATTAAAGAAAACAGGATAGGTGATATACGATGGGATAACCATGGGACTATTCAGATAACCAGGTTACAACCCGTAAACCAAACAAGGACCGGGGTTGTAACCCTTCGTCTGAACAGAACTTGGATTCTCCCACCATTTATCGGCAGGATAAATTAAGAAATTAGGACATATAATAATCTTGATATCAAGGTAAAGCACGAGTAATCATGCCATGTCATAACCTTATACAGGATCGAAACGAGACAAAGCTGGACTAGACTCCATCCAATCAATCACGGCCAAGCAAAGAGTACGGCTTGATAGTTTAACTAACTAGGGTTATCACAGTCCTAATTACTAGCAAGATGCAGTGAGATTATTCCACAGCCACAAGCCCTGCAGACCATCCAGGCTATTCGGACGCAATTAGGGATTGAATTCAAGTGGGTACATCGTCCAGGAAACGCATGTACCCTTAGGTGACTTAGAGGGTGCAATACATGACAGTGTGCTGGAAATGTGCCCTACTCGACGGTAGGCTACAGATCCCAAGTGGGGCGCCCAGATAACGGGATTGCCTGTAGCTGGGAAATCCCTTCATGACTACTGGATTTATTCTAGTTGTTAGCCTTAGTTGATTTCAGTGGGTACCCCTGACCGTGGTACTCAGGGATCCCCATCCTAGACATGATGCAAGACAAGACGGGTTCATTTGTACAAGCACAATCGTCCACGGTGTCCAAGTTATTCAATCTTGTCAAGTCGTGTTAGCCGTCGCAACAGCATTCAAGAAATATCATGCCAGGTTTATCATGTCCAGTGTACTTTGTCAGGAGTGCGCCACGGCGGGCCACTATCAAGAATTATCATGCCAAGTTATCATGTCAAATTTATCAGGTCAAGTTATCTCGTCAGGAGTGCACCACGGCGGGTCACTATCAAGTCATGCCATTTATCAAGGAGGAAAGAAACTTGTACAATTAAATAATAATATATATAATATATATATATTCTTGAAGCCAAGGAGAAACTCTACAACTTTCATGTTGGGAGTGGGAAGAAATTCGGACCACAATTTACGCAAATAAGACATTTAAACAATCAAAGTGGGACCCATGCGGTCCAAAAGTGGGAGAACAAACATGCGGTCAAAGAGAGTGGGAGGCCACCCATGCGGCCAGCCAAGGCTTATGCGGCCAGAAAATAACAGAATGGGGCCATGCAGCCAAAAGTAAATGCCTACAAGAGATATTCATGCAACCAGAAAAGATCGAGAGTGGGAAGGCAATAAATGCGAGCTTCCACTCAAACAAAGAAAAGGGGCACGTGGCCACTCAAGTATAGTAGCCACGTGGGACCCAACAATAATCAATGCATTAAACCCACGTAGCCAGCCTACAGTGGCAATTTGCCATGCGGCTCTGCTTGCATGAAAATGCAAACAAGTAACTAATATTAAATAATTATTATGCAGCTACACTTGATTCATGCATTATAAATGATGCATATGCGGCTCCAGCCCTATCCCAAGGCCTATGCGGCCAACCTAGCAAGCCTTGCTAATGCAAGCAATTATTACACAGACTAATGCTATATAATATAATATATACTAAAGCTCATTAATCAGACCAATGAGACTTAATGCTTATATAATATATTATATACTAAAGCTCATTAGCTTAGGAAATACAAATGACAATGCTCATAATATATAATATAATATATCTACTTGTAATTCATGCGGCCATGTTGCATTGGCTTAGCAAATGCAATGCCTAAATATACTTATAAGCCTATGCGGCCATGGCATTTAACTCCATGCAACCACCATGCGGCTAAAGAGTTAGCATGCAAGGCTAATACTGCACAGGCCATGCGGCCTTAAATAATTACGTGCACAGCTGAAAGCAAGCCAATAAAAAAAACAAATGCTAAAAGACAAAGCCTAATGCATGCAGATAATTATTAGTATATATAAGCAATGCAACTAAAGCTTGCATGCATTAATTTAACTCATGGCCTCTGCCATATGCGGCTCAATACTATCAGCATGCTCTTTTGCATGCAATTGCAAAAGCAAGCTAAGCCTTATGCGGCTCTCATGGGGGCATTAGAAAAATGCATTGGAACAATGCATTAAATGCATGCACTTTAATATAGGCAATAAAATATTGTATGTATGAGATGCACGTGGGAATATTGCATGCATATGCGGCTCACATGGGTGCTGATGCATTCTATTCTCAAATTCATTAAAATAGTGGTGCCTATGCGGCTCACTGATAGTATTGTATTAAATAATGCATGCAAAAGTAAGTGCTGGCTATTGCATTAATATGCCATGCGGCTGAGTGCAAAAATGTCCATGCGGCTCAGAAATTTCTCGTAGGTCAAAATTGGACCAAAGAAAATTCTCTGCAACCATGGGATCATCAACTTAGCAAAATATGCAAGTTTGATGGATCAAAATCCTGGGAACCAAAAAATACCACAAAGCTAGATCTACGAAAATTTAACCATGGAAATGAAAAATGACAAGTACTAAAGCGGGTTAGAAACTCATGAGAAAAACAATGGAACAATAAAAATGGGGTTCCTCCATAAAGCAAGATGCACTTGCCTAAGCTCTCCACTCTCTCCTGGTAGGTGAAGAGTAAAGATGGAGAAGAAGAAATGAGTAATGAGTGATAATGGAAGAGAGAGAGAGAGAGTGGGAAGATATTTATGGTGGGAGTGGTGGTAGGTGAGAGTGGTCCTCCACATAAAACCAAACCAAGCCAAACCCACCAAACCGAACCAAACCAAGCCAATGCAATTCCATGATGAACCATGCTAATGCAATATGCAAAATAAAACCCAAGGCTAACTAATTATGACAAACCAAAAATACGTGTCCGAAATACGTACACGTATTCCCAATACGTAATACGAGATATGGGCATTACAACTCTACCCACCTTAAAAGAATTCCGTCCTCGGAATTTAATCAAGTGGCTAGAGATGCAATGACAAGCTATACTAAGCAATCAATCATGCAATCATGTTTGTAAGCAAGGAAATCGAAGGCACGAGAAAGAGGAAAGATATCCTGCTAGGAACCTCTCTGTCGGTTCTGAATCTGAGCTTGGACCTGGGCATACTGCTGGGGTCTCTGTAGCTGGAAGGCTAGGGCCTGAGGCGGCAATGGCCTCGGAGGCTGGTACTGCTGCTGAAACACTTGGGCCTGAGGCAGCAATGGCCTTGGTAATGGATACTGCTGCTGCTGGACTGGGGCTGGTCCCCTTACCGAGGGACTAGTCTGGGCTGATGACGAACTGGCCCTATTCGGACATGATCCTATCTTGTGGTCCGGTGCTCCACAAGCCAAGCACAATCCCTGTGCTCTGCGACACTCCGAAACAACGTGTCCTGGCTTTCCACAATGAGTGCATCCCATTGCGGAAGACTGCTTCGGCTTCTGTTGCTGAGGGGACGTGACCGACGTCACTGAGGCCGCCTGCCTCGGAGTTCCAATTGTCAAAGCCCTGACTGTCGGGGCTGGTGCTGTCGACTGGGTCATCTGACCGTGAGATCGCTTCCGACCTCCGGTCCTGTCTACTATCCTGTGGGAAGTATACTCGTGCCTCCTGGCTGCTCTCAACACTGTATCAAAAGTATGATGCTCAAACTGTTCCACTGCCAACAAAATCTCGAGGTGGAGCCCTTGCTGGAACCGCTGGGCTCTGTCAAACTCGGTCACCACCAAGGTGGGAGCAAACCGACTGAGCCTCGAAAACTCGGTCGCATATCCGTCGACCGTTCTTCCTCCTTGCTTCAGATTGGTGAACTTGGTCTGTAGATCGTACCGAGCCACCGTATCGAAGTACTTAGTCTGGAATCTCTCTCTGAATAGTGCCCATGGAATAGGGGCCACTAATCCCACGGCCTGTGCTGCCCACCAGCTGCGGGCAAGATCCAATAACTGTAGACGCACCACGGCCACCTTCTTATCTTCGGGCGTCTTCGCTGCCTCTAGAATGACTTCAGTATCCTGGAGCCACGCGTCAGCAGCGATAGCATCTTCACTGCCATCGAAGAATGGAGGGTTCAGGCGCTTGAAACTGTTCGCTGCACTATTCCTTGGATGACCGTCTCTGTTCAGAGCATCTGCCACTGCCTGTTGCAAGGCATCTCCTCGGCGATCTTGGGAAGCTAACAATGATCTGATGAGACCCACCAAAATGCCATCATCGGGCTCTGCAGACTGGACTGGCTGAACTGGTGGCTCTCCTCCAGTAGGTACGACTCGGGAGGCTGCTCCTGAGTGCTGGGCCTGATCTTCTGGTTGCTGCTGGTCCACGGGAGGTGATCCACCTTGCTGATCGGCAGGACCAGGAACAATGCCACTGAAGAAGACGACATGGGAACAATAAGGAAGGACCAGGAAAGATCAACGATTACAAGCATATGATCAGGACAAGAATTTTCAGGGATCAAGAGAATACAAGCAGAGATCAAGGACGAGTACTGATCGAGACACCTATTCGGTAAACCCTCACATATCTTGATTTACAAGACCTGCATAGGCCACCACTTAAACCATGTCACGCCCCAGAACCAGAATACTGGAGAGCGGGGGCTGACATAGCCAGCTACGTATAATGAAATGGAATTCATCTCACTATACGGTCACGACTGTCTAGATATATGAGAGTTTATCTACAAGCCAACAGTCTCTTAAGGTCAATAACAAGCCTAGTGTCTCAATCACGATCGAGCAAATAAGTAAATGTTACAAGATGTAAGATCACCAAATATACAATAGTAAGGCGTCCCAAACATTACATATTCAGCTGATCATGAAGCTAGTCGTTACAAAATATGAGGACTAGCAAGAGTTTAGTCATACATGATCAACCCTAGGTTGCCAATCATGTTACAGCCCGTAGGCAGACAGTAAGTGAAAATGTACACGAGCTAACACTGGCTCGGCGGCTAAACGCCTCAAAAGAATAATTTTACAATAAAGTGGGAGAGCAAAAATAAACCCACTCGTTGCCCTGGTTATGCCTGGTGGTCACCATGTGGCTGGAGATTCGGTAGATCCTCTGGAGCTGCTCTGGTATCTGGCCATACAAAACCAGCTGGGTCAGACCCCAGAAAGAGCAAGTGCCACAAAGGAGGCTTCACTTAGGAACTAAAACCAGCAATCAGCACAAGAGTAATAATATATATAATAAAAGACAACAATTAAAGAAAACAGGACAGGTGATATACGATGGGATAACCATGGGACTATTCAGATAACCAGGTTACAACCCGTAAACCAAACAAGGACCGGGGTTGTAACCCTTCGTCTGAACAGAACTTGGATTCTCCCACCATTTATCGGCAGGATAAATTAAGAAATTAGGATATGTAATAATCTTGATATCAAGGTAAAGCACGAGTAATCATGCCATGTCATAACCTTATACAGGATCGGGACGAGACAAAGCTGGACTAGACTCCATCCAATCAATCACGGCCAAGCAATGAGTACGGCTTGATAGTTTAACTAACTAGGGTTATCACAGTCATAATTACTAGCAAGATGCAGTGAGATTATTCCATAGCCACAAGCCCTCCAGACCATCCAGGCTATTCGGACGCAATTAGGGATTGAATTCAAGTGGGTACATCGTCCAGGAAATGCATGTACCCTTAGGTGACTTAGAGGGTACAACACATGACAGTGTGCTGGAAATGTGCCCTACTCGACGGTAGGCTACAGATCCCAAGTGGGGCGCCCAGATAACGGGATTGCCTGTAGCTGGGAAATCCCTTCATGACTACTGGATTTATTCTAGTTGTTAGCCTTAGTTGATTTCAGTGGGTACCCCTGACCGTGGTACTCAGGGATCCCCATCCTAGACATGATGCAAGACAAGACGGGTTCATTTGTACAAGCACAATCGTCCACGGTGTCCAAGTTATTCAATCTTGTCAAGTCGTGTTAGCCGTCGCAACAACATTCAAGAAATATCATGCCAGGTTTATCATGTCCAGTGTACTTTGTCAGAAGTGCGCCACGGCGGGCCACTATCAAGAATTATCATGCCAAGTTATCATGTCAAATTTATCAGGTCAAGTTATCTCGTCAGGAGTGCACCACGGCGGGTCACTATCAAGTCATGCCATTTATCAAGGAGGAAAGAAACTTGTACAATTAAATAATAATATATATAATATATATATATTCTTGAAGCCAAGGAGAAACTCTACAACTTTTATGTTGGGAGTGGGAAGAAATTCGGACCACAATTCACGCAAATAAGACATTTAAACAATCAAAGTGGGACCCATGCGGTCCAAAAGTGGGAGAACAAACATGCGGTCAAAGAGAGTGGGAGGCCACCCATGCGGCCAGCTAAGGCTTATGCGGCCAGAAAATAACAGAATGGGGCCATGCGGCCAAAAGTAAATGCCTACAAGAGATATTCATGCAACCAGAAAAGATCGAGAGTGGGAAGGCAATAAATGCGAGCTTCCACTCAAACAAAGAAAAGGGGCACGTGGCCACTCAAGTATAGTAGCCACGTGGGACCCAACAATAATCAATGCATTAAACCCACGTAGCCAGCCCACAGTGGCAATTTGCCATGCGGCTCTGCTTGCATGAAAATGCAAACAAGTAACTAATATTAAATAATTATTATGCAGCTACACTTGATTCATGCATTATAAATGATGCATATGCAGCTCCAGCCCTATCCCAAGGCCTATGCGGCCAACCTAGCAAGCCTTGCTAATGCAAGCAATTATTACACAGACTAATGCTATATAATATAATATATACTAAAGCTCATTAATCAGACCAATGAGACTTAATGCTTATATAATATATTATATACTAAAGCTCATTAGCTTAGGAAATACAAATGACAATGCTCATAATATATAATATAATATATCTACTTGTAATTCATGCGGCCATGTTGCATTGGCTTAGCAAATGCAATGCCTAAATATACTTATAAGCCTATGCGGCCATGGCATTTAACTCCATGCAACCACCATGCGGCTAAAGAGTTAGCATGCAAGGCTAATACTGCACAGGCCATGCGGCCTTGAATAATTACGTGCACAGCTGAAAGCAAGCCAATAAAAAAAACAAATGCTAAAAGACAAAGCCTAATGCATGCAGATAATTATTAGTATATATAAGCAATGCAACTAAAGCTTGCATGCATTAATTTAACTCATGGCCTCTGCCATATGCGGCTCAATACTATCAGCATGCTCTTTTGCATGCAATTGCAAAAGCAAGCTAAGCCTTATGCGGCTCTCATGGGGGCATTAGAAAAATGCATTGGAACAATGCATTAAATGCATGCACTTTAATATAGGCAATAAAATATTGTATGTATGAGATGCACGTGGGAATATTGCATGCATATGCGGCTCACATGGGTGCTGATGCATTTTATTCTCAAATTCATTAAAATAGTGGTGCCTATGCGGCTCACTGATAGTATTGTATTAAATAATGCATGCAAAAGTAAGTGCTGGCTATTGCATTAATATGCCATGCGGCTGAGTGCAAAAATGTCCATACGGCTCAAAAATTTCTCGTAGGTCAAAATTGGACCAAAGAAAATTCTCTGCAACCATGGGATCATCAACTTAGCAAAATATGCAAGTTTGATGGATCAAAATCCTGGGAACCAAAAAATACCACAAAGCTAGATCTACGAAAATTTAACCATGGAAATGAAAAATGACAAGTACTAAAGTGGGTTAGAAACTCATGAGAAAAACAATGGAACAATAAAAATGGAATTCCTCCATGAAGCAAGATGCACTTGCCTAAGCTCTCCACTCTCTCCTGGTAGGTGAAGAGTAAAGATGGAGAAGAAGAAATGAGTAATGAGTGATAATGGAAGAGAGAGAGAGAGTGGGAAGATATTTATGGTGGGAGTGGTGGTAGGTGAGAGTGGTCCTCCACATAAAACCAAACCAAGCCAAACCCACCAAACCGAACCAAACCAAGCCAATGCAATCCCATGATGAACCATGCTAATGCAATATGCAAAATAAAACCCAAGGCTAACTAATTATGACAAACCAAAAATACGTGCCCGAAATACGTACACGTATTCCCAATACGTAATACGAGATATGGGCATTACAGGTATTGACAACACATCTACACTAATACTCTCCGTCCCCGACTAGTATAGTGGATCCAACCATAACACATCATGACACGCAATTCTCCGAGAGGGTAGCTAGCCTTCGCAGGAATCGTGTCTATACAATGCACAATGAACAAGAAAGACTTGCACAAGATATACCAAGGAAAGCGAGGAATAACATCTCATGACGGAATCCAGAGAAATACCAATCCGTGTGAACAATGTGTCAAGAGAACAAGGATATCTACATTAAATACAAGAAACATAGACGATATCATAAAATAGAAATATTATCAGAGAATGTACTCGCCTGAGATCTGGTGGAATATGTCAACTGAGTCCAAGAACAGTGCCTCGAGGACCTATAGGTGGAATACTGTATCAATATAGGGGTTTGGAAGTAAAATCAAGTCATACTAAGTCAAACTAGGTCACAAGAAGTCAAACTAGGTCAAACTAGGTCAATGGTTGACTTTTAGTCATTTGGTCAACTCTAGTCAACCCTAGGTCAACTCTAGGTCAAACTTGACTAACATTTGACTTTGGGTCAACTGGTCAACTTCGGTCCAGTTATAGTCAATTTTTGTGGTGGGCCATGCAGGCCACCACACTATCTCTCTTAGGGTGGAGAGAGATCGAAGACCCACTCCTCCTTCGTCCCTGGGTCTACATAGGTCTTGCCATGCGATCGCTTTTAGCCCTCCCCTCCAAACGAACCTGGCACATAGACTCTCAATCTTCCTTATCGTCTTCATAGGCAGAAGAACAACTTGGAACCAGTAAGCTACTATGGAGTTAATCACCGCTCGAACAAGCTCGATTCGGCCTCCGAAGGAGAGGAGCTGAGCCTGCCAGCCTTCCAACCTGCTTTCCACCATATGAATGAGATTGCTGCAGTCGACGTATCTGGCGTAATTCGACGCGAGCGGGACCCCAAGGTATATAACGGGGAGAGTCCCAATCTGCATTTGAAGCTTATTAGCCCATTTCTGTTTCTTCGAGCATGTCCTGTTTAGGAACAGCGTGCTCTTCTCCTTATTCAAGCAAAGCCCAGAGACTGTCTCGAATTTTCTAAGAATGTCAAGTAAGCATTGGACCCCAGAATCTGTAGGCTTAATAAATACTAACAAATCGTCAGCGTAGATAAGGTGAGTCACCGTAGGCTTGACTAACCTGTTAATCGGGATAATCTCCTTCAAATGCTCGGCCTTATCCATGAGACAAAAGAAATGTTCCATAACCATGGTGAATAAGTAAGCTGACAACGGGTCCCCCTGTCTGAGTCCTCTCGAGCTGTGAATGAAACCGCAGGGAACGCCTCGGATCATGATGAAGAAGGATGGAGTAGATATGCATTCATAAACTCTGTCAACCTACCAGTCGTCAAAGCCCATGGCTTTCATAATTCGGATCACAAAGTGCCTGTTGACGGAGTCGTAGGCCTTCCTGAGATCGAGCTTAGCACACGCCTTATTGCTCCCCACCTTATTGAAGTCTCTGACTTGCTCATTCGCGATAAGACAATTCTCTGTGATACTCCTACCATGGATGAACGCAGATTGATTTAAGGAGATCAATCCAGGCAGGAGGGTCCTCATCCGCCTACACATAAGATGGGCTATCACCTTGTAAATAAAGTTGCAACAAGAGATAGGCCTAAAGTCCTTCAGGTCTGAGGCCCCGGATTTCTTTGGGATGAGTGTAATGAAGGTGTGATTGAACTGCCTCAAAAGTTTACCAGTTCTGAAGAAGTCTCTAACCGATTATAACACGAGGATCTTCACTGTGTCCCAGTGGTTTATGAAGAAACCAGTCGAGTACCCGTCCGGCCTCAGAGATTTGTTGGCCTTGGACGAGAGAACAACTTCCTCCAGTTCTTTTAGAGAAACAATCTTGTGCAATCCGACGTTCGCTTCTTCAGTGAGGAGTCTTTTGCATATTATAAGATCTTCAGGAACCTGAGAATCCGTTTTGTTGTAAAGCTCAGTGAAAAACTCTGTGACCGCCGCTTCAATCTCAACCGAATTTTCAATCTTGTTCCCGTTCTTCCCAAACAGCAAGGCGATTTGATTACGGTTCCGTCTGGCTTTCACGACCCCGTGGAAGAACTTGGAGCAGGAGTCTTCGTGCTTAAGCCAATCACATTTAGCTTTTTGCCTGAGACTGATTTTCTCGAGCATAGTCTTCTTGACCACCTTCTCTTTAAGCTCTCTTTCTTTTTGAATGCTTCCCTCCGTGAAGGATATCTGGTTAGAGAGTTGGATCTCCTCCAGTTGTTTTTGTAACTCAGCCAAGTTGGATTTAGGCTTATCTTTGACCCAGGATTTAAGCTTGGCCTTCACCTCCTTGAGTTTGGACATCAGTCGAAATTGACTGAAACCTGACACTTGCTTAGCCCATCCTTCCTTTACTGCATCATCATATCCTTCCTGGAGCTTCCAAGAGTTGCAATATTTGAAAGGAGGAGGGCCTCTCGAGCTGTTTTCCAGGAATTTCACCAATAGGGGAGAGTGATCGCTTGGACCTGAAGGCAATCCTAAAACATCAACGTCAGGAAAAGAATCGAACCAAAGGGAATTACCTAGCGCACGATCAAGCTGGCATTCAATGCGATTGACGGTGGCTTGATTATTCCATGACCAGATCACTCCATGTCGTCGAAGATCCGTAATGCCAGCTGTGAGAGCGCAGTCCTGAAAGTCTTCAAGGATGAAGCCCGGAACCTCTCTGCCACCCTTTTCTCCTGCTTGTACATAATGGTGTTGAAGTCACCAATAAATATCAGGGGCATCGACGAACCTATTCCCAGGCTAACCTCAACTATGTCTCTCCACAGAGAGGCTCTAAGTTTACGGTCATTGAACCCATAGACAACACCGACTAACATGTTCAGACCTCCATTATTAGAGAACTTCAAGATGATTAGTTGTTGGGACTCAAAACGGACAGTGCCTTTCCAAGTACTACTGTTCCAGAGCACCCATATTCTGGCCATCTCGTTAAGGTGAAGATTATGAGCACCTTACCAATTGTCCGGGATTCTCCTTCTCAGCGTATACTCTGACTTAATCTTCGACTCAAGCACGATGACGATCGAGCTACAAAATCTCTTCATGTTGTCTCGCACGCTCCTCCATCTACCTATCAAGTTTGCTCCCCTGACATTCCAGGCGAGTATCGACATTAACAACTATGGGAGGGGTCCTTCTGAGAGCTCGCATTCAACCGGGAAGGGTCGGGTGAAGTATCAATGCCTATATTTTCCTTCTCGCTTAGAGGGCTCATAGAGGCTCTCTGTGTGATGCCCGTAGTCCGTATTACGTATTGGAAATACGTGTACGTATTTCGGGCTCGTATTTTTGGTTTGTCATAATTAGTTAGCCTTGGATTTTTATTTTTTGCATATTGTATTTGCATGGTTCATCTTGGCATGGCATTGGCTTGGTTTGGTTCAGTTTAGTGGGTTTGGCTTGGTTTGGTTTTATGTGGAGAACCACTCCCACCTACCACCACTCCCACCATAAATATCTATCCTACTCTCTCTCTTCCATTATTACTCATTACTCATTTCTTCTTCTCCATCTTTACTCTTCACCTACCAGGAGAGTGGAGAGCTTAGGCAAGTGCATCTTGCTTCATGGAGGAACCCCATTTTTATTGTTCCATTGTCTTCCTCATGTGTTTCTAACCCACTTTAGTACTGGTTATTTTTCATTTCCATGGTTAAATTTTTGTAGATCTAACTTTGTGGTATTTTTGATTTCCTGGATTTTTGATCCATCAAACTTGCATATTTTGCTGAGTTGATGATCCCATGATTGCAGAGAATTTCCTTTGGTCCAATTTGACCTACGAGAAATTTTTGAGCCGCATGGGCATTTTTGACACTCAGCCGCATGGCCTACTAATGCAATAGCAAGCAATTAGTTTGCATGTATTTAATACCAATATTCAGCCGCATGTGGCACTTGGTTGTGGCCGCATGAGCTTGAAATAATAGATGCATTAAATAATGCATGACCCTGGATCTCCAGTCGCATGCATATTAATGTGTTATACCAATGCATGCAATATTTTAATGATTAGTTTAATGCAATTTTTCCAAACACGAACACTTAGTACCAGCCGCATAGCATGCATCGCACTAAAAATACTGCTTGTCCTGCCGCATACACTTTTGTTAGAGCATTAAAGAATGCCTTGCTTGGAATTAAAGGAATGTGCTTTGGTTAAAAGCATTAAATAATGCTTTACTACAGGATTGTACTTTGGTTAAAAGCATTTAATAATGCTTTACTACGGAATGTGCACAGAATGTGTTGTGTTAACACATTAACATTGAATGTACTTTTGTAAGCATTAATTAAGGCTTGACTTTCATGCTTGTCTTTTCTAAGTACACTTTTATTTACTCCTCCTAATGCATCCTGGAAAGGAGCCGCATATGGTATATTGTCAATGCAAGGAGCTGCATATGGTATTTTAGTGCATTTCCTAAAAAAAAAGAAAAAAAAAGAAAAGCAATTACCTATGCATTGTCAATGCAAGGAGCCGCATGCACTTGCCAACATACTTGCCATCAAATGTATAATCATTAGTTATTTAATTATTTAATATTTGTTGCCTTTTGTATTTTCATGCAAGCAATTGTGAGGGTGAGCCGCATGGACATTTACAGCCTTAATAACTGCTTGATGCAGAGCCGCATGGCCCTGGCCATTTAATATTATTATGGAATCTAAGGTGAGCCGCATAGGCTCCCTTCCCCCACTATTTAATATTTTGGCCACGTGAACCATTAATTAAAGGGTTCACGTGTACCACTTCTTATTGCATTAATTATGGGGGTCCCACATAACTTCTTTTAGATGACTTGCTTGCTGAAGTGGGAGCTTGCAATTATTGCGGGTCCCACTATCTTTTGTCTTACTTGATTTCATGCCCTCTTTGTTATATTGGCCGCATGGATGGCCTCCCACTCTCTTTGACCGCATATTTGTTCTCCCACTTTTGGACCACATGGGTCCCACTTTGATTGTTTAAATGTTTTATTTGCTTGAATTGTGGTCAAAATTTCTTCCCACTCCCAACATGAAAGTTGTAAAGTTTCTCTTTGGCTTCAAGAATATATATATATATTATTAATATATTATTATTTAATTGTGCAAGTTTCTCTCCTCCTTGATAATTGGCATGACTTGATAGTAACCCGCCGTGGTGCACTCCTGACATGATAACTTGACCTGACAAATTTGACATGATAACTTGACATGATAATTCTTGATAGTGGCCCGCCGTGGCGCACTCTTGACATGATGAACCTGACATGATATTCCTTGAAATGCTGTTGCGACGGCTAACACGACATGACAAGATTGAATGACCTGGACACCGTGGACGATTGTGCTTGTGCAAATGAACCCGTCTTGTCTTGTATCATGTCTAGGATGGGGACCCCTGAGTACCACGGTCAGGGGCACCTACTGAAATCAACTAAGGCTAACAACTAGAATAAATCCAGTAGTCATGAAGAGATTTCCCAGCTACAGGCAATCCCGTTATCTGGGCGCCCCACTTGGGATCTGTAGCCTGCCGTCGAGTAGGGCACATTTCCAGCACACTGTCATGTGTTGCACCCTCTAAGTCACCTAAGGGTACATGCGTTTTCTGGACGATGTACCCACTTGAATGCAACTCTAAATTGCGTCTGGATAGCCTGGATGGTCTGCAGGGCTTGTGGCTGTGGAATAATCTCGCTGCATCTTGCTAGTAATTAGGCCTGTGATAACCCTAGTTAGTTAAAGTATCAAGCCGTACTTACTGCTTGGCCGTGAAATGTTGGATGAAGTTTACCAGTCTATTCTTGTCTTGATCCTGTACAAGATTATTACATGTCCTGATTTCTTAACTTGTCCTGCCGATAAATGGTGGGAGAATCCAAGTTCTGTTCAGACGAAGGGTTACAACCCCGGTCCTTGTTTGGTTTACGGGTTGTAACCTGGTTATCTGAATAGTCCCATGGTTATCCCATCGTATATCACCTGCCCTGTTTTTCCTTAATTGTTGTCTTTATTTTATATTATTACTCTTGTGCTGATTGCTGGTTTTAGTTCCTAAGTAAAGCCTCCTTTGTGGCACTTGCTCTTTCTGGGGTCTGACCCAGCTGGTTTTGTATGGCCAGATACCAGAGCCGTTCCAGAGGATCTACCGAATCTCCAGCCACATGGTGACCACTAGACGGAATCCTGGCAACGAGTGGGTTATTTTTGGCTCTCCCACTTTATTATAAAATTATTCTTTTGAGGCGTTTAGCCACCGAGCAAGTGTTAGCTCGTGTACATTTTACTTACTGTCTGCCTACGGGCTGTAACATGATTGACAACCTAGGGTTGATCATGTATGACTAAAACTCTTGCTAGTCCTCACATTTTGTAACGACTAGCTTCATGATCAGCTGGATATGTAATGTTTGGGACGCCTTACTATTGTATATTTGGTGATCTTACATCTTGTAACTCTATTTACTTGCTTGTGATTGAGACACTAGGCTTGTTATTGACCCTAAGAGACTGATGGCTTGTAGATAAACCCTCATATATCTAGACAGCCGTGACCGTATAGTGGAGTGGATTCCATTTCATTATACGTAGCTGGCTATGTCTGCCCCCGCTCTCCAGTGTTCTGGTTCTGGGGCGTGACATGGTTTAAGTGGTGGCCCATGCAGGTCTTGTAAATCAAGATATGTGAGGGTTTACCGAATAGATGTCTCAATCAGTATTCGTCTTTGATCTCTGCTCGTATCCCCTTGATCCCTGAAATTCTTGTCCTGATCACATGCTTGTAATCGTTGATCTGTCCTGGTCCTTCCTTATTATTCCCATGTCGTCTTCTTCAGCGGCATTGAACCTGGACCTGCCGATCAGCAAGGCGGATCACCTCCCGTAGACCAGCAGCAACCAGAAGATCAGGTCCAGCACTCAGGAGCAGCCTCCCGAGTCGTACCTACTGAAGGAGAGCCGCCAGTTCAGCCAGTCCAGCCTGCAGAGCCTGATGATGGCACCTTGGTGGGTCTCATCAGATCATTGTTAGCTTCCCAAGATCGCCGAGGAGATGCCTTGCAACAGGCGGTGGCAGATGCTCTGAATAGAGACGGTCATCCAAGGAACAGTACAGCGAACGGTTTCAAGCGCCTGAACCCTCCATTCTTCGATGGCAGTGAAGATGCTATCGCTGCTGACGCGTGGCTCCAGGATACTGAAGTCATTCTAGAGGCAGCGAAGACGCCCGAGGATGAGAAGGTGGCCGTGGTGCGTCTACAGTTATTGGATCTTGCCCGCAGCTGGTGGGTAGCACAGGCCGTGGGATTAGTGGCCCCTATTCCATGGGCACTATTCAGAGAGAGATTCCAGACTAAGTACTTCGATACGGTGGCTCAGTACGATCTACAGACCAGGTTCACCAATCTAAAGCAAGGAGGCAGAACGGTCGACGGATATGCGGCCGAGTTTTCCAGGCTTAGTCGGTTTGCTCCCACTTTGGTGGCGACCGAGTTTGATAGAGCCCAGCGGTTCCAGCAAGGGCTCCATCTCGAGATTTTGTTACCAGTGGAACAGTTTGAGCATCAGACTTTTGATGCAGTGTTGAGAGCGGCACGAAGGCACGAGTATACCTCCCACAGGATCGTGGACAGGACCGGAGGTCGGAAGCGATCTCACGGCCAGATGACCCAGTCGACAGCACCAGCCCCAGCAGTCAGGGCCTTGACAATTGGAACTCCGAGGCAGGCAGCCTCAGTGACGTCGGTCACGTCCCCTCAGCAACAGAAGCAGAAGCAGTCTTCCGTAATAGGCTGCACTCATTGTGGGAAGCCAGGACACGTTGTTTCGGAGTGTCGCAGAGCACAGGGATTGTGCTTGGCTTGTGGAGCACCGGACCACAAGATAGGGTCCTGTCCGAATAGGGCCAGTTCGTCCTCGGCCCAGACTAGTCCCTCGGTAAGGGGACCAGTCCCAGTCCAGCAGCAGCAGCAGCAGTACCAGCCTCCGAGGCCATTGCCGCCTCAGGCCCTAGCCTTCCAGTTACAAAGACCCCAGCAGTATGCCCAGGTCCAAGCTCAGATCCAGAACCGGCAGAGAGGTTCCTAGCAGGATATCTTCCTCTTTTCTCGTGCCTTCGATTTCCTTGCTTACATACATGATTGCATGATTGATTGCTTAGTATAGCTTGCCTGTGATTAGTATAGCTTGTCCTTGCCACTCTAGCCCCTTGATTAAATTCCGAGGACGGAATTCTTTTAAGGTGGGTAGAGTTGTGATGCCCGTAGTCCGTATTACGTATTGGAAATACGTGTACGTATTTCGGGCTCGTATTTTTGGTTTGTCATAATTAGTTAGCCTTGGATTTTTATTTTTTGCATATTGTATTTGCATGGTTCATCTTGGCATGGCATTGGCTTGGTTTGGTTCGGTTTAGTGGGTTTGGCTTGGTTTGGTTTTATGTGGAGAACCACTCCCACCATAAATATCTATCCCACTCTCTCTCTTCCATTATTACTCATTACTCATTTCTTCTTCTCCATCTTTACTCTTCACCTACCAGGAGAGTGGAGAGCTTAGGCAAGTACATCTTGCTTCATGGAGGAACCCCATTTTTATTGTTCCATTGTCTTCCTCATGTGTTTCTAACCCACTTTAGTACTGGTTATTTTTCATTTCCATGGTTAAATTTTTGTAGATCTAACTTTGTGGTATTTTTGATTTCCTGGATTTTTGATCCATCAAACTTGCATATTTTGCTGAGTTGATGATCCCATGATTGCAGAGAATTTCCTTTGGTCCAATTTGACCTACGAGAAATTTTTGAGCCGTATGGGCATTTTTGACACTCAGCCGCATGGCCTACTAATGCAATAGCAAGCAATTAGTTTGCATGTATTTAATACCAATATTCAGCCGCATGTGGCACTTGGTTGTGGCCGCATGAGCTTGAAATAATAGATGCATTAAATAATGCATGACCCTGGATCTCCAGTCGCATGCATATTAATGTGTTATACCAATGCATGCAATATTTTAATGATTAGTTTAATGCAATTTTTCCAAACACGAACACTTAGTACCAGCCGCATAGCATGCATCGCACTAAAAATACTGCTTGTCCTGCCGCATACACTTTTGTTAGAGCATTAAAGAATGCCTTGCTTGGAATTAAAGGAATATGCTTTGGTTAAAAGCATTAAATAATGCTTTACTACAGGATTGTACTTTGGTTAAAAGCATTTAATAATGCTTTACTACGGAATGTGCACAGAATGTGTTGTGTTAACACATTAACATTGAATGTACTTTTGTAAGCATTAATTAAGGCTTGACTTTCATGCTTGTCTTTTCTAAGTACACTTTTATTTACTCCTCCTAATGCATCCTGGAAAGGAGCCGCATATGGTATATTGTCAATGCAAGGAGCTGCATATGGTATTTTAGTGCATTTCCTAAAAAAAGAAAAAAAAAAGAAAAGCAATTACCTATGCATTATCAATGCAAGGAGCCGCATGCACTTGCCAACATACTTGCCATCAATTGTATAATCATTAGTTATTTAATTATTTAATATTTGTTGCCTTTTGTATTTTCATGCAAGCAATTGTGAGGGTGAGCCGCATGGACATTTACAGCCTTAATAACTGCTTGATGCAGAGCCGCATGGCCCTGGCCATTTAATATTATTATGGAATCTAAGGTGAGCCGCATAGGCTCCCTTCCCCCACTATTTAATATTTTGGCCACGTGAACCATTAATTAAAGGGTTCACGTGTACCACTTCTTATTGCATTAATTATGGGGGTCCCACATAACTTCTTTTAGATGACTTGCTTGCTGAAGTGGGAGCTTGCAATTATTGCGGGTCCCACTATCTTTTGTCTTACTTGATTTCATGCCTTCTTTGTTATATTGGCCGCATGGATGGCCTCCCACTCTCTTTGACCGCATGTTTGTTCTCCCACTTTTGGACCACATGGGTCCCACTTTGATTGTTTAAATGTTTTATTTGCTTGAATTGTGGTCAAAATTTCTTCCCACTCCCAACATGAAAGTTGTAGAGTTTCTCTTTGGCTTCAAGAATATATATATATTATTAATATATTATTATTTAATTGTGCAAGTTTCTCTCCTCCTTGATAATTGGCATGACTTGATAGTGACCCGCCGTGGTGCACTCCTGACATGATAACTTGACCTGACAAATTTGACATGATAACTTGACATGATAATTCTTGATAGTGGCCCGCCGTGGCGCACTCTTGACATGATGAACCTGACATGATATTCCTTGAAATGCTGTTGCGACGGCTAACACGACATGACAAGATTGAATGACCTGGACACCGTGGACGATTGTGCTTGTGCAAATGAACCCGTCTTGTCTTGCATCATGTCTAGGATGGGGACCCCTGAGTACCACGGTCAGGGGCACCTACTGAAATCAACTAAGGCTAACAACTAGAATAAATCCAGTAGTCATGAAGAGATTTCCCAGCTACAGGCAATCCCGTTATCTGGGCGCCCCACTTGGGATCTGTAGCCTGCCGTCGAGTAGGGCACATTTCCAGCACACTGTCATGTGTTGCACCCTCTAAGTCACCTAAGGGTACATGCGTTTCCTGGACGATGTACCCACTTGAATGCAACTCTAAATTGCGTCTGGATAGCCTGGATGGTCTGCAGGGCTTGTGGCTGTGGAATAATCTCGCTGCATCTTGCTAGTAATTAGGCCTGTGATAACCCTAGTTAGTTAAAGTATCAAGCCGTACTTACTGCTTGGCCGTGAAATGTTGGATGAAGTTTACCAGTCTATTCTTGTCTTGATCCTGTACAAGATTATTACATGTCCTGATTTCTTAACTTGTCCTGCCGATAAATGGTAGGAGAATCCAAGTTCTGTTCAGACGAAGGGTTACAACCCCGGTCCTTGTTTGGTTTACGGGTTGTAACCTGGTTATCTGAATAGTCCCATGGTTATCCCATCGTATATCATCTGCCCTGTTTTTCCTTAATTGTTGTCTTTATTTTATATTATTACTCTTGTACTGATTGCTGGTTTTAGTTCCTAAGTAAAGCCTCCTTTGTGGCACTTGCTCTTTCTGGGGTCTGACCCAGCTGGTTTTGTATGGCCAGATACCAGAGCCGCTCCAGAGGATCTACCGAATCTCCAGCCACATGGTGACCACTAGACGAAATCCTGGCAACGAGTGGGTTATTTTTGGCTCTCCCACTTTATTATAAAATTATTCTTTTGAGGCGTTTAGCCACCGAGCAAGTGTTAGCTCGTGTACATTTTACTTACTGTCTGCCTACGGGCTGTAACATGATTGGCAACCTAGGGTTGATCATGTATGACTAAAACTCTTGCTAGTCCTCACATTTTGTAACGACTAGCTTCATGATCAGCTGGATATGTAATGTTTGGGACGCCTTACTATTGTATATTTGGTGATCTTACATCTTGTAACTCTATTTACTTGCTTGTGATTGAGACACTAGGCTTGTTATTGACCCTAAGAGACTGATGGCTTGTAGATAAATCCTCATATATCTAGACAGCCGTGACCGTATAGTGGAGTGGATTCCATTTCATTATACGTAGCTGGCTATGTCTGCCCCCGCTCTCCAGTGTTCTGGTTCTGGGGCGTGACACTCTGTAGCATGGCTTCCCATAAGGGATTAGCTTTGGTCAGTCGAGTCTCTTCTGAAGAAACCCCCTGAAGTAAGCCCCTGACCAAGCCGCTCAACTTTGTGGGAGCAGAGGCATTCTTTTCCTGACTTTGTGGTCTTTAACCGATGGAGGAGACCCTGCCGCTAGGCCACTGGGAACTCATGTTGCCTGCTTAACACGAGGAGAGTCCTCGATGGCTAAAACCTGTCAGGTCGCCGGAGTGCTGGACCCCTGTCTCTTCCCCAGAACAGATGTCTTCGACCCTTCCTCCATGTCTGCAGTGTCCATCTCCTGCTCTGAGACTTGCACACCCTGTTCTGATTGTCCATCTTCCGTCATCAGCATGTTGTCCTCCTCCTCCCTGGCTTTTTTGTCGGTGACAACCACTAGAGAGTTTTGGTCACTGTTATTTCCTCCATCTAACTCTGTCTCCCCCCTCTTGTTGGCTACCGGATTTGCTATTATCGTCTCTTTCAACTTCTTCCTGCACTACATTAGTGTGATCTCGCCGTTCACAGTTAGAGTCTAGATGACCAAAACATTTGCAAGCTCTGCACGAAGGAGGAACCCATTCGTATTCGACTATCTGCTTGAAGATCTGTCCATTAGGGATCATGTATTCTATCTATCTAGGAAGCCTGGTCGTCGCGTCCACCTCCACAAAAACTCTGGCGAAGGAGATTCTGGTCTTCTTGGTTGTTGCTTCATTTGCCTTTATCGGAATGCCCAGGAGGCTGGAAAGTTTCATAACCATCGGAATACTCCAGTATTGAATGGGAAAATCAGGGAATCTCACCCAGATTGGAGCCGTAAGAGGATTTCCTTCTCGTATTGTATCCCAACCGTCCACCATTTTAGAATGATCGCCCTACCGTCGAAAGACCACGACCCTCCCTGTAGGATTCGCTCGACGTCTTCCTTCATACCGAAACGGACGAAGAAAAACCCGTTTTCCCTGAAGAAAAACTCCATAGAGCCTTTAGGGTGCCAAACTCTATTGGCAAACACTTTGATTTGGCCATAGAACGGCTTATTTCCCATCACGTACAACACCAGTGTGTTTCTCCAGTATTCTTCAGTCTCCTCCAGGTCCTCTCCGGTGAACTCGACTACTGGTCTTTCGTCCTTCTGAATTGGCTCTATGTACTGCATCTCGTCGCCTATGGCAGATGGGCATGTAGATCTGCAAATGTCTGCCCATGAGCGCCCCTTCCTCTCTTGGCGAGATTCGGGAGGCTCTTGGTGGGATCCCACCGGAGTGTTCTGCTCCTTCCCCAAATCGCCTGGGTCGGCTCCTCCTTCGCAAGCCTTTCCTTTTTTCGCTTCCTGTTCGACCGAGATCGGGTTGATCCCGCTTCTCCTGACTCCAGTTTCCGCGGGGAAACCCTTCCTAGTCCTAGCCCATTCCTTTGCCGCGTTCTCCTGCCCTCTGCCACCTCTGGAGGGAAGTCGAGCGTTAAAGCCTCTCTTCCCAAATTTCGGAGCCGCGATTTTGCTTGGGCGATTTTCTCTCCGGCGCCTCTGGATTGTGGTCCATCCTCCTGCGCTCTCCCATTCCTCTCTCTTCTCCCCGATTGTCGTTTCTCTTTCCCCATTGACGCCTGGGTCCCAGTCCTTTCGAGCTCCTCCGCCGCCATCGGGACGAGAGGAAAACCTAGCCATTGTTCGTACGGATCATATATATACAAATTCAAAGTAAAAATATACATAAATTATATTTTAAAATTTTAATCTACTTTTAATTCCTATATAATTTTTAATAATAATATTCGTACGGATCATATTGACTTAAAAATCAACAACAATGACATAATAATTTCATAATAGTAATTATTCATAGACTTTACAAAGAAAAGTGTTCTACCCTAAAAAAGTTGTTGATTTTTTTTTATCTTTCTTTTTTTCCGGATAGATTTGGGAGTGGAGAAAAGTGGTGGAATTAGCATAATATTTGAATTTTATATTTTACTATTTATAGTCTAATAGTCGACTTGTGGACTATTATATCTCGTTTATGGCTCCATAATCTCTCTATTCTAAATTTAAATTTAATTTTAATTCTAAAATATTATATAATGTCTAATTTAATTCAATGTTTTGGATGTCCAAAACAACTGTAACTCAAATTTGGAATATTATATGCAGATTTTTTCATCCTAAGTAATATAATTTAATGATATTGTATGTAGGGGGACACGTTTGAAATTTTTTAATTGGGGGGATGGCCCTCAGGGCTGGTAGGAGCCCTCCAACTCAGTTGGCGGGTTGGTGGGAGCTCCAACTCTCCAACTGAGTTGGTGGCTCGGAGTGGGTCCCTCTCCCAAAACGTTCAGTAGCTCGCCAACTAAGGGTTTGTTTGGTAACAAGGATTTGCATTATAATTTGGATTTGAAAATCCAAAATTCAAATTCAAATCCAAATCATGAATTTCCAAATCCAAATCCAAATTCAAATTCAACTCCAACCAAACATAGAATTTTGTAAACTAAAATATGAATAACAATATTTAATTGATGAACCATAAAATCCAAATCCAAATCCAAATCCAAATTCAAATTCAACTTACAACTATAGTTATGATTAATAATTAAATAATGATTATAATTATGATAATAGTTATGATTAATAATTATTATAATTATGATTAATAAATGTTATAATTAAATATTTAATTGATGAACCATAAAATTATTAGTTAAGACTATAACGTTGACTAACAAATTATTATTTAAAATTATTATAATATAGTTATTAAATTACTAAATTATAAATTATTTGTGATTAAAATATTTAAGATTACAATAAAAAAAGTAATTAACAAATTATTAATTAAGATTATAATAAGACCACTAAATTATTAACTATGATTATAAGTAGATATTAATTAATAAACTACTACTTAAGATTATAGTTATGATTAATAAATTGTTAATTAAGATTATAGTTATAATTAATAAAGTTATAAATTATTAATTGAGATTATTATAAAATATTAAATAATAAAACTATTAGTTAATAAATATTAATTTAAATTATAATTACGATAACTAACTATTAGTTAATTTTTATAAAAATAATAACTAACTATTAGTTATAAAAAAATAACTTTTAAAATAATAATAATGACTAATTTATATTTAACTAATAGTTAATTCTTAATTAACTATAAATTAAATATTTTTAAAAATAATAATTATAAACAATAATATATAAGAAATAATAAATAACTAATTAATTATTAATTAGTATTAACGATAAACCAATTCGCAAGGTGACTACTATTTCATTTAGTTTAAAAATTAATAAGAAGCAATACAAGGAATACTTAATATTATGCCTAAATATATAAAATATATATATATTTCTAAATTTTAATTATTATTTGTTTTAATAATACAAGAAAATTTTAACGATACAAGATATGATACTTATAGGAAGGGATCTTGATAATATTAAGTTGAGTGAATCCTTGAGTGAATATTACCTGCCAAGATCGCATACATTCACACATGCCTCCCCAACCCGCCAACTGAGTTGGAGGGCTGGCATGAGCCGCCAACTCAATTGGAGGGCTTCCATCCAGCCCTCCAACTAAGTTGGGGACTTGGAGGGCCATCCTCCCAATTGAATTTTTTTTTAAACGTGTCTTCCTACACGCAATATCATTAAATTAGGTTTTTTCTATGGGCACCACCCTTTTTACTTGGGGGCAGCCCAAGAAGGTGGAGAATTTGCTAGGGGGTGTAGAAGCATGGAATTTTAGAACCAGAAAGCCCATGTGCCAGACTATATGCGCCAGAGCGTAGACAAAGTACTTCACAAACAGCAAAAATAGGCATTGAAAGAAGACTTTTTATTATATATAAAAGTCTATTACATGTCTAAGAAAAGATTGTACAAAGGAGAATTTCTACAAAGAAAGGATCCTAAGTCTACAGCCAGCAGCCATCATGCGCCCTCAAATAGGCGCAGCAATCACCATGTGCCCTCAGTCAGGCGCATCCCACCATGCGCCCTCAGCAAGGCGCATCCTTTTCAGCAGCTCAGTTATGTGCATCCCAGTTATGTGCATCCCTTCAGCAGCCCAGTTATGTGCCGCTCTTCCAGCCAGGCTCACCGCCGTCGAAATGCTTCGACTAATGAAGCATTTATTGAGCAGAATGAGGGTGACAATCAACCCTCTAGCCGAGGAAGAGAAAAGAACCACAAGCCAACCTGTGGCCAGGGGAGGCTTCGAAAGAGCCTCCAAAGGCCAAGGAAGACCGTGATCGAAACCGCGGCTAAAGGAGCAGCTTTCAACACAACCAGAATGGGCTACACCCATTTTGAAGGAAGAAAGAGCCACCAAAGCCGCAGCACCGCAATTCCGATCTATGGCTCTTCCTGTACAATGAAGACGAGGCTCGAGCATCCCTATCTTTGGATGCAACAGGCACCTTCCACCTACCTCGGAAGCCCTCGACTCTGACTTTTGGATGTAACAGTCACCTTCAAGTGCATCAATGAAGACATTGCGTCGCATCTTCACCCTCGGGAGCATCTCGTCAACAGAATGCATCCGAGTAAACAAGTTCATGTCGGAAGAACGTGAGAGAACGAGAAGCAAACTCTCTCCATGCCACTATTTATACGCCGGGCAAATCAAACCCATGTGCCAAATGGATGGCTCTCCGAATTTCGTGCAATGAATTTACATTAAATGGATGAACCGGACGCTTCAAATTCAGCTAAGTCAAAACAGCTATTTAAAGCACTCGAAGATCGTAACAGTCGTACCATTAAAGACGTGTCACAAAGCAGATGTGCCGGCCAGACCGCACATCACACAGACGCGCCCTTCAACATCAAGCGCATCACACAGACGCGCCCTTCAGTACCAAGCACATCACAGGGATGCGCCCCCCATGCGTCCCCATACGTCTAGTGGAACGCCAACCGACGCGCCCACTCAGCTGTCCATCGAATGTCACAAATATTAAATGTTGAACTGACAGAGTTGGCAGCACGCCTCCCGAAGTCTGAACAGTTCAGAAGATGAAACGTCGCCAACGTCAGCATCATCATTATTTTTTTCCGACGGCTACTGCCACGTGGCCACCCAACTGCTTGCATGCGCCTCTACAGCCATGCGCCCAAATCTGCATGCGCCTCAAAAGCCATACGTCTCAGACTTTTCACTGATCCCTAAAGACAGAAGGAAAGTCACCATTAAAGCTCTGCATGTGCCTCAAAAGCCATGCGCCTCAGACTACTCTCTGATCCCGAAAGACAGGAGTTAAGTCACTTCTGAAGCCTCGCATGCGCCTCAAAAGCCATGCGCCCCGAATGGTTCGTGACTCCTAAAGGTTACGAGCCAAAGCCTCCTCATGCGCCAAATCCTAGGCGCATCCTACCAGATCATTCCCCACCAAATCAGAGATCTTCGAGCCATGGGTCGATGACACGTGTCCTTTGACTCGACTCACCCAAGATCTCAGCAACAGAAAGATATTCTCCTCTGCTACGTGCCGGTCCACAACAGCAGTATGAAGAATTCAACCCCTCGATCAGGGCGCATCGTTCATGCGCCTCCATCAGCAATCAACACGTGGCGTCCCCGCTTACATGCGCATCCTACATACGCGCATGAGCAGCCAGCCTGCAAAGCTATAAATAGAGGGATCATTTCCTTCTTCCAGACGTACACACCTACCTACCTACACACGGACAGAACACACAACCACCAGAATGGCAGATACAGACACTCAACGTCTTCCTCCTCTCAGCAAGCTCCAGCACCCAGAGCAATCCAGACCTTCAGAGAACCGATAACCGTCGTCAGATCGTCAACGGAGTTAACGCATTACCACTCACTCCATCGGCACAAGGGACCCAGATAAACAAAAGTGTACTCCTAGGACTATATCTAAGTCCTATATTGTAACACTGTTATGTTTGTATTGAAATTTGCAATCAAAGAATTTTAATGGCAAACAAGTTGTCGACTCTGCTGGGGACCTCTTTCTCCTCCACCGAGAAAGCTGTGTCACAATCCGACGACGTGAAGGTGGGCTCCTCCCACAAGACGCTGGTCGTACGCCTCAATCAACAGGCGTATGAGGAGTTCATCTCTGAAGGCAGTGCGAGTCCTTCGAAGCGGCTGCCAAAGCCGAAGAAGACCCGCCGAGTCTGGGTGCGCAAGGTCGACGCCTCAGGCACCACCACCGAAGGGGATGTACCGATCCAGCCTTCCCTTCCTGCTGACGTCCTCAGCAACCAAGATGCACCCGCTGGTGCAGCGCATCTCTCGGAGAAACGTGCAGCTAACCACGTTCCCCAGCCATCTCCCTCTCAGGCGAGGAAGATGCATCGACGGAGCAGGGGCGCAGCCAATGCCCCGCGCATCACCTCTGATGCGCCATAGAAGGTCTCTGTCTTTGACAGACTCACTCGCTGTAATGGCGAGGAGAATTTGGATTCTGAGTACTATGCTCCCCAGCGGACTGGTACGAAGAAATCCAAGACAGCACGGGCCATGCGCCCCTAACGTGCTATGCCAGCAGCAAGCCAGAAGCATGCGCTCACAATCATGCACGCTGCTGATGGTAAGCTGTACAAGGTCGACTCGAGTGCTGCGGCGCCAGAAACGAGCCAACCTTCAAAGTCCTTGTCTCGCTTGGGCGCATCTATTGCGTTCACAACCAAATCGAGTAAGGCAAATCCAGTGGTCTTGAACTCCCGCGCCTCCTCTGGTTGTGCGTCTGAGGTCTGTTCAAGTCACTTCAAATGCTGTGGTTCCCCCACTACTGATCGGGATGCCTGTTTGGTATTAGATCAGGGGCGCAGCACTCACTTGACCACCCCGGCGCTTGGCCTTGCCATGCGCCTGAAGGGGGTGTGAAGGTGGCACTCTCCTCCAACGATCTGCGTAACGTGATCACTCACAAGCGCCGATCAGGAGAGTCGACTGACAAGCACGATGCGTCTCTCACGGGGCATACTTGTGCTGTGGTCACTATCAACTGCTGTTACAAAGCGACAGTCCCACCAAGGCAGTCGGTGTTCCAGCAGCTGCAATCATCGATACCCCTCCGACGTCGCCTCGGAAAGAAGGTGTCAACAGAAGAAGAGCCAAGGGTTGCTTCATGCAACGTGATCTCCAACTCCTCGTCAGTCCTAAAGGCGACTAGTAGTTCCTCTTTCTCGTCCAAAAGCCAGCTGAGGAAAACCAAGACAGCTATCGCGTCCTCCGGAGTGTTCGAAGGCACTCGGGGGAGGAAGAAGATCTTGGAAGAAGCTGGGGGTAGTCAGACCCTTGTCGAGTCCGAAGACGAGGGTGTCCAAAGCACATCTGGGACAGATCCTGTCAGCCTCCCAGAAGATGAGGATATCCCCCAGAACATAGTTGGAGGTAGTCGAGCATCTGCGGACCCGAGTTTCGGAGACGCAGAGGCCCTTCAAGACAGAGTTGAGGGTAATCAGGCCCTTGCAGATGCGCCCGTAGTGAATGTTCTCCCAAACATAGCCGGAGGTAGCCAAGACGAGGCTCCAGGAGAGGCAACTCCCCCACAAGAGAGTGAGGCCGAGAGTGAAGTCTCAACCCATCCATCTACTCCCGGCTACGTCATGACAGTAAACGTGACTGGGGCTGATATCGAGTCTGATACGCCGCCAACAGACCTCGTCCAGCGCATGGATACCCTGGAGGGAGGACTCAAAACCCTCTCTGCCTCCATGCAAACACCGACTCAAACAGTGTTTGAGATACGGTCTGCTTTGGCGAAGACACCTTCTACCGGTCCCGACCCAGGGGCCAATGGAGAATCGAGTGTACCCCTTCAACGGGTATCCTCGGACATAGATCGCCGCGAAGCACCTCGGACGTCGGAGCCCTCAAATGCTCAACTCCCGATGGTACCACCTTCCCCGACTCCCAGCTCCACAGAAGACGTGGTCGAGATGATCAGGGACTTGCGCGAGCGCTTTGAGTCCAAGACAAGACAAGAGGAGCGCCAAAAGATGGGCATCCCCCAACCTTATCCCCTCGAATAGAATAAGGTGGTTTATCCTCCTAAGTATAAACCACAAACACTGACGCCATACGACGGGAAGGACTCTCCGCGTCGCTATCTGACGTACTTCCAGTCTCAGACGGGACATCTTCCGAAGGAGGACGTACTACTTACCAGCATATTTGTTGGGGCACTGAAAGGAGTGGCGTACGACTGGTACTGCAGCCTCCCCGATAATTCAATATCTTCCTTTGACGACCTGACGCATCTTTTTCTTGACCGTTTCTACGACGGCGGAAAGGACATGACAATGGCGTCCCTTATAGAGATACGCCAGAAGGAGAAGAAAACAGTTCGAGTGTTCATCGAACGCTTCTGACAGGCCTGCTTCAGACTGCCCCCGGGAATGCCAGAACATACACTTCTCTCCTCCTACAGCATGAACATGCTGCCCGCAGTCAAACTCTGGCTTAACTCTACTCCTCCTCCCGACTGGAGCTCCTTGATCATTGAAGCAGAAGCCGTAGAGAAGAAGGCGGCCAATGCTCGTCTTCTGGGAGTCAGTTTCCCCGCCTTTGAAGACAAGGGAAAACGGCCTGCAGCCAACAACCCCGGACGAGAGACAAAGGGGAAACAGGTATTGACTGTCAATGCCTCCAAAGGTGCGTCAGCACCTGCTCAGAAACCTCCACTTGTACCAAGGCCGAAGGAGGTTTATTCGTTCAACGACAAAGACACCCTACAACTCTTTGAGATACTGAAGCAGGGTGACAAGATCAAGCTTTTGGACCCTAAGCGTCCTGATGAGGTTGGGAAAGTGGACAACCCGAGGTACTGTCACTACCATCGGTTTGTCGGACACCCAACCAAAGACTGCTATGTCCTCAAGAATTACATCCAGCGCATGATCAATGTAGATGTAATCTCCGTCGACTACGAAGAGAAGACGGTGTCAGCCAACGTGGTGTCACTCCAGTTTGTCACCCTGCCGTCGACTACAACACAAGATGGCGTCGTCCCCATCCCTAAGGCGACAATGGAGGTGGTTAACCTACCACCTACCCGTGACAACGTGAGTGGACTCATCCCACTCACCACATCTCGGGGAGAGATCCTATGGGTTCACCCCGATCTCGTCTCCGAGGTGACTCAACCGGAGGTACGCCCTACCTCCAAATCCAAAGGCAGGAAGATCAAGTCTTGCCGCACGGTCTCTTCTTCAGCGGAAGAGGTACTTCCTGTGCAGACGCGTTCACAACAGAACGTCCAACCCGACGAAGCTGTCGTCGAGGTGGTGCCTCCTGGCACCGTCCCTGCTGTCTAGGACGAGGGCCCGTCTAAGCCCCCAGCAGCCAATAAGCAGAAGCAGATAGAGGTCCGCTTCGACAGGCCTCTACGAAAGGAGAATGCTTCGGGGCTAGCTAAGCCCCACAATTTTAACATACTGGCACAATTGGCCAGTACTCCTGCCCGCCTATCTCTGTTCGAACTCCTTCGTCTTTTCAAGGACTCCCGAGAAGCTCTCTGTGAAGCTCTGAAGGATGCTGAATCCTTTCTCAGTCAGGTCAAGCAGCCTGAAGATCTCCCGACTGTATGCACGCACTGTCATTATGCGGACGAGATTATCCCCAATATAACCTTCACCCAACAAGACATGCTGCTCAAACACAACCGACACAACAGGCCGCTGTACTATACAGGGTATATCGGTTCAGTCAAGGTGAAGCGGATTCAGATCGATCCAGGGTCTTCCCTCAGCATCATCCCGAAGACGCTGCTCTCAACACTGGGGATCCCAATGTACCGGTTGGCGCCTTCCAATACAACTATCAACGGCTTCAACGCCAGCAAAAGCGAACCACTGGGCAAAATACGACTAAAGTGCCACATCGGTAACCTCAGAACCGAGGTCACTTGTTATGTCGTGGACGCTGAAGTCAACTACAACCTTCTGTTGGGTCGTCCATGGCTGTATGAGTACATGGTGGTGCCGTCCACGCTCCACCAATGTATGAAGTACGTGTCCACCAACAACGTCATCCGTACGGAGTTCACGGACATCGACCCTTTCAAAGGGATTGAAGCCTACTTCACCGATGCTGACTTATACAAATCACTTGACGGGAAGGAAGCCAATGATGCTGACGACGAAGCAAAAATGGTAGCAGAGCCGGACATGGAGCCTGAGTTCACTCCCGATGCTCCTTTGAAGATCCGACTCAAAGGCAAATTGCCTCAGAAGTTGCCTCCCATGAGCATTAAACTGCCCGGAAAAGCACCAGCTGCTCCTGAAGCTCCCCTGAAGATACGGCTCAAGGGAAAGCCGCCTCGAACATCGGCTCCCCTTGTGGCAAAACTACAGGGGAAGGCACCAATCACCGGAGGCACAGCGGAGGCACCTCTAAAGGTGCGTCTTAAGGGCAAGCCACCGCCATCTCAGCCGCCAGAAAAGGCCCACGTAGTCCTCTCGGACTCCAAAGCCAACGCTGTGGTGGGCTCTTCCGATCTCACTCCAGTGCTTACAGATGAAGAGTTGGGGGAATATATCTCGACTGATGTAGATGCCCCTTCTCTAGACAATGTAATCCCACGGGATAAAATCTCATATTTCATCAATAACAGAGTATCTTTTAATTATTCTAGTCTTCCATATTGGAATGCCATGTATACATTAGATAACGCTCTACGGTCGTTGCAAACACAAATAACGACCGTCCATCATGTAAATCGAGTAGTCTTGTCCTAAGGGGTCTGTTATATAGTCCCACCACGGAGTCGAGACGAAGAATCCATCATCCTCGGCAAGGTTGAGCGTCATCAAGACCTCCCGCCACTCGAGCCAGAACCAGATGCCGGTAGAATGCAACTCTATCGGTACACGGACAAGGCAAAGTACCTCATCCAAAAAATGGGTTACGACTTAAAAAACGACAAAGGCCTGAACTACGGCAAGGGTCGACATCTCCCTCTCCGGCTTCCGACACCTAAAGGAAAGCCCCAGGACTACTACAACAAAACTCGATGGGGGGTAGGCTATGTCACGCCACCGCCAACTCCAGAGAGTTCAGACGCAGAAGAGGTAGAACATTCTCACTCGTCTGAAGCATCAACGTGGGACTCCGATACCAGTATCGGCTCAGTCTTCAAGAGGGTGCTTTCAGCCAACATGACGTCTGCACAATCTCAAGAAGAAGAAGGCGAAGACCAAGCGCCGGAATTCTTCGAAGAAGAACCCTGGGCTCAACGCCTAGGACAACAATGGGAGTCTCGTTTTGAACTACGTGAACCTCCCACCGAAGACGAAGTCGAGCAGATCGACCTTGGGGATGGATCTTCTTCCAAACCCATCTTCATCAGCAAAAGCCTAAAAGGAGAAGACCGAGAATCTTTAATCCAGCTGGCTAAAGATTATATCGACGTCTTCGCCTGGAGTTATGAAGACATGCCGGGGCTTGATCCCCAGATCGCGATGCATAGGCTGAACATCTTACCTGATGTCAAGCCTATCAAACAACAACAGCGACGCTTCCGTCCGGACATCATGAACGCCATCGATCAGGAGGTGGACAAGCTCTTGACCAGCGGCTTCATCCGTGAAGAACAACACCCAGATTGGGTAGCCAACGTTGTCTCCGTCACCAAGAAGAATGAAAAGATGCGAGTTTGTATCGACTTCAGGGACCTCAACTCTGCCTGCCCGAAGGACGAGTTCCTGCTTTCAATTACCGACGTGATGATCGACAACACATGTTGCTACGAGCGCATGTCTTTCATGGACAGGTATTCGGGCTACAACCAGATCAAGATGTTCCCCGATGACGCAAAACACACGTCATTTAGGACTTCAAAGGGTGTTTTCTGCTACACAGTGATGCCCTTCGGCTTGAAGAACGCTGGTGCGACATACTAACGAGCGATGAGCATCATTTTCTGTCAACATCTTCGTAAAACAGTCGAATGCTATGTTGACGACATCGCAGTCAAGAGCCGTCTCAAAGGAGATCACCTGCAAGACCTGAAGACAGTCTTCGATCTCATGCGGGCGCACCAGCTCAAGATGAACCCCGCTAAATCCTTTCTAGTGGTTTCTAGCAGAAAGTTTTTGGGCTTCATCATCACGGCGAAAGGCATTCATGTCGATCCCGAGAAGACCAAAGCCATCCTCGATACGAACCCTCCGAAAAACCTTCGAGAACTTCGAAGCCTACAGGGGCGTCTGGCATACATCCGAAGGTTCATAGCAAACCTTTCCGGCAAATGTCGACCCTTCACTCAGCTCATGAAGAAGGGAGTCTCTTACGTCTGGACAGAGGAATGCCAAAAAGCTTTCGATGACATCAAAGCTTACTTGACGAGCCCGCCAGTCCTGGTGGCACCAGTCGCCGGCAAACCATTCCTCCTCTACGTCCGCGCCATGGATCATTCCTTCGGCGCCCTGCTAGCTCAGAACAGCGACACAGGCTACGAGCAAGCAATCTACTACCTCAGTCGATCGGGGCCGAACACCGGTACAACCCCGTTGAAAAGGAGTGCTTAGCTTTGGTATTTGCCATCCAAAAGACTCGATATTATGTCTCGGGGCAGACAATTCATGTCGTTTCCCGAGTCAATCCGCTCAGGGTCCTCATGACGAAGCCAGGATCATTGAACTCCCGGCTAGCCACATGGGCGATCTTGCTAACACCATATAACATGGTGTTCGTTCCGCAAAAAGCTGTTAAGGGTCAAGCTCTGGCCGACTTTTTAGCTGCACACCCCATCCCAGAGTCCTCAAGACTCTATGAAGACATCCCGGATGAGGTCCAAGAATCAAACGTCACCGAAGAAGGCTCTGTCTGGCGGATGTTTTTCGATGGCGCTTCAAGAACAGGCCCCAAAGGCCAAATCATCGCTGGAGTGGGGGTGATATTAGTCTCCCCCGATCAGCTGGTCATCCAGCGTGCTTACTCCCTTTCGAAGCCGTGCTCCAACAATATTGCCGAGTATAACACGCTCATTATGGGACTCCAGCTGGCGCAACAGCTGGGGGTGAATCATCTGGAAGCCTACGGCGACTCAAAACTCGTCGTAAACCAGATCAGAGGGCAATACGAGGTTCGCCATGAAGATCTGATTCCCTACCATGAAGTTGTATTGAACATCATTTCAGCCTTCACCGGGTTCTTTATCGAACATGTACCTCGTCTACAAAATCTGGAGGCTGATGCTCTGGCCGGCCTCGCAGCCTCATTAGCGGTACCCCTCGGGACTCAACACTATGTCACGGTGGTGGGTCGAGACCTGGTCTGCCCTAAAAATAACCTATGCTCATAAGTGGCCCATGCCATGTCAACGAGTGCTGGTGTTAATGTTCGAGACTGGAGATTCCCGTTCATCGACTTCGTTGTCTACGAAATTCTTTCAGAGGACCCGAAAGAAGCCGTCTCAGTCAGGAGGCGCTCCCTTCGATTCTACTACGATACGGCTACTAAAATGCTGTACCGACGCTCCTACGATGTACTTCTCCTTCGATATTTGTCCAACGAAGAAGCAGCCGAAGCCCTTCGAGAAGCTCACGATGGAACCTGCGGGGCCCATCAACCTGGCCCTAAGTTGCAGGACCGACTGCGACGCACGGGCTACTACTGGCCAACCAGGGCCGCTGACGCTGTCGAATATGCTAAGAAGTGCCATGCGTGCCATCTTCACGCAGACTTCATTCATACACCGTCAGAACCACTACATCCTGCAGTCGCCTCCTGGCCCTTCGAAGCTTGGGGCATGGACATTGTGGGACCGATCACCCCTCCTTCATCGAGAGGATGCCGCTTCATTCTTGCAATCACCGACTACTTCTCCAAATGGGCAGAAGCAGTTCCGCTGGCAGAAGTGAAAAGCTCCAGGGTGATCAGCTTCATCAAGCACCACATCATCTACCGTTTCGAAGTACCCCGGAGGATCATCCACGACAATGGTCCTCAGTTCATTAGCCATGTTTTCAGTAGATTATGTGACAAGAATCGCATTCAAAACGTGGCATCGACCGCCTACAATCCGGCAGCAAACTGATTGGCCGAGGCGTTCAACAAAACTATCGTCAGGCTACTCAAAAAGGTCGTGTCATCTAACAAACGTGTCTGGGATGAAAAGCTCGACGAATGCCTTTGGGCCTACCGCACAACGGTACGGATCCCGACAGGCAACACACCATTCTCCTTGGTCTACGGGAGCAAAGCGGTACTGCCTCTCGAGATCCAGATACCCTCACTCCGCGTAGCAATCACAAACCAACTCACAGAAGAGGACAATCAACGTCGTCGTCTGCGGGAACTGGAGGCACTTGACGAAAAGCGTCTCCTAGCTCAACAGCGCATCGAACTCTATCAAGCCCGTATATCACAGGCTTTCAACAAGAAGGTCAAGCAGAGGACTTTCCAAGTTGGCGACCTGGTTCTGGCAGTCAGGAGGCCAATGGTGTTGACTCACAAGACACCAGGAAAGTTCGAGCCCAAGTGGGAAGGACCTTTCATCATAGAGACGGTATACTCAAACGGTGCTTACCGCCTCGCCAAATCCAATGGGGACTTGTTCATGATGCCCATCAACGGCAAGTCCCTAAAGAAGTACTACTCTTGACATCTTTCAGACATGTGCTTCCACCCAGGGATCTGTGGACCCAATCATCAGGACTCACAGACAATTCCCGTTCACAAAATCATACGCTTCCAGAACCCAGCTGTTCCGTATCATCCTCCAGTAGAAGGACAACCACGTCCACATCACCTCTGAGTTGCCCTCCTACACCCTACAAAGCAAAATCTTACATCCCATAAGACTACGCTACCCACCATGTTTACCACGTCCATATTACCTCTGAGTAAACATCCCGTACAGACAACCCTTGCGTTGTCGTACATTGATCGCAGAACTTCCACGTCCACATTACCTCTGAGTAGTTCCGCGTGTCCCCCAGGATCATTCCTACCACGTCCATAACACCTCTGAGTAGGAAGATTCCACCACTTGAATCCCATATTTGCCATGTCCACATCACCTCTGAGCAAACATGAGGGTTCTCTCAAACTTATTATCTGTACCTAAAAACTAAGGTGCGCAAAAGATAATAGGTCCATACAAATCATCAAGTTCATGACAGCAAAAATGAACACATCACAAAAAACTTTATATTCTTTATTTTTAATAGAGAGTAAAAGTTTACAACCCCAGCAAGAGTTGCAAAAATACAAAAAAGAAGAGACTACAATCCCTAAACATCCCCAGGGTTGGCTGAAAGCTTTTCAATCCGACGCCTCAAGTCTGCCGCTCGAGTCTCCACAGTCGCCAGGACTCGACGTTCAGCTTCTTGACGCATCGCTTCAATAGCCTCAGGAGAAGTATCATTTTCATGCTTCACATCCAGCTGCTGCCGCTGCTGAGCCAAAGCAAGAGCCCGGTGGGTGAAAGCTGCTTCCTCCTTCTTGAATGCTACGTGTTCAGCCTGGACACGTTCGGCGTCTAATAGAAGTCGGGCCCGTTGGTCCTCAAGGCGGCGGATCTGGGCGTCAATCTCCGTGATATTAGCGTCCAATGCAGCTCGCGCCTCCACTGTCTCCCGTGTAGACTGAGACAACCGCTCCACTGCAGCTTCAGTCTCAGCCACTTCACGTTCCCAGACACTCACAGTGGCCTGATAGGAAGACTCAATCTCGGCGATCAGCTTCTCCTTCTTCGCATCTATCAGGACGGAGAGGTTATTTCGCTGGATGCGCTGTAATTCGGAAAGCCGCTGGTCCAACTCAGCCACCGAGGCTTCCAGAATGTCGGCCATATGATCGTGGCCCTGGTGAATACGGATCAGGTTGATATGAGGTAATGCCAGAGTTCTTGCCGTCGCAAAGCTCCCGTTGGCATCCATCACTGCCGATACCCCCCTCTGCAGCATTTTATACACTGCCTCTACGATAAATTTCACGTATTCATCTGCATCCGCCAGCACCTGCGGCATCATAGCAGGAGTCGGGGGAGCTGCTCTAGTTAGCGGACCGGAAGAAGGCCCGCCTGCTTCAATCCGTGAGGCTGGACCCTCGGTATCGATAGGCTCTTCATCAACAGGGGCTTGACTACTAGCCCGAGGAGCCGCAGGAACAGAAAAAGCCGAAACAGGCGTCAAAATAGTACCCCAAGTAGAAGGAGCAACAGAGGGTTCCATCACACTCTTATCCTTTCCAAACTCGGAAGAACCACCGACGTCAGCGGCCACCTCTTCAGCCTATAACATCCTATCAACAGCCATTACCTCCCCTGGCAGAACGGGGAAATCAACACTTGCCTCCTGACTCGTCCCTGAAGTCAGGACCGCCAGACGAGTCTTCTCATCAAATCCCTCTACAGGGACAGGATCTGTTGCTACCCCCTGATCGGTAGCCACCTCAGCTTTCGCCGCTGAGTCTGGGGTAGGGCTCGGCAATGTTACAGTCGACCTCCCATCATCATGACAAGGAGGGGAAACAACCCCCTCCTCTGTTCCAACCACATCTGTTACCCCCGCAACAGGCTCTTGCAACTCTGGAGCGACGTCATCTGAAGACGACGAACTCCACCCCACTTCATCACCAGGAAGCCTCGTGTCTGCTGGACCCTCGGCATCTAAGGCCCCCGCTGTGGCCTTTATCATCTCGAAAGCTGCTGCATCCTCAGCTTCCCTTCTGACATAATCTGGGGATGCTGGAATCTCCACGACAACAACATCCTCTGGATTCTCCTCCATGGAAGACATCATAATCGGCGGGATGCGCACTTCAGACGAGCCCACCATCTCCTTTGACCTGCTCCCACTAGATTTTAGAGTACGGGGCCTCCTTTTTAGCGGCTCCTACAAAAAGGAAGCTTTGGTTACATAAAAATGTTGAATCTAAACCAGATTATATGGGACATCTTTACCTCTGCAGATGCCGAGTCCGACGACACAGTCGGTGACGATGTCTTCTTCTGCCTCTTTGACGCAGAAGAGCCAACCTCTGTCCCCGCACGTCGTTTCGATTGATCAACCGGAGGTTCGGCCTGACCCCCTGGAGATGCGGCAGGGGCACCTTGATGACCCACCCCTGGTGGACGGTGCGATCGAGCCCTAGCCGATACATGCCCGGTCACCGTTAACGGGGTGCCTGCAATAAGACTTGTCTCCCTATCATACCCGGGAGGCGCGGCAGCCATAACACAGTAAAACTTGGCGGCCGAGTAAAGAATGGGCGGCCGCGGATTCTGGACGGGCAGCGTAAACCGAGCTCCGGTACATCCAGCATTGTAGTATTGCCAAGCTCATGCACCATCCAACAAACTTCCAGCATACCTCAGGGTGATACTGGGATTATCCAACATCAGCTGCGCATAACCAAATTGTCGTACAAAGCGGCTCGGTAAGTACGGTTCTAGATAGCACTGATTCCTGTTCCGGTACACCAGATGGGATGGCCGAATACTCTGTAACCAGCAGAATCCCCATGGAGTCAGAGTGGTGGCGTCTTCACCCGAATCCGTCAAATCCTCGTTGGCCTCAAAACCCGAGAAGACAGGTCCTACTTTAGTGATCTCCCACCCCTGAAGGCGGGATAAAACCTTCCTGCAAACAGGGACGCCAGAATGCAACCAGCTCCTCTGGCGAAAACGACGAAGGAATGCATCTCCGGCCCTATGGTCTTCTTCCGAACCCGGGCTTATTACATTTGGATGGTGTAAAATCAACCACCCCATTAGATAGTGAAATGGCAGTTCGGCACGTAGGAAGTTGTCATTTCTACCGTGATCATGGACTACGTTTTCCGCAAACTCCCGTAAACCTCGTAGCAGGTTACACACCATCGCGGGGAGAAGAGCCAAACGCCGGCCGAAAACCAACTTCACTGCTGGCAGGATTAAGTTTCGGGTTACCCTCTCTACGGAGCCTGACCCGCCCGAGAAAACGTAATCTCGAAGCCAAACCATCAGATATGCAGCTAATACTGCTTTCGACGACATCCGATGAGTTAGGTGCCAGAAATAGCTGTAGGAGCGTTCATCCGATTGCTGGTCCTCGTTCTCCCGAGGATTCTTCTCACCTAACATGCTCATTTCGGAAAGCACTTCGCTACGGGTAAGCGCTGACGGAGTGGTAAATAGAGAGGGATCCTCCTTGTCTTGACTGAAGGCGTAATCCCTCCAGGCGGTCATATGAGGCTGCGATCCGCTCTTATCCCTCTTCTGCATATAGTAATGATGACTAGCCACTTCCTTGAAGACGGCCATCATTTCTTCAGCTTTATCCCCCAGGGCTTGGAACTCCTCGTTCGTCGGGAAGTACTCCTCATAGGGTTCTGATCCCCAAGGGAGCTTTGATACCTCATGTATTTCATGAAGTGCAAGGCCTAGCTCCCCCACCGGAGTGAAGAAGGTCCCGGTATGGGTATCAAACATCTCCAGGAGCACGAGAAACATATGCCGGTTGATGTCAACACTTGCCTGAGTAGCACGGATCGTGACAGTCAGCCCCATCTCTTGGAGTTCGGTTTGAAACCGTAACGACATCCAGATTGTCAGCTTGTCCCATTTGGCAACATAATGACACCAACTCTCTACCCGAAATTCACCTTTCGGGTACGATCGCTCCATCAAAAGCATACGATTGGCAAAAGTCGAGACGCCAAAGGCAAATGTATTTGCGGGAACATCACTATAAATGCTCCCAGGGCGTAGAGTCCGCCAGGTGAAAGAAGGCCCAGCCCGTACGGCGGTCAAAGTATCCCTTTGATCTGACGTAGAGTCGATCTTTAGGATGCCTGCTACTGCTCCCCCCTGAGATGGGGTTAGATCCCAAGACATCCTCCTCTTGGAAGCAAGACGACAGAAGGCCGTCAGAGGCCATTGGCGTTCGAGCTGCTTAACGGTCATGTGCACTCCCCTTGTTGTAAAGAACCAGTCTTCCTTGACCTTCAACACCTTTGCTTCAGTAGAGGTAAGGCGGTCCCCAAACAGGAATTCAGGCTTCAAGAAGGTCACTTTATCAGATGTGGCAGACTTCAAAACACCACGCTCCATCATCCATTTGAGGAACCTATACGATTGTTCCCGAATTTGAGTCATTTTCTCGGGAGGCTGATCTAGCATGATAGCAGTTCGAGTAGGATTTATCACCTCCTCATCATAATCTACTTCCATCTGGCAGAGGACAGCATCCAGAAGCACCTCGTTCAGGAGTGGGACAGTCATCGACACTGGTGTTCAAACAAAGAAGGTAAAGATTCAGCACAACAAAAAAAATTTAAGCCACGTTTCTCACCAAAGAGCGCATCAAGCCCATGCGCGCCAGCGGTAGAGCTTCGGCGCATCTTCAGGGCTTAAACCCATGCGCGTCAGCGGTAGAGCTTCAGCGCATCTTCAGGGCTTAACCCATGCGCGTCAGCAGTAGAGCTTCGGCGCATCATCAGGACTTAAACCCATGCGCGTCAGCAGTAGAGCCTCGGCGCACCTTCAGGGTTTAAACCCATGCGCGTCGGCGAACCTCAGCACATCATCAAGACTCAGGGTCCATGCACGTCGGCGTATGTATGATACAAGAACGGGATGATAAAACTCACCAACCACCGATGGCCGAACTTCAACAGGTGGACGGGGAACATCAGCCACGACAGCCTCTACAGGCCCTTTCCCTTTGCCTCGTCCAGCACCACCACGAGGAGTCTTGGGAGCCATTCTTTGAGAGAAGAAAAGTTAGGGTTTTGAGGAAGAACTCTAAAAAGTAAAAAGCAAGGAGAAGAAGAACTCTCTCTCTCTCTCCATCTCTCGTCTATTTATAGGCTTAGTCGCACGCGTGAACCGATGGAGTGTGACCTCAGTCGTCGCCTCGGGTTCTGTGAAGAGATAACCGCAAATAAAACCAAAAAGATCATCATTAATCTTTCTTGGTTATCGAGGCGTTATCATTTGCATTAACTGAGCGGAGCATGCGCCCCATCATTGATGCGCGGAGTATCTATGCGCCCCGACAGTCGTGCGCCTCTACCACCATGCTTCTTATTCAAAGTATTCCAAAACTTATCCAAAAGTTTTGAAAACTTTGAAGGGGGTCATTTAGAAGCATAGAATTTCAGAACCAGAAAGCCCATGCGCCAGACTATATGCGCCAGAGCGTAGACAAAGTACTTCACAAACAGCAAAAATAGGCATTGAAAGAAGACTTTTTATTACATATAAAAGTCTATTACATGTCTAAGAAAAGATTATACAAAGGAGAATTTCTACAAAGAAAGGATCCTAAGTCTACAGCCAGCAGCCACCATGTGCCCTCAAATAGGCGCAGCAATCACCATGCGCCCTCAGTCAGGCGCATCCCACCATGCGCCCTCAGCAAGGCGCATCCTTTTCAGCAGCCCAGTTATGTGCATCCCTTCAGCAGCCCAGTTATGTGCCGCTCTTCCAGCCAGGCTCACCACCGTCGAAATGCTTCGACTAATGAAGCATTTATTGAGCAGAACGAGGGTAGCAATCAACCCTCTAGCCGAGGAAGAGAAAAGAACCACAAGCCAACCTGTGGCCAGGGGAGGCTTTGAAAGAGCCTCCAAAGGCCAAGGAAGACCGTGATCGAAACTGCGGCTAAAGGAGCAGCTTTCAACACAACCAGAATGGGCTACACCCATTTTGAAGGAAGAAAGAGCCACCAAAGCCGCAGCACCGCAATTCCGATCTACGGCTCTTCCTGCACAATGAAGACGAGGCTCGAACATCCCAATCTTTGGATGCAACAGGCACCTTCCGCCTGCCTCGGAAGCCCTCGACTCCGACTTTTGGATGTAACAGTCACCTTCAAGTGCATCAATGAAGACATTGCGTCGCATTTTCACCCTCGGGAGCATCTCGTCAACAGAATGCATCCGAGTAAACAAGTTTATATTAGAAGAACGTAAGAGAACGAGAAGCAAACTCTCTCCATGCCACTATTTATAGGCCGAGCAAATCAAACCCATGCGCCAAGTGGATGGCTCTCCGAATTCCGTGCAATGAATTTGCATTAAATGGATGAACCGGACGCTTCGAATTCAGCTAAGTCAAAACAGCTATTTAAAGCACTCGAAGATCGTAACAGTCGCACCATTAAAGATGTGTCACGAAGCAGATATGCCGGCCAGACCGTGCATCACACAGACGCGCCCTTCAACATCAAGCGCATCACACAGACGCGCCCTTCAGTACCAAGCACATCACAGGGATGCGCTCCCCATGCGTCCCCATACGCCTAGTGGAACGCCAACCGACGCACCCACTGAGCTGTCCATCGAATGTCATAAACATTAAATGCTGAACTGACAGAGTTGGTAGCACGCCTCCTAAAGTCTGAACAGTTCAGAAGATGAAGCTTCGCCAACATCAGCATCATCATTACTTTCCTCCGACGACTACTGCCACGTGGCCACCCAACTGCTTGCATGCGTCTCTACAGCCATGCGCCCAAATCTGCATGTGTCTCAAAAACCATGCGTCTTAGACTTTTCACTGATCCCTAAAGACAGAAGGAAAGCCACCATTAAAGCTCTGCATGTGCCTCAAAAGCCATGCGCCTCAGACTGCTCTCTGATCCCGAAAGACAGGAGTTAAGTCACTTCTGAAGCCTCGCATGCGCCTCAAAAGCCATGCGCCCCGAATGGTTCGTGACTCCTAAAGGTTACGAGCCAAAGCCTCCTCATACGCCAAATCCTAGGCGCATCTTACCAGATCATTCTCCACCAAATTAGAGATCTCCGAGCCATGGGTCGATGACACGTGTCCTTTGACTCGACTCACCCAAGATCTCAGCAACAGAAAGATCTTCTCCTCTGCTATGTGCCGGTCCACAACAGCAGTATGAAGAATTCAACCCCTCGATCTGGGCGCATCGTTCATGCGCCTCCATCAGCAATCAACACGTGGCGTCCCCGCGTACAGGCGCATCCTACATGCGCGTATGAGCAGCCAGCCTGCAAAGCTATAAATAGAGGGATCATTTCCTTCTTCCAGACGTACACACCTACCTACCTACACACGGACAGAAAACACAACCACCAGAGAGGCAGATACAGACACTCAACGTCTTCCTCCTCTCAGCAAGCTCCAGCACCCAGAGCAATCCAGACCTTCAGAGAATCGATAACCGTCGTCAGATCGTCAATGGAGTCAACGCATTACCACTCACTCTATCGGCACAAGGGACGCAGATAAACAAAAGTGTACTCCTAGGACTACATCTAAGTCCTATATTGTAACACTGTTCTGTTTGTATTGAAATTTGCAATCAAAGAATTTTAATGGCAAACAGGGGGCAGTCCAAGAAGGTGGAAAATTTGCTAGGGGCAGTCCAACCCCCCAAACCCTTCATTTCTTCTCATTACTCTTTCTACACTCTCTTTCCACAAAAAGAAAAAAAAAGCTCTCTCCCTCTCCCAAAACCCTAATTTCTTCTTCTCTACCACTCCACTCCCAATTCCTCCACCAAGATTTCTTCCACAACATTCGTAGTTTCAACGAGATGACACGCAAGTCAAAGCAACCAAAATCTAGATACGTTCTTCCCTAATTTCTTCAATAATTTTGTACATTCTATTCAAAATCCTAGAATAATTTTAATTCTCTAAAAAAATTTGAGAAATTAGGTTTAGAATCACTTTATGGTTCATGAAAGAAATTTTCGAACACAAGAAACCCACATTTTATCTTGAAACCCTAACCCTAGAACACGACAAACGAGCATGTCGTTTTTGGCCGTTCGGGTTGAATACAGTAGGTGGCAGTCCTAATGTAAATCAGGACTGCCACAGTCCTGGCTGTGTGAAAGAGGACTGCCAGGACTGTGGCAGTCCTGATTTACATTAGGACTGCCACAGGCCTGGCAGTCATACTGTAATGAGATATGGGGGTGGGTAACTGCATGATTCTCATATACGGGGGGTAACTGCATGTCCTATTTATGTTTCTATTATTTAATAACTGTATATTGTTCTGCAGTCTACCGGCCGCTAACAAAAGAATACGGCCCACCGCGTCAAAGCGGAAGGAACGAGCGGGACGTCCTCTCGAGCGTTCGCTAACAATTTTCGAACCGGCACCCCAAGCTCGGTCTCGGACGCCGCCACCGGCACGTCAAGCTCGGTCGAAGCAACGAGCTCCTACTCCTACGCGTTCTTCCGATGACGACGTGCTAATTGGCCGACTCCTATCACGTCAAGGCAGTTCTGCTTCATCTGAAGGGGCCGATCCTTCTGAGGAGGCCGGTCCTTCTGAGTCGCCTGTCCGTCCGTCCGGTTGCTCAATATTGGTTTCTTTTGAGAACCACATTGCGTATGAAATATGGAAGAACCCGGTATGTACATGACGTTTGTAAGCTACTAGTTTAGTATATATATATATATATATATATATATATATATATATATATATATATATATATATATGTATATATATATTTCATAATTGTTATGTTTTTTTGTTGTTCGATATACAGAGGACATATCGTATCCTTAGGGCTATGAGTCAAGGGAAGAAAACCGTGTCCTGCCAGTTTGTAAGCTTATCGGAGGCCGTCCAGAGCAAAATTATACCGAGCGGCTTACACAATTTGGCACAAAACGTGTGACGCCCCAGAACCAAAATACAAGAGAGCGGGGGCGTACATAGCCAGCTACGTATATTAAAATGGAATCCACCTCGCTATACGGTCACGGCTGTCTAGATATATGAGGGTTTAACTACAAGCCAACAGTCTCCTATGGTCATGAACAAGCCTATTGTCTCAATCTCAAGCAAGCAGTAATAGTTACAAGATGTCAGAGCACCAAATATATAATAGCAAGGCGTCCCATACATTACATATTGGATGATCATGAAGCTAGTCGTACAAAATGTCAAGACTAGCAAGAGTTCAGTCATACATGATCAACCCTAGGATTTGTTAATCATGTTACAGCCCGTAGGCGGACAGTAAGTAAATATGCATCGAGCTAACAGGTGTTCGTCGGCTAAACGCCTCAAAAGAATAATTTTATAATGTAGTGAGCAAATCAAAAAGGAAAACCCACTCGTAGCCCGGGTTCCGTCTAGTTGTCACCATTGGGCTGGAAGTTCGGTAGATCTTCGGGAGCTGCTCCGAAATCTGGCCACACAAAACTAGCTGGATTAAACCCCAGGAAGTGCAAGTGCCACAAAGGAGGCCACGAAATAAGAACGAAAAAACCAGCATATCAGATCATAAGGAAAATAGAAGAAAATACCATTAATAAAGAGTACAACAGGACAATAAACGACTAGGGACGTGGAACCATTCCGGAAGCCAGGTTACAACCCTAAACCAAATAAGGACCGGGGTTGTACCCTTCACCTGAATAGCACCTTGTCTCTACCCATTTATTGTTAAGATAAGTAAAATAAACATACTCAGGAGAAACCATGTACTGGGACTAGACGAGACTTAGACAGGGCTGGACACCATCCATTCACAAGCGGCCAAACAAATACTACGGCTTACTACTTAACTAACTAGGGTTATCATATGCCTAATTACTAACAAGATGCAAATAAAAAATTCCCAGTCCCAAGACATGCAGACTATCCAGTTATCCTTCCGCGGGTTGAGAGTATGGTTGGGTACATTGTCCGGAAGATAATGTACCCTTAGGTGACTTAGAGGGTGCAACACATGACAGTGTGCTAGAAATGTGCCCTACTCGTCGGCAGGCTACAAGTCCTTTTAAAGTGCCCAGATAACGAGATCGCCTGTGACTGGAAATTCTCCATGAACTATAGTTTGATCTAGTAATTAGCCTAATCCATATTCAGTGCGAATCCCTGACCGTGGTAACCAGGGAGTCACGTCCTAGACATGATGCAAGACAAGACAAGACAAGTGGATTGCACGAAGTAGCAAGAATGAACACCCACGGATTCAGAGTTGATTATATGAGTCAAGTTAGCCATCGCAACAGCATCAAGTCAAGTCAAGTTACAAGTCAGGAGTGCGCCGCCACGGGCCACTATCAAGTTATCCAGTTTCCGAGATTAATCATGAATCACAGGTTACAAGTTAAGAGCGCACTCCATCGGGTCACTACTAAGAAGATCAGAAAGTACTAGGATCGTAAATCACAGAAATCACGAAAATCGTACTAGTCATAAGCAAAACACCAAAACCGTGCCAGGTCGTGTTGGGTCAAGACAGTCGTGTTGTGTGGAACAAGACCTCAAAACTCCATCCATAAAAGAGATGCCAATCCCAAAGAAATAAAACCAAACCATCATGGGCCAATAGGTTGCGCTGGGGTTCCTGGTGTCGGGTTGCGCTAGGGTCTTATTGCGCTAGGGGAATGAACTGCGCAGGGGGAATGAACTGCGCTGGGGGAATGAACTGCGCTGTGGTCGGGTTGCGCTAAGGTCGAGCCGCACTGGAGTTGGGTTGCGCTAGAGTCGGATTGCGCTAGGGTCGAATTGTGCTGGGAAGTGAGCGCGGTTCGCCAAAGGGCGCCGAGCGCGGGTCAGCCCAGCGCTAAAGAGCGCTGGCCGAGGAAGGGTAGGCGCGGTTCAGCCCAGCGCTAAAGAACGCTGGTCGAGGAGACTGGCGCGGTTCAGCCCAGCGCTAAAGAGCGCTGGCCGAGGTCTTCTTCTCCAGCAGGCCGAGAAAGAAAACCCAAGAACACCAAAATTTCAAACTTCATAACTTGGCCAAATCAAAACGAAATTTAGATTTTCAAAGTTCTATCTTGTGTAAAATTGAAGTCTCTTCCACATGGAAGCCTCAAAACCAGCAAAAATCTAAGTTTAATAGATCAAAACCAAGAAAATCCGAAAATGGTTAAAACTTAGATGTAGAAAAATGGAGATTCCAAATCACAAAATGCCAAGTTCTAATGTGGTTCACCATGGCCTAATCTAACTAATAGACAAATAAAATAGGGTTCCTATTTGGTGGCAAGGTGCACTTGCCTATGGAGGTTGGGTGTTGTGTGGAGGAAGAAGAAGAAGATGGAAAAAATTAATGAAAGAGTAATGAGGAGAGAGAAAGTTAGGTGGAGTTTTAATGGGGGAGGGTGTGTTGTGTTGAGGGTGGAGGTTAACTAAGGTAGTCCAATGCAAATCAAACCAAACCCTTCTCCACAAAGAATAAAACCACGCCAGGTCCAAAAACTCAATTTACGAGAAAACCAAAATCCGCAAGTCGAGCCAAAATACAATTACAGGCCAAAATCCGAGAAAATAAAATACAGGTCCGAAATACATATAAGTCTAATCAAAATACGTATTCCAAAATACGGGCATTACAACTCTACCCACCTTAAAAGAATTCCATCCTCGGAATTTAAATCAAGATGCTTAGAGATGTAAGAGCCAGCTATATTGTCCACAAATAAGCTACACTAAGCAAACAATCAAATAATCATACATGCAAGCAAGGGATGGAAAGCATAAGGCATAAGGAAGACATTATACCTTACGAGTCAAACAAGTCGGGATATCGCGATCGGATGTCGTCCTCACGCTCCCACGTTGACTCACCTAGAGAGTGATGACCCCAAGCAACACGGACTAAGCTAATAGTCTTATTCTTGAGTATCTTTTCTCTCCGGTCCAATATAGACACGGGCCTCTCCTCATACGAAAGGTTGGTACCAACAACCAATTCCGAATGGCCCAGGATATGGCTCGGGTCTGGGATGTACCGTCGTAATTGGGACACATGGAATACATCATGCATCTCACTTAGCGATGGCGGAAGAGCGAGACGATAGAATACATCTCCTACTCGCTCCAGGATATCGAACGACCCTATATACCTAGGACTAAGCTTTCTCCGTACGCCAAAGCGAATGACGCCGCGGTTGGACGAGATCCTAAGGAATACATGGTCGTCGATAGCAAACTCTAAGGGACGTCGATGAGCATCGGCCCAATGGCGCTGACGATCTTGGGCCACTCGAAGACGATCTCTGATTCTTCTGACCACTTCAACTGTCTGGGCAATCATTTCTGGACCAAGCATCTGCCTTTCTCCAACATCATCCTAGGCTAACGGGGATCTGCACTTCCTACCATACAGTACCTCGAACGGGGCCATCTGAATACTGGTCTGGAAATTATTGTTGTACGAGAATTCCACCAGGTGCAGGTGATCCTCCCATAAACCACCGAAGTCAAGGGTACAAGATCTTAACATAGCTTCAAGAATCTGGATTGTGTGTTCCGACTGGCCATCTGTCTGCGGATGATAAGCTGAGCTAAACTGAAGGTGAGTTTCCAAACTCTCTTGCAGGCTACGCCAAAAGTGTGATGTGAATCTTGAATCCCTGTCTGAGGTGATACTGACCGGCACCCCATAAAGCCTGACGATCCGTCTGAGATACATCTCTGCTAGCTGAGCCGTAGACTGCCCAACTCTGAACGAAAGAAATTGAGCCACTTTCGTGAGCCTGTCAACTATAACCCAAATAGCATCTCGACCAGCTGGGGATCTAGGCAATCCAGTCATAAAATCTATGGTCACATGCTCCCACTTCCATTCTGGAATCGGCAAGGGCTGAAGAAGTCCAGCGGGCCTCTGATGTTCAGCTTTAACCTGCTGGCAAACCAAACATCGAGAGACAAACTGGGCTATCTCCCTCTTCATGCCATTCCACCAAAAATGCTGACGAATATCTCTATATATCTTCGTGCCACCGGGATGAATAGAATACTGTGAACTGTGAGCTTCTGCCATGATCTCCTGTCTGATATCTCCACTGGGTACACAAAGACGAGTGCCATGTCGAAGTGTACCATCTTCATGAATGCACAACTCAGGCCTTCTTCCTGCCTCACACTCTGTTCTGAGTCGCTGAAGCTTGGAATCTGCTGACTGCGCCATCCGAATCCTCTCAACTATGCTAGACTGAACCTGTAGACTGGCCATCAACGTCACGTTGGTAGGAAGAACCACTTCAATTCCCATCTTCTGAAGATCTGCCAATAACTCTGGTTGTGCCGTTAGGAAGTAAACTCCGGCTCTCCTGCTCAACGCATCTGCTACAACGTTGGCCTTCCTTGGGTGATACTGCAAATCCATATTATAGTCCACCAGTAGCTCGAGCCATCTTCTATGCCGCATGTTAAGGTCCTTCTGGGTGAAAACATACTTCAGGCTCTTGTGATCAGTAAATATCTTCACCCTATCTCCGTATAAGTAGTGTCGCCAAAGCTTAAGCGCAAACACTACCGCCGCCAGTTCCAAGTCGTGGGTCGGGTAATTCTTCTCATGATCACGAAGTTGACGTGATGCATAAGCTATTACCTTCCCATGCTGCATCAAGACACACCCCAATCCTCTGCCTGAAGCGTTGCAATAAACTGTGAATCCTCCGGTCCAATCTAGAAGTGTGAGAATGGGAGCCGTTACCAAATCTCGCTTCAACTTCTCAAATGATTCCTGACACTCTGCTGTCCATACAAATGATACATCCTTGCGGGTCAACTGGGTCATCGGCGCTGAAATCTTTGCAAAATCTGAAACGAATTGCCGGTAGTAGTCGGCTAATCCAAGGAAGCTGCGAACCTCTGCCACTGAACTAGGTACTGGCCATGACTCGATAGCCACAATCTTTTGGGGATCCACTTCCACTCCTCCTCGGGTAATGATGTGACCCAAGTACGAAATGCGATCGAGCCAAAACTCGCATTTACTGAACTTGGCGTACAACTGATGCTCTCTAAGCGTCTGAAGGACGATTCTGAGATGCTGCTCGTGCTCTGCTTCGCTCCTGCTGTAGACCAGGATGTCATCTAGGAACACGATCACGAACTGATCCAAGTAAGGCATGAAAATGCGATTCATGAGGTCCATGAATACGGCTGGCGCATTGGTTGCTCTGAATGGCATAACAAGAAACTTCCAATGCCCATACCTTGATCTGAACGCTGTCTTCGGAATGTCCTGCTCTCTGACCCTGATCTAGTGGTATCCTGATCGCAAGTCTATCTTCGAGAACACTGAAGCCCCCTTGAGTTGATCAAACAAGTCATCTATCCTCGGGAGAGGGTATCTGTTCTTGATTGTCATCGAGTTCAAGGTACGATAATCTACACATAGCCTGGACGTACCATCCTTCTTCTTCACAAGAAGCATCGAGGCTCCCCAAGGCGATCCACTTGCACGAATGAATCCCTTGGTCTTCAGTTCTTTAATTATCTTGTATAAAATCTCCAACTCTGAAGGTGCCATCCTGTAGACTCGCTCTGATGCTGGTGCAGTCCCGGAGATCAAGTCTATAGTGAACTCGATCTCTCGTTCTGGCGACATTTCTGGAAGTTCTTCTAGAAAGATATCTGGAAACTCTTCAACTATCCGAGGTAACTGAACTACTGCTACTGCCAACCGCAATACTGGGGAAGATGGCTCCACTGCGCCTCTGGAAAATGAAAACTCTGGCTCGCCTGGAATACTAAAGACAACCCTGCCAATGTGGCAGTCTATCCTAGCATACTGGTTCCTCAACCAATCCATGCCTAGGACTACATCATAGTCTGACATAGAAAACTCTATAAATCTAGCAGGAAACTCTCTACCGCTAACTACGATCCGACACGAAAAAAATACTCGATCTACTCCTACAAGACCATTACCAGTAAGTATATTGAGTCTCACTGATAATGACTCGGGCTCCAATCCTATCCGTGTTGCGAATCGTGCAGACATGAATGAATGTGATGCACCAGAATCAAATAATACCGATGCTGGAGAGGAGTTGACGAGAATAGTACCTGCCACTACCTCACCTAGTGCAACCTCTTCTTCCATAGTCATCATCATTGCCTGACCTTGTCCTCTGGCTGTGGGTCCTTTATGCTGGAAACCTCTCTGCCTGTTCTGCACTTGAGCCTGGGTGTACTGCTGCTGGTTCTGCTGCTGAAATGCCTGGGCCTGAGTCAATAATGGCCTCGGGTACTGCTGCTGCTGCATAGGTGCTGGTCCCCTGACCGACGGACTGGTTAGGTTGGAAGACGACGAACTACCCCTATTCGGGCAGGCTCCTATCTTGTGATCTGCCGCTCCACAAGCCAGGCACAATCCCTGCGCCCTGTGACAATCTGCCACCACGTGCCCTGGCTTTCCGCAATGAGAACATCCTATCGCGGTAGTCGGCTTCTGCTTCTGCTGCTGCGGGTACGTCGGGGTTGAATGTTGAACCGACGTCACTGAGGCCGCTCGCCTCGGAGTTCCAATGGTCAAACCCCTAGCTGCCGGGGCTGGAGCTGATGATTGGTGCATCTGATTGTGGGACCATTTCCTACCTCCGGTCCTATCTACGATCCTCTGGAAGGTGTACTCGTGTCTCCTAGCTGCCCTCAATACTGTATCGAACGTCTGGTGCTCGAACTGCTCAACTGCCAACAAGATCTCCAAATGTAGCCCCTGCTGAAATCGCTGGGCCCTATCAAACTCGGTTGCTACCAAGGTGGGGACAAACCTACTGAGTCTAAAAAACTCAGATACATAACCGTCGACCGTTCTGCCTCCTTGCTTCAAGTTGGTAAATCTCGTCTGTAGGTCGTATCGAGCTACAGCATCAAAATACTTCGTCTAGAATCTTTCTCTAAACACCGCCCAAGTAACCGGTGTCGCTAATCCCACGGCCTGCGCCGCCCACCAACTGTGAGCTAAGTCTAGCAACTGTAGGTGTACCATCGCCACCTTCTCATTCTCAGGTGTCCTAGCTGCTTCCAGAACCACCTCGGTATCCTGAAGCCAAGCGTCCGCGGCAATCGCATCTTCGCTGCCGTCGAAGAATGGAGGGTTCAAGCGCTTGAAGCTGTTGGCCGCGCTGTTCCCTGGATGACCGCCTCTGGTCAAAGCATCTGCCACTGCCTGGTACAAGGCGTCTCTTCTATGATCCTGGGAAGCTATCAAGGTCCTGATGAGACCTACCAAGGTGCCATCATCAGGCTCGGCAGGTCGAACGGGCTGAACTGGGGGCTCTCCTCCAGTAGGTACAACTCTGGAGGCTACTCCGGAATGCTGGGCTTGATCTCCGGGTTGTTGCTGGTCCACGGGAAGTGCTCCACCTCGCTGATCGGCGGGATTAGGTACAGTGTCGCTGAAGAAGACGACATAGAAAATAATAAGGAAGGACCAGGACAGATCAACGATACAAGCACATGATCAGGGCAAGAATCCAGGGATTCAGAGAATATGAACAGAGATCAAGGACGAGTACTGATTAAGACATCTATCCGGTAAACCCTCACATATCTTGATTTACAAGACCTGCATGGGCCACCACTTAAACCATGTGACGTCCCATAACCAGAATACTGGAGAGCGGGGGCGTACATAGCCAGCTACGTATATTGAAATGGAATCCACCTCGCTATACGGTCACGGCTGTCTAGATATATGAGGGTTTAACTACAAGCCAACAGTCTCCTATGGTCATGAACAAGCCTATTGTCTCAATCTCAAGCAAGCAGTAATAGTTACAAGATGTTAGAGCACCAAATATATAATAGCAAGGCGTCCCATATATTACATATTGGATGATCATGAAGCTAGTCGTACAAAATGTCAGGACTAGCAAGAGTTCAGTCATACATGATCAACCCTAGGATTTGTTAATCATGTTACAGCCCGTAGGCAGACAGTAAGTAAATATGTATCGAGCTAACAGGTGCTCGTCGGCTAAACGCCTCAAAAGAATAATTTTACAATATAGTGAGCGAATCAAAAAGGAAAACCCACTCGTAGCCCGGGTTCCGTCTAGTTATCACCATTGGGCTGGAAGTTCGGTAGATCTTCGGAAGCTGCTCTGAAATCTGGCCACACAAAACCAGCTGGGTCAAACCCCAGGAATAGCAAGTGCCACAAAGGAGGCCACGAAATAAGAACGAAAAAATCAACATATCAGATCATAAGGAAAATAGAAGAAAATACCATTAATAAAGAGTACAACAGGACAATAAATGACTAGAGACGTGGAACCATTCCAGGAGCCAGGTTACAACCCTAAATCAAACAAGGACCGGGGTTGTACCCTTCGCCTGAATAGCACCTTGTCTCTACCCATTTATTGTTAAGATAAGTAAAACAAACATACTCAGAAGAAACCAGGTACTGGGACTAGACGAGACTTAGACAGGGCTGGACACCATTCATTCACAAGCGGCCAAACAAATACTACGGCTTACTACTTAACTAACTAGGGTTATCATATGCCTAATTACTAACAAGATGCAAATGAAAAATTCCCAGTCCTAAGCCCTGCAGACTATCCAGTTATCCTTTCGTGGGTTGAGAGTATGGTTGGGTACATTGCCCGGAAGACAATGTACCCTTAGGTGACTTAGAGGGTGCAACACATGACAGTGTACTGGAAATGTGTCCTACTCGTCGGCAGGCTACAAGTCCTTTTAAAGCGCCCAGATAACGAGATCGCCTGTGACTGAAAATTCTCCATGAACTATAGTTTGATCTAGTAATTAGCCTAATCCATATTCAGTGCGAATCCCTGACCGTGGTAACCAGGGAGTCACGTCCTAGACATGATGCAAGACAAGACAAGACAAGACAAGTGGATTGCACGAAGCAGCAAGAATGAACACCCACGGAGTCAGAGTTGATTATATGAGTCAAGTTAGCCATCGCAACAGCATCAAGTCAAGTCAAGTTACAAGTCAGGAGTGCGCCGCCACGAGCCACTATCAAGTTATCCAGTTACCGAGATTAATCATGAATCACAGGTTACAAGTTAAGAGCGCACCCCATCGGGTCACTACTAAGAAGATCAGAAAGTACTAGGATCATAAATCACAGAAATCACGAAAATCGTACTAGTCGTAAGCAAAACACCAAAACCGTGCCAGGTCGTGTTGGGTCAAGACAGTCGTGTTGTGTGGAACAAGACCTCAAAACTCCATCCACAAAAGAGATGCCAATCCCAAAGAAATAAAACCAAACCATCATGGGCCAATAGGTTGCGTTGGGGTTCCTGGTGTCGGGTTGCGCTAGGGTCTGATTGCGCTAGGGGGAATGAACTGCGCAGGGGGAATGAACTGCGCTGGGGGAATGAACTGCGCTAGGTCGGGTTGCACTAAGGTCGAGCCGCGCTGGAGTTGGGTTGCGCTAGAGTCGGATTGTGCTAGGGTCGGATTGCGATGGGAAGTGAGCACGGTTCGCCAAAGGGCGCCGAGCGCGGGTCAGCCCAGCGCTAAAGAGCGCTGGCCGAGGAAGGGTAGGCGCGGTTCAGCCCATCGCTAAAGAACGCTGGCCGAGGAGACTGGCACGGTTCAGCCCAGCGCTAAAGAGCGCTGGCCGAGGTCTTCTTCTCCAGCAGGCCGAGAGAGAAAACCCAAGAACACCAAAATTCCAAACTTCATAACTTGGCCAAATCAAAACAAAATTTAGATTTTCAAAGTTCTATCTTGTGTAAAATTGAATTCTCTTCCACATGGAAGCCTCAAAACAAGCAAAAATCTAAGTTTAATAGATCAAAACCAAGAAAATCTAAAAATGATTAAAACTTAGATCTAGAAAAATGGAGACTCCAAATCATAAAATGCCAAGTTCTAATGTGGTTCACCATGGCCTAATCTAACTAATAGACAAATAAAATAGGGTTCCTATTTGGTGGCAAGGTGCACTTGCCTATGGAGGTTGGGTGTTGTGTGGAGGAAGAAGAAGAAGATGGAGAAAATTAATGGAAGAGTAATGAGGAGAGAGAAACTTAGGTGGAATTTTAATGGAGGAGGATGTGTTGTGTTGAGGTTGGAGGTTAACTAAGGTAGTCCAATGCAAATCAAACCAAACCCTTCTCCACAAAGAATAAAACCACGCCAGGTCCAAAAACTCAATTTACGAGAAAACCAAAATCCGCAAGTCGAGCCAAAATACAATTACAGGCCAAAATCCGAAAAAATAAAATACAAGTCCAAAATACATATAAGCCTAATCAAAATACGTATTCCAAAATACAGGCATTACAAAACGCCTATCGGACAATGGATAGTACCCTCATATCCGCCTTTGTGGAGAGATGGCACTCGGAAACTAACACATTTCATCTTCCAGCAGGGGAGATGACCATTACACTTGACGATGTCTACCAGATACTGGAGCTGCCAGTGACCGGGCGCATCATGACCAAAGAACATTACACCAATAAGAAATCTGTGAAATGGTACGAGAAGATCGTCAAGTTTGTCTCAATTCACCTTGGACTTCAGGCTACCAGTTTTACAAATCTGCCAGGCTTCAAGAAGTCATACGGAATTCCTCTATCATTTCTGGTGGACCACTTCATGGATATGGAGGTGGATGACGATGACGATGATACGGTCGATGCGGTGGCCCGTGCGTATATGCTGTTCGTCCTAGGAACGATCGGCATTCCGGACAAGTCCGGAACGTCGATACTTGCTAAGTACATGCTCAATTTATCTGAAGTGGATGACTTCATTGATATATCCAAGGAAAGCGGTATCCTAGCCAATCTTTATCGCGAGCTCGGCATCGCATCCCGTGTCGGGACTAAAACAATGGCCGGCTGTCAGACTCTGCTATATGTAAGAAAACTTCTATTCTATGTTATTCTTGTATACTTTATTTTGTTGTTTATTTTTTGACTATTCATTTATAAATTGAATAGGCATGGATATACGAGCACTTTTCGATGCTCAGACGGGCTGACCTGAACCCAGAGTATGTTGAACACCTTCCTAGAGTGTGTCGATGGAGGCCATCCCAGCTGGAAATCAAAAATTGGTAAACACTGGCTTCCATTCGTGAAGTACTAGACAATTTGGTGCCAGAAGAGGTACTAAATTTTGACTTACTTTGTCATGTTAATTTTGCTTTGTTGTTAACTGTTTTCCTACAGATTTTTTGGAATCCATACCTGTAAGCTCCTAGATTTCAAAAAATAGTTTTTTATAATTTTCAATAGCATTTAATTTAAATACGTATTTTGTAGCGTATTTCGTATTTTTTTGGTTTTCGTAATGTTTTAAAATTTTTTCTAACTTATAGATTTTTCCTTGGCCGGCATACCGCCAGTATACCGGAGTATACCGACGGCATACCGTCCAGACAGATTTTCTATATTTTAGATATTTTCGATTTCAGATATTTTTATGAATAGTGTTTCGGATATTTTCGTGAATAGTGTTTAAGATATTTTCGTAAATAGTGTAGATGCACCCTATTACCCATTGGATATTTGATTTTGTTTGAATGGTTAGGATTGACTTAGATTTTCACATGGATTACGATCCAACGGCTAAGATTAATTCCCCCTTCTATATATACCCTTTCACTTTCTCTCTCCTCTCTCTTTTCATTCTTTTCACTCTCTCTTCATTTCTTCTTCCCTTTTCTCTTCCTTGGAGCTTGCCAAGAGCTTGGCCTTGAGGTCTAGAGTGTGGTTTCGTACCCCTCTTGGTGGTGGAGTAGAAGATTAGGCTTGGAGCTTAACCTAGGCAAGTGTATCTTGCTCAAAAGTGACATGACCATACTTTATTTTTGTTTTCCATAGAAACTAGAGTTTTATTGGCCTATAATTTGCTTCTTTAAATTGTTAGCATGTTTAGTATATAGCACTTTTGGTTTTGATCGACAGTATTGCGTAGATCTGAGTTTCTAGATATGATTTTCGAGTATTTTGAGGTTTTGATCTATCAAATGTTTTGATTTGTGAAAACTAATACTTCCATGTTGTAGAAAATTCAATTCTATTCAATTTTGACTTTTGAAAGTCCGAATTTCGATTTAAAACGAAGTTTTTATGGCCGAAACAAGTTTTGAGTTCAAAAATCAACTTTCTGCGACGGTTCGAAAAATCCGTCGGAAATCCGCGGAAATCCGTCGGAAAATCCGAATTTTCACCACAAAACTTGCTGTGACGGAACGGAAAATCCGCCGGTAATCCGCAGTAATCCGCCGGATAATCCGGTTAGGCTGTTTTGCATTTTTTTCATATATTTTAAGTGCTGTAAAAATTCTAGAAAAATTGTATATAAATACTATGTTAATTTAGCTAATCTATTATAATTTTTTCAGCATTTAATAAGTACTTTTGGTATTTTATAAAAATAGGAAAACAGAGCTCATTTTCAGGATACCTATGTTTGCTGATTTTTTAATAAATGTTTATGAAGGTTTATAAATTCCAAAAAAATTAGTGTAAATTTCTATAATTGACAAGAATCATTTTGGTACTTTATTTCATGAAAAAATTAAGCTTTTTGTCTATCTCAAAAATTGTTGGAACACAATGTACAGTTTGATTTATTTATTGAATAGTTACGACTTGCAATGTTTTGTGTTGTTTTGAGTTATTGTAGTATTAGACCATCCCCCTACACTAGTGTAAAGACCCTAAGTTTAGGTATTGTGTCACCCCATATTGGACTTAGAATTGACCGGAGTTGACCAAAGTCAACTATAAGTCAACCTCTGACCCAGTTTGTCTTAGTTTGCCCTAGTTGACCTAGACATTATAGTATGTCTTTTCACCCTGATTAGCTATTTTATTATCTCATCTTTAGGACCGTGGCTTCACTCCGAGCCTTGATTTATTTTGATAGCAGGACCCTAGGCAAGTACATCTACATACTCATTTACTGTCTTTTAATGCTAGAACATGTATTAACCCTGTTAAAAGACTGATCCTTGAGGTAGCAAGTTATGTCTTCACATGTTGTATCACTTTCAGTACCGACCATGTTTAGTACAGCTCTTATATCTTCACATGCTTCTTACGGGTTCTCAGTACAAGTTTTACTATGCTTTAGACTGCTCTGAGTATTCACATGTTTTATACTGCTTCCAGTACCTGTCATGCTTATACTGCTCCCAGTATCTCTCACATGTTTTTACTGCTCTCGTATCTCCCACATGTTAAATAAACGGGTTAAGAGGAAACTGTTAGTAGTGTACGTGAACATGACCCCCTTCTCCGTATGTACTTACCGCGCTCGGGGACATTCTATATGCGACCTTGCCGTATGTTTCTGAATCTCGCGTTTGTGTATGGATATACACCGATGCCGTTCGTGCACGTGTGGGCACACCAGAAAAACTTGACATGTACCACAGTACATCCTACCACCTATTGACCGATTCACGTACATGCTACGGTTTTAAACTTTTAAACTATATGTGGTCATTTGTAGAAATGACCAATTAAACCATGATATACCATGTTCCCTATGTTACTATGATACTATGATCCCAGTTGTACCATGAGGCCATGTTTTCCAGTATTTCCTGTTTTATAGACTTATCACACCATGTTTCTTGTTGTACATCTCTTTCATTATATGTTCAGTACTTTAGTTGTAGAGGTTGTACTTGCTCCCGTCCTGACAGGATAACGTTGTTGGTATCCTTACTGAGGAGGAGTTGCTCTGCGACTCATATTATGGAGTTACTGCCGAGGACCCGGCTTTGCCATATGAGGATGTTCCTGCGGGGAGACTCGCCTAGTTTGCATAGTCACTTGGGATACTTAGTGTAGTCATGTATTAGACTACGTATTTTGTAACTGGACATGTATCCAGTTTTACATTTCAGACTTGTACTTGGACTTATTCATATATGAGATGACTTTTGTGTTTGGAGCATTTATGACTCTTCTTCACTTATAGAACTGTTAGCACATTTAGTCTTATCTTGTTATCTCTAGAACAGCTTACTGCGCTTTATCTTAAGCGTAGGCTGGACATGGCTCGGCCCGGCCCAACAATTTGGGTAACGGGTCGTGACATGTTTTTAGTGGTGGCCCACGCAGGTCTCGACTAAATTGTTTGGTTACGTTATTGTACCAAGCATGCCTGCAATTAGGAACTTAAGGTAATTAGACAACATTAGGAAAGACGCTTAGAACACCTAGAGGAATGCTAGGATTGCAACATAGGAAATACATCACATGTTTGCTATTATAATTAGATTTTTTTGCCTATGATTGCTTACTTTAAACAAACCCTTATGCGTCCTTGTTACCTTTATTTTAGATGGTGCTTACTCGTTCGTCCCAGTATATTACCCCCGAGAATGGGGCCCTCCATATCCAGTCAGCTGACCGGTTGACTGATACACCTCCACCTACCACATTTCCCTACTCCACAGATCCACAGACCCAGATACCACCTTCCACATCCCAGTCCCAGCAGGCCCCGATACTTCCACCACCCCCTATCACTATACCCATCCAGGCTTCCGTCACACTCGACGGGACCCAGCTGCTCACACTGATCCAGGGGTTCCTAACAACCCATCAGGAGCAGACTACCCTACTCCGCCAGAGCATGGAGCGTTCTGAGGGACGTCCCGTGGACCCACCACATGTAGAGCCACGGCAGAGAGCAGGGACGGTCAAGGACTTCATGGGTCTGAATCCCAAGGAGTTCTCAGGGACTGAGGGCATAGTAGTAGCTGATGACTGGCTAGATTCTGTAGAGAGGAAGCTTCTGGGAGTTAGGATGCCGGATGACCTTCAGGTCGAGGCAGCAGGATTTCTGCTGATAGACTTAGCAGGAGTCTGGTTCAGGAATGAGCCGTTGTTCGCGAGAGGTAGAGCCACCTGGGACCAGTTCAAGACCCAGTTCAAGAAGAAATTCTTCTCGACCACTGCTAGAGTAGCCATGGGGCTACGATTCCAGAACATCCAGCAGGGGAACCGTTCTGTTGATGACTATGCGGGAGAGTTTAGTCGCCTGAGCCATTTTGCTCCTAGTCTGGTTGCTGATCCAGAGGAGATGACCCGTAGGTTTTGCCATGGTCTAGTTCCAGATATTGGCATTCTTATAGTGGCAAACGGTACGACTGACTACTACCAGAGCCTAGAGTTGGCCCGGAGCATTGAGGAGCGTCTTCTGTCTAGCAAGAGGCCGGCTTCTGTACACCATGAGGGTCCGTCCAAGCGTCAGGCTTTCCAGCAGAGAGCGCCGACGCCACCCCAGCAGACTTACCATCCCCCTACATCACATCATCCGACCCAGCCAGTTAGAACCCCGGGACCCCGAGAGCAGCAGCAGAAGGGAGCTTTTTGTGTATACTACAAGAGGCAAGGCCATGACTCTCTCGTCTGCAGGAAGAGGTTGGGTCAGTGTTTAGCTTGTGGGTCTGCCATCCATCAGATTCGGGACTGCCCAGTAGCCAAGGGACCCCAGGGGAAGACTTATAGCTTAGTCCTTGAGCCGGAGCCGGAACAGGTTTCGGGAGGTTAGTTTTGATCGTAGCCTTGGTCATTTGTTTGCATTGCTTGTTATGTTAGAATGTTTGTAGAGTCTTCTATCCTTGTAAATTTTGAGGACAAAATTTTTCAAGGAGGAAAGATTTGTAAGCTCATAGATTTCAAAAAATAGTTTTTTATAATTTTCAATAGCATTTAATTTAAATACGTATTTTGTAGCGTATTTCGTATTTTCTTGGTTTTCGTAATGCTTTAAAAAAATTTCTAACTTATAGATTTTTCCTTGGCCGGCATACCGCCAGTATACCGGAGTATACCGACGGCATACCGTCCAGACAGATTTTCTACATTTTAGATATTTTCGATTTCAGATATTTTTATGAATAGTGTTTCGGATATTTTCGTGAATAGTGTTTAAGATATTTTCGTGAATAGTGTAGATGCACCCTATTACCCATTGGATATTTGGTTTTGTTTGAATGGTTAGGATTGACTTAGATTTTCACATGGATTACGATCCAACGGCTAAGATTAATTCCCCCTTCTATATATACCCTTTCACTTTCTCTCTCCTCTCTCTTTTCATTCTTTTCACTCTCTCTTCATTTCTTCTTCCCTTCTCTCTTCCTTGGAGCTTGCCAAGAGCTTGGCCTTGAGGTCTAGAGTGTGGTTTCGTACCCCTCTTGGTGGTGGAGTAGAAGATTAGGCTTGGAGCTTAACCTAGGCAAGTGTATCTTGCTCAAAAGTGACATGACCATACTTTATTTTTGTTTTCCATAGAAACTAGAGTTTTATTGGCCTATAATTTGCTTCTTTAAATTGTTAGCATGTTTAGTATATAGCACTTTTGGTTTTGATCGACAGTATTGCGTAGATCTGAGTTTCTAGATATGATTTTCGAGTATTTTGAGATTTTGATCTATCAAATGTTTTGATTTGTGAAAACTAATACTTCCATGTTGTAGGAAATTCAATTCTATTCAATTTTGACTTTTGAAAGTCCGAATTTCGATTTAAAACGAAGTTTTATGGCCGAAACAAGTTTTGAGTTCAAAAATCAACTTTCTGCGACGGTTCGGAAAATCCGTCGAAAATCCGCGGAAATCCGTCGAAAAATCCGAATTTTCACTACAAAACTTGCTGTGACGGAACGAAAAATCCGCCGGTAATCCGCAGTAATCCGCCGGATAATCCGGTTAGGCTGTTTTGCATTTTTTTCATATATTTTAAGTGCTGTAAAAATTCTAGAAAAATTGTATTTAAATACTATGTTAATTTAGCTAATCTATTATAATTTTTTTAGCATTTAATAAGTACTTTTGGTATTTTATAAAAATAGGAAAACAGAGCTCATTTTCAGGATACCTATGTTTGCTGATTTTTTAATAAATGTTTATGAAGGTTTATAAATTCCAGAAAAATTAGTGTAAATTTCTATAATTAACAAGGATCATTTTGGTACTTTATTTCATGAAAAAATTAAGCTTTTTGTCTATCTCAAAAATTGTTGGAACACAATGTACAGTTTGATTTATTTATTGAATAGTTACGACTTGCAATGTTTTGTGTTGTTTTGAGTTATTGTAGTATTAGATCATCCCCCTACACTAGTGTAAAGACCCTAGAAGGTTAGTTTAGGTATTGTGTCACCCCATATTGGACTTAGAATTGACCGGAGTTGACCAAAGTCAACTATAAGTCAACCTCTGACCCAGTTTGTCTTAGTTTGCCCTAGTTGACCTAGACATTATAGTATGTCTTTTCACCCTGATTAGCTATTTTATTATCTCATCTTTAGGACCGTGGCTTCACTCCGAGCCTTGATTTATTTTGATAGCAGGACCCCAGGCAAGTACATCTACATACTCATTTACTGTCTTTTAATGCTAGAACATGTATTAACCCTGTTAAAAGACTGATCCTTGAGGTAGCAAGTTATGTCTTCATATGTTGTATCACTTTCAGTACCGGCCATGTTTAGTACAGCTCTTATATCTTCACATGCTTCTTACGGGTTCTCAGTACAAGTTTCACTATGCTTTAGACTGCTCTGAGTATTCACATGTTTTATACTGCTCCCAGTACCTGTCATGCTTATACTGCTCCCAGTATCTCTCACATGTTTTTACTGCTCTCGTATCTCCCACATGTTAAATAAACGGGTTAAGGGGAAACTGTTAGTAGTGTACGTGAACATGACCCCCTTCTCCGTATGTACTTACCGCGCTCGGGGACATTCTATATGCGACCTTGCCGTATGTTTCTGAATCTCGCGTTTGTGTATGGATATACACCGATGCCGTTCGTGCACGTGTGGGCACACCAGAAAAACTTGACATGTACCACAGTACATCCTACCACCTATTGTCCGATTCACGTACATGCTACGGATTTAAACTTTTAAACTATATGTGGTCATTTGTAGAAATGACCAATTAAACCATGATATGCCATGTTCCCTATGTTACTATGATACTATGATCCCAGTTGTACCATGAGGCTATGTTTTCCAGTATTTTCTGTTTTATAGACTTATCACACCATGTTTCTTGTTGTACATCTCTTTCATTATATGTTCAGTACTTTAGTTGTAGAGGTTGTACTTGCTCCCGTCCTGACAGGATAACGTTGTAGGTATCCTTACTGAGGAGGAGTTGCTCTGCGACTCATATTATGGAGTTACTGCCGAGGACCCGGCTTTGCCATATGAGGATGTTCCTGCGGGGAGACTCGCCTAGTTTGCATAGTCACTTGGGATACTTAGTGTAGTCATGTATTAGACTACGTATTTTGTAACTGGACATGTATCCAGTTTTATATTTCAGACTTGTACTTGGACTTATTCATATATGAGTTGACTTTTGTGTTTGGAGCATTTATGACTCTTCTTCACTTATAGAACTGTTAGCACATTTAGTCTTATCTTGTTATCTCTAGAACAGCTTACTGCGCTTTATCTTAAGCGTAGGCTGGACATGGCTCGGCCCGGCCCAACAATTTGGGTAACGGGTCGTGACAATACCGGGATTTACGTGAGCAAAATCGTGAGGTCCAACCAGTTTCTTTATTTTATGGCATGATCACATGCTATGATATCACGGAGCCGTACATGCCCGATAGAGTACTTCTTCAGTTTGGCTTTGTGCAAACTGTGCCGAAGCGCACACTACGACTGTTGGAGCCTCCGCGCGGAACCCAACCTTTAAATTACAAACCGACAGATTTTGACTGGGTGACCGACTTTTACTCCGAGTGGCAACGACATGTACTTTAAGAATCTGAAAGACGACCGGTCACCCTGATGGCCGACTGCAGAGAGGACTACATGCCGTACTTCCTGGGGGTCGGACATCCTAAGTTGTCGAACCCTACAAACCCGGGTCCCGTGGCCGTCGGAGCAATTGGAGCTATTCTTTCCAAAAACGTCTTGTATGTTGGGTTGGTGAGGATGGTGAGTTCCGTATTTGTAATTAGACTGAGATTTCCATGTTTGTAGACTTAATTCACTTATACTTTCATTTACAGTATCAAAAGGTGAAGGAATTGGCCCAGACACTCCGGAGAGGTTGCCAAAGTGACACTAGTGTCACGGTCACCAACGAGCTTGACAGGATCGACGACGTGGTTGAGTTTTCCTTCATGAATAATAGGGAGTCTCGTTCAAAGGCCCGGCATGATATGTAGTTGGATGTGGAATGATCATTAGTTGGATGTAATCTGGATATTTTTGTAAAGATGTTTTTGTTGTTTGAAACTTGAAGGATATATTTCTTGTTTGGAAACTTAAGTTGTTGGACAGACTTTTGAAGGATATGTGATGAGAGTTTGAAACGCTCTGTCACAGAGAGTTTCAATTAGGACTGCTACCCCCTGGCAGTCCTACACAAAAGGAGGACTACCAGGGTGCTGGCAGTCCTAATTGAAATTTGCTGTTACATCAAGTTTCATTTAGGACTGCCAGCACTCTGGCAGTCCTATTTGTAAGTCATAGAATTAATATTTGTTTGCGATTCTAAATTTTTGGCAAAAGTGCTAAAACGGAGGTCCAAACATCATTTTTTTGTGGATTCTAAAATTTTGGAAGGCCGTCTAACGGTGAAGCGGTTAATCTCAGGCTACTCGAAGTTACGCTCATTTTGCGACAAACCAGGCCTCGTTTCGACCTCCCAATAAAAAATTATGGCCCTCCAAAGTTTTAACTGACTATAAAATGCAGGAGAATGACCATTCTCCGTCTTAATTTACACGGAGAATGGCCATTCTCTGTGAAATTTAGCACGGAGAATGGTCATTCCAGTGTTAAAACGCAGGAGAATGACCATTCTCCGTCTTAATTTATACGAAGAATGGCCATTCTCCATGTAATTTAGCACAAAGAATGGTCATTCCAGTGTTAAAACGTAAGAGAATGACCATTCTTCGTCTTAATTTACACGGAGAATAGCCATTCTCCGTGTAATTTAGCACGGAGAATGGCCATTCTCCGTGATAAATTACAGACTTACAAATAGGACTGTCACCCCCCTGGCAGTCGTACATTCAATTAGGACTGCCAGGATTCTGGCAGTCCTAATTTAATGTAGGACTGCCAGGAGGGTGGCAGTCCTGATACTGGATCGGATAGCCATTCTCCGTGCTAAATTACACGGAGAATGGCCATTCTCCGTGCTAAAACACAGGAGAATGGCCATTTATATAACATCAATTTCAATTAGGACTGCCAGCACCCTGCAGTCCTCCTTTTGTGTAGGACTGCCAGAGGGTGGCAGTCCTAATTGAAACTCTGTGATAGAGAGTTTCAAAACTCACATCACAGAGACTTACAAATAGGACTGCCACCCCCCTGGCAGTCCTATATTGAATTAGGACTGCCATGGTGCTAGCAGTCCTAATTGATACTTGCTGTAACAATAAGTTTCAATTAGGACTGCCAGCACCCTAGCAGTCATAATTCAATATAGGACTGCCAGGTGGTGGCAGTCCTGATACTGGATCGGATAGCCATTCTCCGTGCTAAATTACACGGAGAATGGTCATTCTCCATGCTAAAACACAGAAGAATGGCCATTTATATAACAGAAAGTTTCAATTAGGACTGCCAGCACCCTGGCAGTCCTAATTCAATGTAGGACTACAAGGGGGTGGCAGTCCTGATACTGGATCGGATACTTTAACAAATTGATATATTTTGCCACACATACTTGCACACAGGTAAACACATATAACACAGATAGCACACATGTAAACACATATAACACAGATAGCACACAGGTAGATAAAAATAAACACAGATAGCACACGGTAAACACATATAACATACTGAACTTCATATTTCACTGTATACAAAATTTACTCCATATAGATTAGTGGACTTCATATTTTATTGTATACAAAAGTGGTCCTCCATATACAAAATGTCAAACTGTAAATATATTCATACTTAGTCGATTTCGACGTCGTAGTGGTCAGCAGGTAAGTCTCTTGGCTCCTCAAACTTCAACAACTTCTTACAATGGTTGATCTGATCAACGAAAGGTATGGTCCAAGCGATGGCTTCGACCGGTGCTCTTTTGTACCAAACTGTTGAAGGTGGAGGAATCGGAGAATGAGCGATCATCTTTAGTATAACGAAGTGATCCCCGATTGGACCTATAGTACATAGGTTAGAATGTCCGTGGTCCGTCGGAGGAGCGCACATCGGAAAGAATATATTGCTAATATCCGGCGAGATAAGTACAACAGGTATCATGTACCTATTAGCAAATAAATAGCCGACAGACGGGACTGACATGTAGTGGTCTTTTTCGGTAACACTGTCGTTGCAAGGGATACTTAACAACAAACTTGCAACCGTTTCTTCGCTTAGGATGCGGGAGTAGAATGGAAGACGAGTCTCTAACTCCTCGTACAGCTCCTGCCTCATCCGTCTCCATCCGTCTTTGTCATCATAACCAAGATGTCTTGCAAGCACATGAAATCCACAATGGCCATCATCGGGGACATCGACAATAGACCAAATATAACTGCGAAGCTCAGGTTGAAATTTGTCAATATACAAACTCGTTGTTTGGCTTGCAACGGTATCTTCTCTTGGGAGGTCCATTTTCTCCATTTTTCGGCGAACGACAAGCTTGCCCTTCCGTGCAGGCGGAGGTTGCTGTAAGCTTCGTTCAACATGCTCAAAGGATGATGGATCTCTCTTAGTCGACTCCAGCCTTCTCTTCTGTGAACTAGTCAATCTTGTTTGAGGCCTGCCTTTAGGATTGGAAACAACGAACGGCTCATGCATTCTAGTAGTCACCGGACATGCAATTTCTTGGATTTTAAGCTCAATGGACATCCGTTTCGCTTCTACTGAGGCACACCACCTTGTGTGGAGAAGTTTCACTTGTGGCAAAGAGAAGAAATCATCGTCCGTCTTCACCAGGGGCATCATAGATAATTGCCTCCAACGTTGATCGACAGCATCTACTGGAATATGAATGGATTCACGACGATATTCATTAATCTGATGTGCACAAGGGAGGCCCAGTGTATGTCGATATACACACCCATAAACCTCAGGATCAAACCCGACAAACTTTGACCTTTCAATCTTATCAACTATTAATGCCAATGCCTTGTGAGATACCACGCGCATTAAAGCATCTAAGAGTACTTCCTTTCTATGCTCATGCTTGACTATATTCAAACTCATCTCAAATGATGCCTTAATTTCATTCACCGTCCGGTATAGCTTTCCAAAGAGAGATAAAGTTCCCGAGAGATGATTTTAGGTGTCTCTTCAATAAAGAGTGTGCTCCTTCGACACGGTTGGTAGTTGTCGTGCCGTAATGCTTCACCACATTCGACCATGCTAAGACGAATTGTTCTTTGTGCGGTTCAAGCCATGTATCTTTGATGTAAGAAATACATGTCGGCTCCCTCGTCTCCTACTTTTGCTTGAACAAGTACCATGTGGCGTCGTAACTAGCAATCGTAGAGGCTCGCCACACACAATTTCAATCATTGTAGAATTCGTTAAAAATTTGCATGTCAATTTTACCATCCTCCTTCCGAAACTTCAACTTACATTGGGCTTGAATATTACGATTGACATGCCAAGTGCATAGCAATGTATCCGTTTGAGGAAAAATAATACGAATAGCATTAATTAGGGCATACTCTCTGTCGGTAACAAAAATTGACGGCTCTGTATGACCGGTGTAAAGTGTTTTCAGTTTTTCCAACGCCCATGTGTAGTCTTCAAGTTTCTCACTCTTCATGAAGCAAAATGTCACTGTAAATGTTTTCCAAGTAGAGGTGAACCCGATAACATGAAAGAGAGGCATCTTGAACTTATTGGTCTTGTACGTGCAATCAAGGACTAACACGTCGGCAGACCTAGCCAAACTTGTACAATTGGGATGAGCCCAAAAGATTGAAATTACTTCATTACTCTGGGGATGTCTTCTATGGAACTCAACATAATGATTATCGGCAAGCAACTTGAGCACTTCTTGCATCGCCATTCTTGATTTCGTCCGGACAACGTTCAAAGACACTACCAAAATAACCAACTTTAGCGACGGCCACATCCGTCGCTCATCCGTCGGTAACATAAATTACCGACGGAATAGCGACGAATATTTGATGAAAATGGCCGTCGGGAAATACGTCGTCGCTAAAATTTGTCCGTCGCTAAGCCGTCGGACAAATGATTAACCGACGGACTAGCGACTGATTACCGACGGTTGCCTTTCAATGGTTTAGCGACGGATTAGCGACTTGTTCCCGTCGGTTTATATGCCATATAATATTAAAATATCCGTCGCTAAGCCGTCGTAAATAGGTCGGTAAAAGCGTATCAGAGAGGTTCCTGATACGCAAAATCAGTCGCTATTCCGTCGCCATTCCGTCGTTAACCTCGACGTTATAGCGACGGATTAGCGACGGGTAGGGCGTCGGCCTGGTTCTGGAAAGCTTCCATATTTCCAGAACCATGTCGACGGATAATGGGTCGCTAAGCCGTCGCTAGTCCGTCGTCATCCTCGACAGATTAGCGACGGATTAGCGACCCACTATCCGTCGCTAAGTCTCTGGAAACCTACCATATTTCTAGAACCATGTCGACGGATTTGCCGTCGCTAGGTAGTCGATATTCCGTCGCTAATATTCCAGTTAGCGACGGAAGTTCCGTCGCTAGTTCGTCGCTAGCTCGTCGCTACCTGCAAATTTATTTCAACCAGTTAGCGACGGATTCGCCGTCGCTAGGTAGTCGCTAGGTGGTCGCTAACTGCAAAATATTTATATCACCCAGTTAGCGACGGATATTCCGTCGCTCGTCCGTCGGTAACTGCAAATATTTATATAACCCAGTTAGCGACGGATTTGCCGTCGCTAGTTAGTCGCTCATCGGTCGCTAAAAGATATATCCGTCGCTAGTTAGTCGCTAATCCGTCGCTAAATGCAACATTAATTAAAAAAAATTACAGAAACATTCTATTTCCTTTTCGTAAATATTACACATATTCATAATATCCAATATCCAAACATCCATGTACGATCAACAAATATCCAAATATCCAAATTCATAATATCCAATATCAAACAGAAATATCCAAACATCTATGTACAAATATCCAAACACAAATACACAAATTCATAATATCCAAACATTCATGTACGCTTCCAAAATATCCAGAATTCAAAATCCAAAAACAGTACAAATATCCAAAAACAGTACAAATATCATTGAGATGGATCGCGTCGTCGTCTCGACGCCGCCTCGGCTCTGCGGATGTACTCTTCCACCATGTACGCCGGCACCTGGGACAACACATGCTCTGGAAGCGTACGGAGCTGCTCTGGCGACATCAAGTCCATGAGCCCAATGAGCGCAGTATCCGGTACCAGGCGGACCTCGGCAGAACGGTCAAATGAATAACGTCCAGGGTCGGAAGGACCGACAACCGCACTAGACGTACCGGGAGCAGACGGATCTGGACCGGGAGCAGAAGAAGGACGCGAAAGGCGCTCCAGCACATCCGACATTAGACTCCGCATTTCCGACATATCGGAGGTGAGAGTCGCAAGCTGCGCCCTCATATCGTCCGACGGGGGCGCGGAAGGAGGCGGGGGCGGTGGATATCTCGGAGTCGTGCCCTGCAACGACGCCGCCATGGAACCTACGCCGTAGACGCGCCCTTTATTAAAGCCGCCGACAGACTCTACGAACACGTCGTCGTAGCGAGCGGCCATAGAAGAGGGCGTCTGGGTGGGCGTCGTTTCGCCGACAACCTCGGCAGGGGGCTCAATCTGACTAAGGGCCTCACGATATGCAGCCTATCCAATGAATGTGTTTATACTATAAGTTTTCCTAAGTTATAATCTAAATCCTATGTTTCCCTAAGTTATAATTTGAATCCTACGTTCACCTAATTAAGTTAACAATAATTATATTTCTAATATAAATCTCATAAACGTAATTACTTACATCAGTCGCCTGGGCCCTCGCGTCGACGAAGCTCCCGTCTGCCCGTCTCTTGTGTGTATGCAGGAATACATCGTAGACGGTGACCGACTCCGGCTCTCTCCCCTCCTTTACCGCCCGTTGTGCCTGCATACGAAATATACGTCGAATTTAATTAACTACGTATATTAATAGTACCGAATTTAATAGTGAAATGAATTTGCGGTATCTCACCAAATCTGTACGTGTCGCTGCGTGGGGCTTTGAACCTCCCGTATGCAGACCAGCGGCCTGTCTGCTCGCCTTCGCTTTCTCTGATTTCTCCCTGTACTGAGCAGTATTCATCTTATCCAACATCTGCTCGTAGTACTCCTCCCGGAGCCACTTCTTCCTCGAATGCGTCGTACGAACGTCGTACACCGCATCCCGTATCTTCTTCCCGGCGGCGGCTTTGTAGGCCTTGCGAATCAACTCCTCGCGATGGGGGGGCCACCAGAACGTCGTCTGACATACAAATTAAATTATCACGTAATTAAAAAATTAGTGGATTAAAGAATAATTAATAATTAATCAAAAGATATATATATACCTTCATCTCTTCGAGCCAAACGTACTGCATGTTCTGAGGTACCTCAGAAAAATTGAGGTAGGGGCCATGGTAGTTTTCCCGGATAATTTGCCCGAGTATCCGGGCAGCATCATACGGGAAAAACCTACAAAGAAGCAAAGACTGGATTATTAACTTGAATAAATGAAACAAATTTAATAAATTAACTTAAATTTACTTACGTATCACCCGCGGGCCATAGCTCTCGTCGGTTCTCGCCTATCGGCCTCTCTGGAGGCGTCGGAGGATCCGCGGGTCCGCGGATGTACTCACCGGTAGCAGGATGAAGCTGAATCCGGGGGTACTCCGGAGCCCACCCTGCAGTAACTGATGGTGTACCCGCTGGTGCATCCGGGGACGGAACGGATCCGCTAGCGGATGGAGTCTCAGGCCTCGATGAAGATGAAGGTAGCGCAGAGATAGATCGACGGCGGGAAGAGTCTGTGGCCGGGCTCTCCAGGTCGGGATCGGAGGACTCTATATCCGGGGAATGTGGAAGGCGACCACGACCGCTACCACCACGACCGCTACCACCACGTCCACGGCCAGTGTCGCTACCACCACGCCCACCACGGCCAGTACCCGCCACCACCAGCACCACCACGGCCACGGCCACTGCCGCTACCAGCAGCACGAGTGGTAGTGACCATGACCTGTAAATAGAACACATAAATATAATTAACAATATAGAAGTATAAATGAATATAAAACTGAACTAAAATATATATACCAGCAGCAGGGCCGCGAGTGCTGTCAAGACAATGAGAACTAAGAGTGCCATCTGTAAAAAGAAAATCATACAATAAGTAGATGATCGAACGACAAAAACATAAACTGAAATAAGAATGTGTCCGTCTAAACTGAATTCACTAAGTTGCGACAACAATCTATCTTCTCGTACCCCAGTCCCAGTTGTCGGACCATCATCTTTGACTTGTAGAAGTTTTTTGGTAGCTTTTTTGATTCCTTCGGTAACACCTCCTTGATTACTTCTGTGATCCGATTATAGCAAGCTTGTGGCAAGTTAAAATCAGACTTTATGTTCAACAACCGCATCGTCACTGACAGTGCGGAATGAGTCTCACAACCAGGATATAGAGAAGTATCTGCGTCCTGAAACATGTCATAGAACTCCTTCGCCTCGGGATTAGGATCCTCCGGATCAAAATTAGGCCCTGCCGCATCATACACCATATCTCGTGCAAGGTTCTGCAGATCTCCATAATCAACAGAGCATCCGTGGTCTTCGATGACATCCGTTGCAGCATTATCATCAAAAGCATAAGTAGCAGCTTCCGCAGCCTGTCTTTCCGAATATAGTTCACCTTGCGATGACCACAGGCCGTAATTACGTACGAAACCCTTACGGGTCAAATGATCTCTCACAGTCACCACTTCTTCGTAACGTCTATTGTGACATTTAACACATGGACACTTAATTTTGTTACCGTCCATGTACTGAGCTTTGCTCATTGCATAATTAAGAAATACTTCCACGCCTGCCTGAAAATCGTCACTCACACCAATTCTACTCTCGTGTTGCCATTTGTACATCCATGTACGATCAACAAAATAACGACTCATCCTCAATTTGGATGTGAAAATCTGTATCGTAAGACAAACTAAACATAAGAATAGCCCGATACCGATACTCATAAATTTGGATTAGGGTTAGGATGTTAGATATAAGTGAACTAGGTGATGTAGAGTACAATATAGGGAACTGTGAATGGACTGAAAGTTGCACATGAGAAGGTTCAATGAAGGGCCCATAAATGGGTTCACATGATAAGTTAGTAAGAATCCACATCACTATACATACTCTCCCGTCTCAGGAGTGTGTCTGGCTCCTATTTAGAACAGTACAGGTCACAACATGTCTAGAATAGCAAAACAGAGCTCTACAATGTATATCGGTATCGGACTATTCCTACGAGTATTGGTATCGGCGATATCAATACTCGTGTGAATAGGAGATTGCAATATAAGTCTAAGCTATCTAGCTAACATGTATACTTGCATTTACATTGTATCATAACTTGTATCTAGTTACCTTGCTAATCATGTATATACTCTTAACATATATGTGAAGACACTATACTAACATGTATTTAAATCAAGGTTCAAAGTATCGGTATCGGAATCGGTATCGGACTATATATTCCTACGAGTATTGGCATCGGCGATATCAATACTCGTGTGAATAGGAGATTGCAATATAAGTCTAAGCTATCTAGCTAACATGTATACTTGCATTTACATTGTATCATAACTTGTATCTAGTTACCTTGCTAATCATGTATATACTCTTAACATATATGTGAAGACACTATACTAACATGTATTTAAATCAAGGTTCAAAGTATCGGTATCGGAATCGGTATCGGACTATATATTCCTACGAGTATTGGCATCGGCGATATCAATACTCGTGTGAATAGGAGATTGCAATATAAGTCTAAGCTATCTAGCTAACATGTATACTTGCATTTACATTGTATCATAACTTGTATCTAGTTACCTTGCTGATCATGTATATACTCTTAACATATATGTGAAGATACTATACTAACATGTATTTAAATCAAGGTTCAAAGTATCGGTATCGGAATCGGTATCGGACTATATATTCCTACGAGTATTGGCATCGGCGATATCAATACTCGTGTGAATAGGAGATTGCAATATAAGTCTAAGCTATCTAGCTAACATGTATACTTGCATTTACATTGTATCATAACTTGTATCTAGTTACCTTGCAATATAACTCTAAGCAATCTAGTATTGGTATCGGCGATATCGGTAGTATCGGCGGTATCGGATCGAAGTATCGGATTTTTTGGTATTGGAAAACAAATAATTATTAATAAATTATTTACATTTAAAAACATATAATTTATACATTTAGGCATAATTTTAAGTGTTTTAAGTATTATTTCTTAGTAGTTTTGAAATTAAATGAAATTAAATTAAATGAAATAGTATTATTTCTTAGGATCGGGACATGCCAAACCGTATCCGTATCGGAGAATGCAACCCATTCCCCACCCCCCCGACCCCCCTGCCCCCATTCAACACCCCCCCCCCGACCCCCCTGCCCTCTCCATTACCCACCCCCCCGACCCCCCTGCCCCCATTCCCCACCCCCCCCGACCCCCCTGCCCTCTCCACCCCCCCACCCCCCGCCCCCCGACCCCCTGCCCCCCTGCCCCCATTCCCGACCCCCCGACCCCCCTGCCCCCATTCAACACCCCCCCCGACCCCCCTGCCCCCATTCCCCACCCCCCGACCCCCCGACCCTCATTCCCCACCCCCCCCACCCCCTGCCCCCATTCCCCACACCCCCCCCGACCCCCTGACCCCATTCACCACCACCCCCCCCCCCCCCCCCCGCCCTCTCCACCCCCCCGCGAAGCCGACCCCCCCCCCCCACTCCCCCCCCGGCCCCAAAACCCAAAATTAGAGAGAGAGAGAGAGAGAGATACCTGGTAGATAGAGAGAGAGAGCCGCGAGAGAGAGAGAGAGAGCCGCGCGCGAGAGAGAGAGAGCCGCGAGAGAGAGAGAGAGTTTTGGGGGGAATGAAAAATTCCCCCCCGTCGGTTCAATTTAAGTTAGGGCACAGAACCTAGCGACGGAATAGCGACGGAATAAATTAGTCGCTAAACCGTCGCCAATTAAAAGGTGTTTTCCGACGGATATATCCGTCGCCAGTTAGTCGCTAAAGTTTCCGCCAATGTTTTAAAGATTTTGCCGCCAACATTTGCGACGAATAAGCGACGAAAAAGAATCCGTCGCTAACGTTCGTCGACTTAGCGACGGAAACCCGACAATTTTTTACATTTAAAATTGGAAAAAATTATGTTATGTTGTCTGTCGCTAATCCGTCGCTAAGATGTCGGAAACTGGTCGCTATTAGCGACGGAATCCGTCCGTCGCTAAACTTCCGTCGGTAAAGTGGGGTATTTTAGTAGTGAGAAGATAGGGCGTTGTATATTGACTTCATTGTAGACTTGTTCTTCTCATCTTCATGTCGTATGACGGAATATATTTGTCTCGGTGCAACTCCGGAGGTGGACAAGTCTTCGACTATCTTCTTCTCCGTATTGTTCAACCGTCCGACATACGGATGACCCAATAGTGTCTCGGCAATCTCATGGTTGTGGGTTCCATTCTTCACTTCTACTGTCCATTTTTCTTCTTCTTCGTTTCTAATATGTATCGTGAATGGACAACCACATTTCCTCGTTCCAACATTTTTTTTGGAACTTTACTTTGGATAACTGTGTTTTTTTGTGCGTTTTGAACACACCACCTCTTTCACAGCCAACCACCACAGTTTGTCGTCTCGGGCGATTTCGGACCGATCTGGATATCACTAGAACTATGTTATTTTTTCGTCCAACTTTTCGACACCAATGTACCGCACCCTCACTTGATTCAAAACAAAGATCGGTCCAGAATAAATGGACTGCATTGACTGCAATTGGAGCAGGTACCGCAAAATCGGAAGGTCTCAAGTCCTACAATAGAACTTAAAAGTTAATACAATTAGACAACATCATAAAGCAAATAGGTTTCATAGATTAGGACTGCCAGAGAGGTGGCAGTCCTTCACATATGTAGGACTGTCAGGCCCCTGGCAGTCCTAATCTATGATCGGGACTGCCAGAGAGGTGACAGTCCTCCGTGTCACAACCCGATTTTTCATCCGATGAAAAGTTAAAATTTAGTTACCAAGAGGGCTTCCGATGCATCAAAGTGTTCTTCGGACGTGGCGGGAAGAGAGTATACAACATTTGATGATCCCGGTTGTTCCATGTTCAATATTTTTCTACATTGAACACATAATTCAACTTTTTATATGTGAAATTTATGTTTAAAATATTAAACATATATTAATTCGATGACTTACCAATAAATGAGAGAAGTCAATGACCTAGAGTTGAGGGAAAAATTTGGGATAAAATTCAATGACCTAGAGTTGAGAGAAAAATTTGGAAAAAATATAGGTTGGGGAAAAACTTGGGGTTAAATTCTTTGACCTAGAGTTGAGGGAGAGAAGAAAAGAGTTGAGGGAGAAAAGAAAAGAGTAGAGGGAGAGAGAAAAAGAAAACAAAAGTTGGTATTTATACCTTTGCTTGGGCTAGTCCCAAGTAAAAAAAATTGATGACAAACTTGTAATATTTTAAAATATTTTTGGGCTAGCCCCTGGCAAAAAGGGTGGTGCCCTTAGAAAAAACCTTAAATTATATTACTTTGGATGAAAAAATCTGTATTATATGAGATCCATTTGGGGTGAGCATTATTCGGTTTTGGACCGAAAATCGAACCGAACCGAACCGAACCGAATAAGAGATTCGGTTCGGTTTAAAAAAATTCGGTTCGGTTTCGGTTTTGAAAATACTAAATTTTCTTATTCGGTTTCGGTTTCGGTCTAAAACCGAAAACCGAATAAGAAAAATTAGTTACTATATATATATATATATATATATATATATATATATATATATATATATATATATATATATATATATATATATATATATATATATATATATAAACACATGTATTAATATATATAGGTATATACCGAATATACATATGTATATACTATAGGTATATACTAAATAAATTTAGGTATATTTAGTTACTATATATATTAAAAAAAATTTAAATAAACCGAAAAATTGAATAAACCGAATAAACCGAAAACCGAACCGATTTAATTCGGTTCGGTTTGATTCGGTTATGGATCAATTCGATTCGGTTTCGGTTTCGGTTTTGCTTATTCGATTTTCGGTCCAATTCAGTTTTCGGTTATTCGGTTCGATTTGAACCGAATAAACCGAATGCTCACCCCTGATCCATATTCCATACAACTAAAGTAACAAATTATTTTCCCTTCAAAAACCCCACCACCCGAACTACCAAAAAAAAGGTCAACCAACACTTTTCTCCACTTCCAAATCTGAGGGACAAGATGGACCAATCAAAGCTCAAATCCATGGCGGATCCCTCCCGAAAAAGCCCTAACCCTAATTTCCAGACATAGAAGCAAGCACTTCTCACACCCAATCTCAAGATCGATCGATCCATGGCGGCATCCTCCTTAGAAAACCCTAACCCTAGCCCCCCGAAGTTGGGCCTCCTCCCCCTCGTCGCCCTCATATTCTTCGACGTCTCCGGCGGGCCCTTCGGCGTGGAGCCCTCCGTCTCCGCCGGCGGCGGCCCTCTCCTCGCCCTCGCCGGCTTCCTCCTCTTCCCCCTCCTATGGTCCCTCCCGGAGGCCCTCCTCACCGCCGAGCTCTCCTCCGCGTTCCCCTCCAACGGCGGCTACGTCCTCTGGATCTCCTCCGCCTTCCCCACCCTCCCCGCCCTCACCCTCGCCACCGGCTTCTTGAAATGGACCTCCGGCACCATCGACAACGCCCTCTATCCCATCCTCTTCCTCGACTACTTCCCCTTCCTCCCACGGGCCCCCTTCGCGTTCCTCACCACCGCTGTCCTCACCTTCTTGAACTACCGCGGGCTCCACATCGTCGGCCTCTCCGCTGTCCTCCTCACCGCCTTTTCCTTGTCCCCGTTCGTCGTAATGTCCCTGCTCTCCGTCCCGAAGCTCAGACCCGCACGCTGGCTCGAGATGAGAGTTGAAAATGTGAATCTGAGCAACTATTTTAATTGTATGTTCTGGAACTTGAATTACTGGGACAAGGCGAGCACGCTGGCCGGGGAGGTGGAGGATCCGGGGAGGACGTTCCCGAAGGCGGTGTTCGGGGCGGTTGTTTTGGTCGTGGGGTCGTACCTGGTGCCGCTGCTGGCGGGGACGGGAGCGACGGAGGCGGGCAGCGACGGGCAGTGGACGGACGGGTTCTTCGCGGAGGTCGGGGCGGGGATCGGCGGGGCGTGGCTCGGGTGGTGGATACGGGCTGCGGCGGCGGTGTCGAATGTCGGGCTTTTCGAGGCGGAGATGAGCAGCGACTCGTTTCAACTGCTGGGGATGAGCGAGATGGGGATGATACCGGAGATCTTTTCGAGAAGGTTTGCATGTCTTCTTATACTTGATTTATGCTTCATACTAGTTTTTTTCTTGATTTGTTAGAGTTTCCTTGTTAGATATGTGGGAACGAGTGTAAGTTAACATGGCAAAAAATTGAGTAGTTAAAATGAGAATGTTGAGAAATGATTAGCAATACTTTTCAAATATAGAGAATAAGGAGTAAGTGCTTTAATGGAATGTAGAAAGTCGAGGGAGGCATCAATTGAGTACAAGAGGAAAAAAAAATTGAGATGGTTTGGGCATGCGGAAAAGAGATCAATAGGTGTTTTACTTAGGATTTAGGGGGAAAGATAGGCATTAATTAGTTAAAGGAACTTATAGGTCTAGGTATAGACCTTAGAAAACTTGGATCAAGTTTCACACCTGAAACCAATTATAAAAAAATAATATGGAACCACGACATAACACAGCTTAAATCTTCTAGTTGTAAATCTCAAGTACCAATACCTCTAAATCTTCTCGTTGTAAATCACAAGTACCTATACCTAAGCTAACAACCTAATCAATTGATCATATGCCAGCAATTGTGCTAAATAATCCTTTAGAAATCCAATGATCTTCTCGAGAAGGCTTCCCATCTAGCTCTACTTGATTTATACTTTGTTCTTGTATATACTTGTTGATTGATAAGTTAGAGTTTCTTTGATAGAGATGAGTGAGAGTACATTATGAGATAGGATAGGGAATGAGTGCAAGTTTACATGTCCGAGAATGAGTAGCTAAAATTAGAATGTTGAGATGAATGTGTGGAAATGCATAAAATAGAGAATAAGGAACAAGTGCTTCAATGGAATTTAGAAAGTTGGTGGCGGCATGGGGGCATCAATTGAGTATAAGATGGAAAAATCTTTTGAGATGGTTTTGGCATGTGGAAAGGAGGAGATCAATAGGTGCTTTACTTAGGACTTGGTGAAGAACGATAGGCCTTAGTTAAGAAGCTGCTAGGTCTAGGTATAGATCTTAGAGAAATTGTTTCAAGTTTCAGACCCAAAACAATGGAGAAAAAAAATAGTATGGGACCTTGACATGACACAACTTAAATCTTCTAGTTGAGTACCAATACCTCAACTAATAACTCTAACTAATTGATCATATTTCAACAAGTGTGCTACATAATCCTTTAGATATGATCATCAATATGCTTAGATATCATATATTTAAAAATCAAAGTGACAGCTACAAAATTAACATCCCGAAAACCATCCTTAATAAGAATCCTTTTCTCTAAAAGCCAACAATTCGTAAGTATAATACTTCTTAGTCAATGTGCTAGATCAATAATACCTGCCTACCACAGCAAAGTGATGTTTGTATCCATATCTTGTATGTGCATGTTTCCATGTTCGTACTCATGCAACACAGGTAACTACCTTTGTACCTTCTTGAAAATGTCTCAATCACGTTCCAATTCCGAATTTTGTCAGTATCATCCGTGTCCGTATTCGTCAACATAGATACCTTCAAAGAAACTTTTGTGTTTGGGGTTTAGCTCACTGTTCATAAGAAGATGATAGCATCAAATGGTAGGTAATTCCTATTTAAACATTCCAAAGATTGAAGTGATGTGTCAAAAAGATCATAGTATCTCATATGGAGAGATCTCAAGTTTTGAAATTTTTCAAAAGACCATTTAAAATATTTTTGAAAATTAGGTAGGCCCTAGGAATCATCATGGTGCATAATTAAAGTCATGCACTAACATCCTAGCATGTCACGATCGTTAGTCAACTGAGTCAAATTTCCAAATACATGACTGTATAAGAAGACGGTACATCATGACATGCGATCTACAATGCACAACCTTTTTCTCACATGGCTCTACTGAAATCTTTTGACTTACTTCATATACCAGTAATTTACAAACATGCAACATGAACCAATGGTGGACAAAGCTTTCCTTTACACACTTTAGGAGCAGCAGTAGGATCTTAGTTGAACGAGGCACAACCACCTCCAGAACTAGGGGCCACTAGGCCTAAAATAAGACCGATTTGTTAGATCTAGGTGAGGATTCAGATGTATGGGACTTGACACGATAGTTTTTGTTTTAAATCACATTTCAAGAGAGCTACTATGGGACTTGGCATGACGGTTTCATGATACGTATGATCTAGGTGAAAATTTTGATCTAAGGAAGCAACTATTTTATTGTATAAACTATGGGAAGATTATATCAATGTTATGAGTGATATATCATCTGTGGGTTTTTTGACGGAAATTCAAGATAATATAAGCATCTTTATATCTATATATATGTTCTCAATGGTTCAAAACAATGTTTGCGGTATCGGAATCGGACCCTTCCTATGAGTATTGGTATCGACAGTATAGGTGGTTTCAAAAAATTTCAAATCGGGAAGCAAATTATTATTATTATATAAATTTTAGAATTTTTTTAATACGTTCATGCATAATTTTAAGTATTTCCTGTGTTGTTGCTTAGTAGTTTTGAAATTGAATGAAATGTTAGTCACCTCTGCCAATTGGTTTACTTGCGATAGATAAGTTTTCTCCTTCTACATGTTTTGACAACCTTACTATGCTTTTACACTCTTGCTAATTGGTCTTTTTCGTTCAATTTTCTTTGCCGAATTGACCGAAAAAAGAGATCCCCAATGTCTGTATCGGTCAAGTATCGGTATCGGATCGGGACATGTCAAACCATATCGGTATCGGACGTATCCGATCGGGATCGGCCGATATTGCAAGCTATGGTTCAAAAATAGGTTGTAGCATGATTTGTTGGATTTCATTTAGGAATTTGCTAACAATGAGATAGATCCAAGAGATATTGAGACATAAATTATAAGTTTGCTTCACGTTTATACTCGATTAGGTAGGGGAGGACAGCGGTTTGAAAAGGCTGTTGAGCAGTTGGAGAAAACTTGAAATGCATTATGTTTTAGTTACTAATGTTTTATTGCTATTCTTCTGGAATTTGATACATCAGACACTTGAAAAATGAAAAATAAAAGCTTTGGCGTGACCATATTTTGTCATCGTGATGCTTGTGTAGATCGAAGTATGGAACGCCAACCATCAGTATCCTATGTTCTGCGACGGGGGTGATCATCTTGTCATGGATGAGCTTTCAGGAGATTCTAGAAATTCTTAATTTTTTGTATGCTCTGGGAATGCTTATCGAGTTTGCAGCTTTCATAAAACTCCGAATAAGGAAGCCCGACCTTCGTAGACCCTACAAAGTTCCTGTAGGGACATTTGGGGCAGTAGTTCTCTGCTTGCCACCTACTTTCTTGCTTATTCTCGTTATGTGTCTGGCCTCTGTCAGGACATTAGCTATAAGTGTTGTTGTAATTATACTTGGATCTCTTCTGTATCCTGCAATGCAGTACATGAAAGAAAAGAAATGGGTTAGGTTCATAGACACCCCCTTGCCCGCGGAGAGTTTTACTGAAGTGCTTCCAACGGACTGCACAGAGGAAGTTGATGAAGCATATGCAAGCCTTTTGCCAGATCCTTCTTCAATCCAGGAGGGACAACACAGCGAAATCGGTTTGGAAGAGGTCTCGAAAGTGGAATAGAGAAGTTCAGTATACTCACACGTAGCAATATTTCTTTAGTTAAACAAAATTTGTAAGGAAATATAATGTGTATACTACTTTCTTTTACAGTTAGGGAAAACTCCACCTACAGTTGGATTCTCCCATTTACATCAAAAGTTGGTCTATTGTTGTACACTAATTTGTGTTTAACATTATGTTTCATTTATTTACAGAATCACTTCATGATGATGTACATTATAATTGTATTTTAGTTCAAATTTAGTGCTGCAGCATTTAGGGATTATTTATAAGGGCACATCAAAAGTTGATCAGGGCTAGTCCAAATTCAACTTTGGTTTATTTACAAGTTTTCCAGTGAAAAACTTACTCATGACTAGTCCAAATGTAAGTATATAAGTCAACTTATTTTTTTTTTTTGCTCTCTTCTCCTTCTTTACAAGATGAAGAACAACTCATACGAAAGAAGAAAGAATAACAAGAACAAGAACAGAAAAACAAGAATAATCTCTCTTTCTTCAAACCCTACTTTTTTTTTTCTTTCTCCAAACTCTATTAATCTATTAATCATTTTTTCTTCATTAATAGAAGAAATTATGGATGAAACCCTCTTTCTAGAAGAAATCGATTTGTTGAGCAAGTCTATATCAGGACTTGCAAGAAATTGTGGCAGTCCTGAAAGAAACTTGTTGTACAATAGTACTGCCACAATTTTTGGTTACTATCAGAAATTATGACAGTCCTGGCTAGAAATTGTGGCATAGGACTGCCACTGCCACAATTTTTGGCTGTCATAGAAGTATTGAGTACTGTCAGAAATTATGACAATCCTGAAAGTGACTTGTTATACAGCGGGACTGCCATAATTTTTGGCAGTCCTAGAAGTATTGAGGACTGCCATAATTTCTGTTAGGGTTTATTTCTATCTTGATAATAGAATGAAATATACATTTAAGGTTTATTTTTATGCATTTTTTGTGAGAAAGAATGAAATAAACATGTTAGGGTTTATTTTCGTGCATTCTTTGTGAGGAATGAAAATGATGAGAATGGAAATTGTGGATAAGAAAACTAGGGTTTTGATGGAAATGATGGAGAAGAAAACTAGAGTTTAGAGTGGGGGAATGGTGGAGAAGAAGATGTATAGTTTTGGGGAGTGGAAAATGGTGGAGAAGAAGAAGAAGGAGAAGAAGAAGAGGAGGAGGAGGAGGAAGAAAGTTGGAGTTTTGGAAGAGAGTGAAATTTGCAAATGAGAGTAAAATTTGGGGTTTTGGGGGGGGGGGGGGGGGTTTGTGGTGGTGGGATTGGGACAGCCCAATGAGTAGGAAAATAGGATAGCCTGAGTAATTTTTTCTTAAACCTTAAACATGGGCTAGTCTCAATTCTAGCTAGCCCTGATCAACTTTTGATGTATCCTTATAAATAATCCATTTAGGCAAGGATTATATTTAGTGTCGGACATAGATAGCTGTTGCATGTGTTAGTAATACGGATGTCCAGTTCACATGTAAGATCCAGTATATGACTTGATGAATTTAATATCTGAAGTGATAATCCTTTCAGATTTATAAGCAATGGATTCACGAATGGACTATTGTTTGTAGGAAGCTATGGACCACCCATCTATCTTCAAAGAATCTGCTAGTTCTGATTGTCGATAGGGCCGGTACTGGGGTAAGCCGGACAAATCTTGGGGTTTGTACAACCCCTTTTGCTAGGACAACCTTTCAGGTTCAATATGATTCCATCAAAGATCATGATCACGGATGACCACCATGACCAACTGATAATAAGCGTCAAAAGATAACCAAAATTAGCTCCAGGATAGGATAACCCAATCCTCCAGGCCGGATCGGATCTAATTGTCGACCACTAAAATTTTTATTTATTTTGGTCGCTCAAATTCATCTTTCATTGAACTACATAAGCTTGGCGCCATTTGTCTAAAAAAAAATTGTTCGGATGTTCGTTGGGCTAGCTATTCGGAAAAAAATTATTGTGTTCCGAAATGAATAATCCTATGATGAATAACACTTTTGGAAACATGTTCATTCATAATAGAAGCCATTTGACTCCTATTTTGGTACCAAATGAATTTTCGGGCGGAACTTAATTACAATCCATCAAAACTGGAAAAAAAAAAAAAAAACTCCAAAACAGGATAAAAACTGGCTGTATGTTCACAAGCCTAAGAAAGTAAGAGAGGAGTTGTTTTCTATGTGCTTCCGCAGTGGAGGCATTGTTATTAAAGTAGATCCTTACTTGTCGACTGGCCTTAGAGGCCTTTCTTTAAGGAACATATTATTAGGCAACTTAGAAGATGTATCGACGACTTGACATATCCAACATTTGTAGCTCACGGGAAAAATAGCACGAACACCAAGTAGATTCGGCAGGACGTATGTGTGTGCGGATTGTAATCAAAAAAAGAAGAAGAGGGCTTGACATTAATTCTTCTGTTACTTAGCTGGAGACCCAATTATTCAAGAGAAAGGTCAGTCGTTCCGTTAATGTCCGTCCTTCTCTTAGACTGCTAACACCAGGATCCCCTTTAATTAAATTTGTATCCAAGCTTGAATTTGAACCAATGCCTACTTCTTCCATTGGCCAAGTCCTGCCTACGTCGAAGAGTAGGCGGTAGCACATTGTCTATGCTTGCATGACAATATGCATACGTAATTCTATAACATATGATACAGCCCACACACACACACACACACACACATATATATATATATATATATATATATATATATATATATATATATATATATATATATATATATATATATATATATATATAGTCTAAGCTCCCTAGCCCAAGTGGTTAGGGAGGGGGGTTCACTTGGAGGAGATCCCAAGTTCGAGCACCCCCCCCCCCCCCCCCCCCCCCCCCCCCCCCCTCCCCCCGTTGGGCATGGGATGGCTGGGTGGTTGCGGGATGGCCACGGTCCCAAGCTGGCGGAAGCACAGAGAACTATATGTCAACAGGTCCGATTTTCTGATACGAACCCAACCGTATGTCCAAAGTTGGATTTCGACGGGCCGTGCACAAAATCGTCCGTTGAGTCGGACCGTAGGTCCCGCAAAATGGCGGTCCAATTCAACTGTCTCAGAATTGGACCAAACTTGGCATATAGGACCAGAAAAACGATACGGTCCTGTTGGCACAAGTTTCGTCTCGATCTGACGAACGTGCACAAAGTAATTGAAAATTTTGCAAAGGGGCCGATACAGTAAATTTCGATGGATACGCATCAAATTCGTCGCGGACACGCGACCAATTTGAATTCCGTCAAAGCCCACACGTACACGAAGCCGATACGCACCTTTTGATGCTTTCAGTTCGCGACCACGTCGCCCTGATTGGCGGGACACACGTCGTATCGAGGGCTTTCTACGTTTTGAAAACAGATTTTCGGTAAACTTCAGGATTCGATTTCTCGACACGTAGTCGATGATTTCCAAATCCACAAAAAGGGTCGTGAAGTCCTATATGTTGTCTATAACTGTGTTCAAATAGAATTTCTAGTATGGCATTAGATCGATCGGAATCGACCTTCAAACATGGATGATTGGACTGTATTTGCCCTGTTTCCGAACAGGTTTTTCGTCGATTTTGACTCAGTTTCTTTTCGAATCTGGATCGATTCCATACAAACTAGCTAGATGGGTTCCTAGGTGGTTATGTTGGCTTTCCAAATCAATTTATAGATCGAAAATTGGTTAATTATAGAAGGAGAAATACGGTTCGAAGTTTACCTCCGCAGCTGCTGTCACCGCTGATGCATGCCCGCGCCTATGTGCGCGCGACCTCCTTGGCTGCTGTCCGGCGGTCCCCCGGCGGCGCTCCGGCGTCGAGGTGGCCGCCTATGAGACTGGGGAGACGAGGGCGTTAGGGTTTTCCCAATTTCCTCTGTTTCGATATGTATTTATGTGTGTACACGGGATCGGGGTTAGCGCTCGGCCTGCTGGAAGTGCACGGGCTGTGGGGGATTTTAAGTCTCGACCTGGCTGGAATTTCCTATTGCTTATTTCTTTCTCTAATTATATATATATATATATATATATATATATATATATATATATATATATATATATATATATATATATATATATACACACACACACATAATAAAAAAAATATATATATATATATACACACACATAATATATATATATATATATATATATATATATATATATACACACACACACACACACACACACACACACACACACACACACACACACACATATATACCTATATATATACATATACATATATAAATATTCCTATATATATACATATATCTATATATCTGTATATATATACGTATATATATTCACACACATATAACAAAATAATATCGATATACGCACATATATATATATATATATATATATATATATATATATATATATATATATATATATATATATATATATATATATATATATACAATTTCCATAAAATCCAATTACATCCCAATAACTTTTATTCCTAGGATAAGGCCTACCTATATAAATATGAACACATATATTATAACATTTATTTGACGAAAATAATATAACCAATAATAATATTATATTATATAATAATAATCTCAATAAAATAATAATAATAATAATAATAATAACGAAATTCAATAAACCAATAATTGTGTATATACTATCATGCACAGTCTAAATATCCCAAAAAATGTACAAGGACCTATTTTATACAAATATCCTTGAATGTTAACTAATAATGATATTTATAATATTTAATTAAGAGTACTTAGAAAATATTCATTAGATCATTAAAACGGAATATGACACCATCATACCAAAATACATCAACACAATGTCATTGGACGTCCCGCATGACTACATGGGCTTGGGCTTGGTTCAGGTCCAGTCCAGGCTAGCTTGGTACAACCGGGTTTCCTTAAAATTCAATAATCTAATTAATAAATAATTAAATCGTTCTATAGGGGTTAAGTCGCAACTTGGCCTGGTTTTCCTAGTTAGAACAATCCTATGACTCGGCCTTCCCTGACATGACTAATACACTATTCAAGGCACGCCACTGCACTATCCGTGCCACGATTTTTAGTCACCTTGTATTCCAATTTCTAACCATGACTAAAATTATCTACCGTAATAATAAACTAAATAATTATTTATAAAATCTAATAATCACCATTAAATTAATTAAATAATAAATAAAAAAATTTCAAAATTTTTAGGAAGGGGAGCTACAAAAGGCTATGCCAAGCCTTGGACAATGGATCGTGCATGCTTTATCAAGCATTCATACGGGCGACGCCTATGACTTAGGCCACGTTCATAACTTCGCCTACTCAACCAACTTTCCTTCTCCTAAACCACGGGACGAAAGATCGAGTGTCATTTTCAAAGCACGTCGTGCACCAACTCCAAGCCAACCGTTGGACCTTTCCATATTCTAATTCAGTTCGACCTGTCAGGATTATTCTCTTAGCTATGTGGATTCGTCTCTTTTATTATCAAGCCTACTTGTACAAGTTGAAAACATATGATTTATTATGTGAAGGCTAAGATGAGGCAAGTTCACCGAAACTACCCCACCTGAGCGAGGGGTCGCCTCGACCGAGCGATGTCTTCGAACAGCCGTGTAGAAGCATGAAATTTTAGGCGCATCCACAGGCCAGAATTTCTATGCGCTTAACATTACATGCGCCAGGGAGCTCTAACGAAGTACTTGGTACATCAAAGAACAACAAAAGTATAGACATCAAAAGAATTTTTATTTCATATAAAAGTCTATTACATGTCTAAAAAAGGCTTTACAAAGGAGAATTTCTACAAAAAGAAAGATCCTAAGACTACAGCCAGGCGCAGCAAACTGCCATGCGCCTCCCGCCAGGCGCATCATCAGTCAGGCGCATCACTTTAGCGTCTCAGTCAGGCGTGTCTCTTCAGGCGTATCTATTTCAGCGTCTCAGTTATGCGCATCATGAAATCTCAGCATATGCGCTCTACTTCGACCCAATCAAGTGCTTCGACTAATGAAGTATTTATTGAGTAGAACTGTAACGCCCCAGTCCCAATATACGTAGGACTAGAGATACGTACATGCCAGCTGTACTTATACGAAGAATACACCAATATATGGTAATCCCCATATTGGTACATAAGCTGTAATAGTAATACATGATAAGCCACAATAATATAACTAAATCTCATCCACACCTCAACACAGAGAATATAATAAAGTCCACTAAATAAGATAAATGATGATGTCAAAATATAGCCGGGTGGACATTCCCACTCCAAACATCTATGGAAAAATAGTCTCAACTAAATGGAGTCCAACCTCCTCAAACAGCAAGAAAGATGATAAAAGATGTCCAATACATGGTCTCAGATAATAAAGAATAGAAACTAAGTATGAGCAAGAGATGCCTCGTCACCGATGTATGATGGATCCAGTGCTGTACCGTACTCCTCAGAATAGTCCTGCTCGTCTAATCCTGGAGAGATCACCAGGTCCTCAGAGGGACGTAACAAGATACAGAAAAACATGCTACAATAACTGAAATATAAACAACAACTGGGCTACCTAACCGTCTATGTGAAAATGTAATTTGAAGACAACGTTCCACACAGGGGCCTTCCGAAGCTAGAAACACGGCGTGTTAGCGTTTCAACCAAGGCACTAGTGGCGTCTAGAGAAAAGTAATGCACGACCCATTAGCACTCGAGTGAGAGCTAAGGGACATCTAGAGAAAAATAAATGCACGGCCACTAGCTCTCGGCAGCTAGAGAAAAATAAATGCACGGCCCATTAGCACTCGACTGAGTCACTAACGGCATCTAGAGAAAAGTAAATAAGTGAAAGCCCCTACGCCTAATAGCTGTCTCCTCCCATCCCATGTACTACACGTGCTGTATCCACATCACGACATTCCTAATAACTGCTAAGTCTTCTAGACAACCATAACTATTTAGCAGTTATTGCCTATCGCACGACATGTGCGCACCGATGGCCAGTCGATACGTACGTCCGAGATCTATATGAGACTCGTGACTCGTGATACACAAGTTTCAGGGCCAATGAAGCATAGAATACTTCATACACATGAGGTCGTCTCTTAACTCTAGGTAGATATGCATAAATAAAGAAAAGAAATGAAAAGAACGACTAATATAGTCGCTTGCACCCAAGTATGACTTGGACGCACAGTTTAAATAAATAAATAGAAATAAATAAGTAAAAAAATTGAAATAAATATGCAAAATCATAAATATAGCAAGGTATACTTGCCTGGTGGTTGGAAGGTGTTTTGACGACGTCCAGTAGATGAAACCGACAAGTGAGAAGAAGCTACAAGAGTGGAACTCCCGCAAACGTTCCCGAATACTGAAACAAACATCAAAAACATTCTCGGTGTAAAAGATATACCTAGGAAATGCCTGTCCAAAAGTCAAATTCCGAAACAGGGGCAAAATCATAATTTTGGATCAAAACGATGTCTACCGTTGGACTCGCTTTGTACCGAAACGTGTGTCAAAGTCTATGGTCTCTAAAGTCGTCAAACTATATATCTATGGATTCAGTTTGAGGAGAGGAACTCAACGGTATGTCCAGTTTTGGATTCCGATGAGCCGTGTACAAATTCGCCCGTTTGAGTGGGTCGCGGGCCCACCAAAAAGGGATTCCGATTCGACCTTCTCAGAATCGAACCAAACTTGGCACACAGGACTTCTATTCGGACCTGTTGGCGCAAGTTTCGTCTAGATTTGACGAATGTGCACAAAGTTATGGCCAAGTTTGCAAAGCGTCGATACGGGGGTATCTTGACGGATACTCACTGATTTCGTCGCGCATACGCAACGAAATCGAGCCCCGTCAATTCTCACACGTCGGCAACATCCATACGCGCCTTTCGATACGTATAGTGCACGACCACGTCGCCCGGTTTGACGGGACGCACGCCGTATCGGTTAATTTTTTTGATTTTCAAAACTGTTTTTACATGGTTTTTCTCGATTTTTGAATCAACTTTTCTTACTGCCTATACGATTAGAAATAAAAGTAATAGTAGGGTTTCAATCCTGGTTATATAGTCTATAAAACTCTTCAAAAAGATTTTGAAAATCTGCCTTGGATTGGTATAAAATCGGCTTCCAAATTGGGTCATTGGGATCGAATTTCTGTCTCGTTTGAGACAGTTTTTGTTTTCTATTTCGGGTCGATTTCTCGAGCATCTCAGTTATTTATTTCTCGAATCTAGTTGCTATGATTCGAAGATGGTCATGTAGGCTCTACGTAGGGTTTAACAGAAGTTAAAACGACTGAGTGTTGAAAGAGAAAGGTGGGTGCGAACAGAGGTACCTCGATGTGTTTTAAAACAGGGTTTTCCCATTTTGCTGTCGGCCTGGGTCGCGGCTGAGCTCCGGCGAGCGTCGGCAGCGAACAGGATGGTGGGGGCGTGTGCAGCAACTAGGGGGAGGCTCGAGGTCGACGCACGAAGCTCACAGAAGATTTTTTTTAGGGTTTTCTAATGAATTCCATCGGGTGGGTGGGTTTATATACGTGGGGTTTAAATTCCAAATTTTTATCGATTTAAACTTGGATTTCGGATGGGTTTGATTTAGTCTGGAAGAGAATCGATACAAGATTGCATAGGAGAAGATTTGGTTTTGATTTGAAGGAGATTTGGTTCTCCAAATTTCCCTTTTTTTTCTTTTTTTCTTTTTCTCTCCTTACTGAACGTTTCAGCCAAAGGGGGGGGGGGTCGGCTCAACGTTGGCACTGTTCACATGACCAGTGCTGCATTATTATTATTATTATTTTTTTTTATCTTTTTCCTTTTTCCTTTTCTTTCTCTTTTTCTTTTCCTTTCCTATTATATACATAAATATCTTTATATATATATATATATATATATATATATATACATATATATATAGATATGTATATACCTAAATATACACAAATAAATATACAAAATCCTAATATTATCTATTCATATATTTAGTCTATTTAAATATATGTACATATGCATATAAATTCAATTGGCCATAAAATTAAATAATGATAATATCTAATAATAATTATGATTATTTAATCACAAAATCACTTTAATAATAATAAAATAATAAAAATTATCCAGTATAGTAAACTTATACTAACCCCTTTATTCGAGTCCAGAAAATTATAAAAATATTGACAAACACCTATTTAATAATAAAATACAAATCTTTGTACAATAATAAAATAATTAAAAATACTCATAAATTCCATAAAATCATATTTAAGGCAATTAAATAAATAAATAAATTCCAAAAATTCAGGGGTTTTACAAGAACCAGAGTGGGCAACACCCCACTCTAGCTGGAGGAAGAGCTCTCCAAAGCCCAAGGAAGATGGGAGCACCACAATTCCGATCTGCGGCTCTTCCAGCATAACGAAGACAGTGCTCGAGCATCCTGATCTTTGGATGCAACTGGCACCTTCCGCCTGCCTCAAAAGCCCGTGATTCCGACTTTTGGATGTAACAGTCACCTTCAAGTGCATGAATGAAGACAATTCGTCGCATCTTCACCCTCGGGAGCATCTTGTCAACAGAATGTGCTCGAGCAAATAAGTTCATTCGGGAAGACGTGAGAGAACGAGAAGCAAACTCTCTCCTTGCTGCTATTTATAAGCCGGGCAAATTAAACCCATGCGTCAAGTGGCAGGCTCTCCGAATCCAGTACAATGAATTTGCATTTATGGTGATGAACCTGACGCTTCGAATTCGGCCAAGTCAAAACGGCTATTTAAAGCACTCGAGGAATGCAATAGTCAGACCAATAAAGACGCGTCATACAAATGGATGCGCCGGTCAGATACCGCACATCGTACAGACGCGCCCATCAGTACCAAGCGCCCTGTATGGATGCGCCCAACAAAGCACAGATCCATGCGTCCTAATCAACATGGACCCATACGCCTAGTGGAACGCAGATCAATGCGCCCACTCAACAGTCCATCACCCGTCAAAGAACATTAAATGCTGAAGTCCTGACACAACAGCAGCCACGCCTCGATGACAGAGCAGCAACAGCTTTTACAGAAAATGAAGCGCCGCTGACGTCAACGTCATCATTACTCTCTTCCGGCGGTTACAAGCCACGTGGCCGCCCAACCATTCGCATGCGCCTCCGCAGCCATGCGCCCAAACCTCTGCATGCGCTTCAAGAGCCATGAGCCTCAGACCCTCCTCTGATCCCTAAAGATAGAGGTCAAGTCACTACTGAAGCTTTGCATGCGCCTCAAAAGCCATGCGCCCAGACTGATTTGTGACTCCTGAAGGTTACGAGCCAAAGTCTTCTCATGCGCCCAATTACAGGCGCATCCTATCAGATTACCCTCCACCAAATCCGAGATCTTTGAGCTACGGACACGCGCCACGTGTCCTTTGACTCAATTCAGCCTATGAAGGGGTGGTAATCACCCAAGATCTCAGCAACTGAAAGATCCTCTCCCCTGCTACGTGACAGCCCACAAAAGCAGCATGAAGGATTCAACCCATAAATGATGGTGCATCATCCATGCGCCTCCCGCAGCTTCAACCACATGGCATCCCCACGTACAAGCGCATTCTACATATGCGCGCATGAGCAGCCAACCTGCAAGATATAAATAGAGGGATCATCTCCTTCTTCCAGACGGACAGAGAGACCTACATACACACACAGAGAGAGAGACAGATACAGACACTCAACGTCTTCTTCCTCTCCGCAAGCTCCAGCACCCAGAGCAACTCAGACCTTCAGAGAACCGAGAACCGTCGTCAGATCGTCAACGGAGTCAACGCATTACCACTCGCTCCATCGACACAGGGACCCAGATAAACAAAAGTGCACTCCTAGGACTACATCTAAGTCCTACATTGTAACACTATTCTGTTTGTAATAGAAATTGCAATCAAAAGATTTTAATGGCAAACAAGCTGACGACTCTGCTGGCGAAGCTTCAACCGATCCCTCCACTTTCAGTCACGTCATGACAGTATACATGACGGGAGTTGGTGATACGGAGTCAGATGCGCCTCCAACAGATCTCGTTCAGCACATGGATACCTTGGAGGGAGGACTCAAAACCCTCTCTATCTCCATGCAAACACTGACTCAAGCAGTGTTTGAGATACGGTCAGCCTTGGCCAGAGCACCTTCTACTAATCCTGACCCAGGGGTCAACGGAGAATCAAGTGTGCCCCTCCAACGGGCATCCTTGAATACCGATTGCCGCAAAGCATCGCGTGTGTCGAAACCTTCGAATGTACTGCTCCAAACTGTACCACCTTCTCCAACTCCCAGCTCCACGGAAGATGTGGTAGAAATGATCAGGGACTTGCGTGAGCGCTTCGAGTCGAAGAACAGACAGGAGGAGCGCCAGAAGATGGGGATCCCGCAACCATACCCCCTCGAATGGAACAAAGTGGTTTATTCTCCCAAGTATAAACCACAAACATTGACACCATACGACGGGAAGGACTCTCCACGCTGTTATCTGACGTACTTCCAGTCTCAAACGGGATATCTTTCGAAAGAAGACTTGCTACTCACCAGCCTGTTTGTCGGGGAACTGAAAGGAGTGGCTTACGACTGGTACTGCAGTCTCCCTGACAACTCCATATCTTCCTTCGACGACGTGACACGTCTCTTCCTCGATCGTTTCTACGACGAAGGGAAAGATATGACAATGGCGTCCCTGATAGAGGTGCGGCAGAAGGAGAAGGAGACGGTTCGAGCATTCATCGAACGTTTCCGACAAGCCTGCTTCAGACTGCCCCCGGGCATGCCAGAACATGCGCTCCTCTCCTCCTGCAGCATGAACATGCTTCCTGCGATCAAGCTCTGGCTCAACTCCACTCCTCCTCCCGACTGGAGTTTATTGATTATTGAGGCTGAAGCAGCTGAAAAGAAGGCATCTAATGCTCGCCTTCTGGGAGTCAGTTTTCCTGCTTTTGAAGACAAGAAAAAATGGCCTGCTGCCAACAACCCTGGACGTGAGACGAAGGGGAAGCAGGCGCTGACTATCAATGCCTCCAAAAGTGCGTAAGCACCTACTCAGAAGCCTCCGCTTGTGTCGAGGCCAAAGGAGGTCTATTCTTTCAACGATGAAGACACCTTGCAACTCTTCGAGATGCTGAAGCAGGGTGATAAGATCAAATTGCCCGATCCGAAGCGTCCCGATGAGGTTGGAAGAGTGGACAATCCGAGGTACTGTCACTACCATCGGTTTGTCGGACATCCAACTCAGGACTGCTACGTCCTCAAGAACTACATCCAGCGCATGATCAATGCGAATGTTATCTCCGTCGACTATGAAGAGAAAATAGTCTCGGCCAACCTGGTGTCACTCCAATTCGGCACTTTGTCGCCAACCACAGCACAAGATGGCGTCATCCCCATTCTAAAGGCGACAATGGAGGTGGTCAACCTACCACCTACTCGTGACAACGTGAGTGGACTCATCCCACTCACCACATCTCGGGAAGAGATCTTATGGGTTCACCCCGATCTCGTCTCTGAGGTTACTCAACCGGGGGTACGCTCTACCTACAAAGCTAAGGGCAAGAAGATCAAGTCTTGCCGTATGGTCTCTTCCTCCGTAGAAGAGGCTCTTCCTGTACAAACTCGTTCGCAGCTGAACGCCCAACCCGACGAAGCTGTCGTTGAGGTGGTGCCTCCCTGCAATGCCCTTGCTGCCGAAGTGTCACTCCCCGTTCCCGGAATGCGTATTCTAATACGTATATTGCCTGAATGTATTTATTTAGTATTTATCATGTAGTATCCTGTATTTAAATTCCTATAACTTCATGTTAATTAATTATCTGCATTTTATTTTCTGCACTTTATTTTTCCGCAATTCTATTATCTGCTCTTTAAATTTTCATGTTAATTAATTAGCTGCTCTTTAATTTTCATGCTAATTAATTCCTGCAATTTTATTTCTGTATTTTATTTCCTGCAATTTACTTCTCTGCTTTAGTTTTATTTTCGGTTGGATGAGCCCCTTAAACCCGACCCATTAAGAACCCGGCCCAACTCCCACCTACCACCCCTTTGCTACTTAAAGCCACCCTCTCCCTTCTCTCTCCTCATTCACTCCTTCTTCACCATTACTTCTTCTTCTTCCTTTCATTACTCTCTCCACCTACCAACTAGGCAAGTACATCTTGCTCTACATGAGGACCATATTTTATGGTTCAATATTCTTCCTCTCATGATTCTAAGGGAGTTTAGTGCTTAGTATTTTTGATTTCATTGGTTCATTTCTTGTAGATCTAAGTTATTGTATTTTCGGTTGTCTATGGGTTTGATCTAGCAAACTCCTTTGTTCTTAAGATTTGATGGTTCCATGTCGTAGAGCAGTTCATCCTACCCAATTTTGACCTTTGGAAAGTTGGATTCGGACTTATTTTGACCAAGTTATGGACTTTTGAAGCCTTGGGGTGCAACCATGGAGTTCTTGCTGTTTGGAGAAGACAGTGAGTAGTGTATGCTAGCTTTTTAGCTGCGTCACTGAGCTGTACGCGCTCTTTAGCGCAGCGCAGTATGGAGTCCATACGCTGCCTTTTTAGGAAGCGTGTGTCTTGCATACGCTACCTTTTGGAAGCATGTGTCGTATGGAGTTCATAGGCTACCTTTTGGGAGCGTATGACTTGCATACGCTGACTTGAATAGTCAGGAGTCGTATGGAGTTCATACGCTACCTTTTGGGAGCGTATGACTTGCATACGCTGACTTGAATAGTCAGGAGTCGTATGGAGTTCATACGCTACCTTTGGGGAGCGTATGACTTGCATACGCTGACTTGAATGGTCAGGAGTCGTATGGAGTCCATACGCTACCTTTGGGGAGCGTATGACTTGCATACGCTCACTTGGATAGTAAGGAGTCGTATGGAGTTCATACGCTGCCTTTTGGAAGCGTATGACTCCCATACGCTAGCTTGGCTTGAGCGTAGCTTGACCTGGGCGTACGCTGGCTTGAGCGTAGCTTGACCTGAGCGTACGCTGGCATAAGCGTAGGCTGACCTGAGAGTAGTCTGCTTACCCTGGATCTTCTATAGCCCTGTATATTGATATCTTATTAGATGTTTAACGTCCATTTTATATCCTTACGCCTTTTTGCATAAACTTGTTATAATCATGATATGCTAGTAATTCTGTTAATTATAGATTGTTACGTGGGATGTACCATGTGTCATGAATTGAGTTATAGATACCCGGATTGATTAGAATTAAACCCTGAGAGTTGTAGACTCGACCCCACTGAATGCTAGTTGACTTTCATGCCTTGCCACCATTGATAATGATTGTGATCTTGACTAAATTGATCATGCGTTCCTAATTGGAACCAAGAGACTGGCTAGTCGTCTTATTGAATGAAATGAATGAGACACGTTCATGTTATGAACTATTGTACTCGACTGGCTGATCCCGAATATTGACATACATGCACATGCAGGCTTCAATCTATTTATTTATTTATTTATTTAGTTATTTTTCTACAAAAGAAGCATGTGTACTTTATGGTCAAGGCATGATTACCGTGGATAGATTTGATTGTTGCATTACGCTATGTAAGACCTGCAACCTCCGTACTGGTATCGTTGTAGAGTTGTGCATATCGTACCCCGTACGAAAGTACTCATTTGAATGACCATGATCCACGGCATGGAATTTCACTCAACGTAGAGACTATTAAGTTAAATAAAATAATGATTGCATGGAGAGAATGGATTCCCGAATTCTTACATGGCAGCCCCCTTGGGACGAGTAGTACCCGACGGGCCGGCTGGTTCCCACAGATACTGTAAATCTGCCACACGGGCAGGAAACAATATCTGTTTTTATTATTATTGTATATTGTATATTAACGGGCGTCCTGCTAGGACTCGTCTAATTCATGCATGGGCCGATTGATCGACTGGATAGACTAGCCTTGCTTGCACATAGTAAGAACTGAGGAATCCCTAATTGCATTATTCCAGGATAACTTGGGACTCATAATAGCAAGCCGTAGGAGTTGATTGGCCGTTCAAGATGATTTGTTTGTGCACTGTACTCTGTTACCTAACTGGGATGATCAGAATGTCAGGACACGACGGGTCAACTTCTGTCCTTGTTTGGTTGGGAGGTTGGTTCGAAGTGTCTTGATGTGATGTGAGTTCTAGTAGCGAGCAGAGATCTATTATTATATTCTCTTACTTACTGGTTTTAGTTCTCATGTCGTGCTCCCTTGTGGTACTTGCTATTAGAGGTCTAACCTCTCTGGTTTTGCATAGCCAGATTTAGAGCCAGTTCCCGAGGACTCAGCATACTTCCACCTCCAGGATGGTCAACACTAGAGGAATGATCGCAGGAGGCCTCGAGTGGGTTCCTTAACTTCACCACTCGTTTTGTTATCTACTTTATACCTTGCCGTTTGGCACCGACATGTTAGTCGGATTGTCTTGTACTTACTTTTGCATAATTGTAATTAAGTCAGACTGTAGCTGATAACAATTGTGTGTACTTGCTACATCATCTGGCTGTATTTTGTAAAGCCAGATCTCAAGAACATTTTGACTGAGCGTTTGGGACGCCTTACTGCTTTACCTTACATGTTCTATATTTCTGTTTCTTGTTTGAATGATTGAGACAATAGATGTGTAATGACCATAGTAAGACTTTTATGTAGTATGCACCCCCTCGTCTGGTTAGACAGCATTGATCGTATTATACGGTATTCTTCTACCCGTAATACGTAGCTGGCTGAGTCATTCCCCCGCTCTCCAGTATTCTGGTTCTGGGGCGTGACACGAAGAAAGAGGTCCATCCAAACCTCCAGCAGCTAATAAACAGAAGCATGTAGAGGCCCGTTTCGACAAGCCTTTGCGAAGGAAAAATGCTTCGGGACTGGCCAAGTTCCACAACTTTGACATACTGGCACAACTTGCCGGTACTCCTGCCCGTTTATCTCTGTACGAGATTCTTCGTCTTTCCAAAGACACTCACGAAGCTCTCTGTGAAGCCTTGAAGGATGCTGAGTCCTTCATCAGTCAGGTCAAGCAGCCCGAGGATCTCCCGACCACATGGGCGCACTGCCATTGTACGGATGAGGTCATCCCCAACATAACCTTCACCCAACAAGATATTCTACTCAAGCACAACCGACACAACAGGCCACTGTACTACACAGGATATGTGGGTTCCGTCAAGGTGAAGCGAATTCAGATTGATCCAGGGTCTTCCCTCAGCATCATCCCTAGGACTCTGTTGTCAACACTGGGGATCCCGATGTACCGACTGGCGCCCTCCAACACGATAATCAGCGGTTTCAATGCTAACAAAAGTGAACCGTTGGGCAAAATACGGCTGAAATGTCATATCGGTAACCTCCGAACCGAGGTGACTTGCTATGTCGTGGATGCCGACGTCAACAACAACCTCCTGCTGGGTCGCCCATGGCTACATGAGTACGTGGTGGTGCCATCTACACTCCACCAATGTATGAAGTACGTGTCCACTAACGACATCATCTGGACAGAGTTTGCGGACATTGACCCTTTTAAGGGAGTCGAAGCCTACTTCACTGATGCTACCCTATACAAGTCGCTCGACGAAGGGGAAGCCAATAATGCTGACGACAAAGCAGAAATAACGACGGAACCGGACATGGAGCCAGAGATGATCCCCGATGCTCCTTTGAAGATTCGACTCAAAGGAAAACCGCCTCAGATGCTGCCTCCCATGACCATCAAGCTAGCTGGAAAAGCACCGACTTCTTTAGGTAGAGCACCCACTGAAGCTCCCTTGAAGATACGGCTTAAGGGAAAACCACCACAAACGTCGACTCCCCTGGTGGCAAAACTACAGGGAAAGGCACCTGTCATCGAAGGCGTAGTCGAGGCACCCCTGAAGGTGCGTCTCAAAGGCAAGCCTTCGCAATCATCCAAGCTGCAAGAGAAGGCCCACACAGCCCTCTCGGATCCCAAGATCAAATCAGCGATGAGCTCTCCCAAACCGACCCCGGTGCTCATAGATGAAGAGTTAGGAGAGTACATATCTGCTGATATAGATGCCCCTTCTCTTGATAATGTAATCCCGCGGGATAAAATCTCGTGTTTTATCAATAATAGAGTGTCTTTCAATTATTCTAGTCTTCCACCTTGGAATGCCATGTATATACTAGATAATGCTCTACGGTCGTTACAAACACAAATAACGACCGTCAATCATGTAAATCGAGTAGTCCCGTCCCAAGGAGTCTATTTTATAGTCCCACCGCAAAATCGGGATGAAGAATCCATTATCTTCGGCAAAGTCGAGCGTCATCAAGACCTCCCGTCACTCGAGCCAGAACCAGATACCGACAGAATACAAGTCTATCGGTACACGGACAAGGCAAAGTACCTCATTCAAAAGATGGATTACGATCTGAAGAGCAACAAGGGCCTGAACTACGACAAAGGCCAGCGTATTCCCCTCCGGCTCCCAACACCTAAAGGAAAGCCGCAGGACTACTATCATCATACTCGACGGGGGGTAGGCTATGTCACACCGTCGGCTACTCTAGAGAGTTCGGAGGCAGAAGAAATGGAACACTCTTATTCGTCCGAAGCATCAACTTGGGATTTCGATACCAGTATCGGCTCAGTCCTCAGGAAGGTGCTATCAGTCAACATGACATCTGCACAATCTCAAGAGGATGAAGGCGATGACCAAACGTCAGAATTCTTTGAGGAAGAACCCTGGGCTCAATGCCTAGGAGCACAGTGGGAGTCTCGTTTTGAATTACGCGAGCCCCCTACCGAAGACGAGGTCGAACAAGTTGACCTTGGGGATGGATCTTGTAACACCCTGTTTTCTGAAATTGGGGTATTTTTGAAAATTTATTATTTTATTATTTATTAATGGTGTTTTAGTCATGATATGATTTTTGGTGATTATTAGTGAAATTAAAACTATTTCTAAGTCATGACTTATGACTTTGTGATTTTACTAGTATAACCCTAGTGTAAACCCTAGTTATTCCTTAACCTAGAAGTTGCCATGACCATGTGAGCCTAGCCATAGGCTTAGAACATCAAATTAGTGATTTTAGCCTAAAATGGTATTTTGGTAATTTACTAGATTTCATTTGGAATTATGTGATTTTAATATTATTTAATTGTTGTTAAGTACCATGATTAGTCCCTAACCTATATTACCCTAATCTAGAGGTTAGCTACTAACCTAGAAGCTTGAGGATGGATAATTAGTCAAGGGTTAAAGTAATGTAAATATCTTAGAAGGTCTTTATTGATTTTTTGCTTAAAACCCTCAAAATATCTCAACTTTGGCACCAAAGTCTTTGCCTTCACCTTGAAGGAAGGCCAAGGACCTTCCCCCTTGCCATGGCCGGCCATAGGGCACCCCCTAGCACTACACCATTCTATATAATCCCATTATATTCATTCATGATCAATTTACATGAATTTTAAGCCTACAAAATTCTATTTCCTTCAAACCTCCATAACTTGATCATTTTTGATCCAAATCACCTCTAGTCTTTTGCATTGGGACCCTACAACATCAAGGGTGCTAAGGGAGGCTAGCAATCCAGAATTTACAAGCTTTGGACATCACCAAGTTGAAGGACAAACACCCCCCTCTCTTTGATTTTCTATTGAAATTGCACAAATAGGTAAATACCCATAAACCTTGCTAATATTCTGTTTTTTTTTCATAAATGCATGCATATAGGTCTACCCAAACCGTGGGTCAAGTTTGGTAAAATTTAGGGTTGGTTTGGTGTCCGTATCGGACACGTATCCTAGGCTATTAAACCTTGTTTGATGAAATGCCACAAAGGATTTGATTTTGTTAAAATGTAAAACTAATTACATATTCTTGTAGCCCTAGACTATTAGATCATGTACCTACTTGACTGAACACGACACAGTGTCATTTTCGTGTCGAAAATCGACACGGACACACTGTGACAGGTGCACGCACAGTGCCCTGCTACCACGCTGTTCGTGCTCACTGCACAGAGCACTAGGACACGTGAAAATTGACATGGACACGGGGGCAACGTCTGCGAACATGCCCCTAAAGTCTCATGACTTCTCGTGTCGTGTCGAGTGAGAAAATTCACTCGCACTGGACACGCACTGACAGTACACACGCGCGCGGGGGCCAACTTCGCGTGTGTCGTGTCGCATGGACACGACACTTGGGCACCTCGTGTTTGCACGAGTGGGTAGCCCATCATGTGACGAACACATGGACACGAGCACGAGACGTGTCGTGTCCTGTGTCACGAACACGAGGCAGTTGCATGCGTGCACGACGCGGTCTGAACACGCGTATCAGTCGTGTTTTTTACGACTGATACAGACTTCGTATCGTGTCCTGGAGCAACGTGGACACGGGACAGGCACTTGGACACATGCACAACCACTAGGTGAACCTTCATGCACGAGCACGAGACACGTGAGTGTGTGTGTCATGTCCTAGAGTGAGTTGCACACGTGCACGACACTGTGTACATGTGTGTGTGTGTGTCTGTGTTTACCCGATTGGGTTTTTGTGAGTTTGGACACATCAAATTGTGTCGTGGTATCGTGTCAGGCACCTAGGACACTAGAGGACACTAGGGGCTAGTGTTACCAACCATTGGTTTCGAGCCTTAGCTCGGTTTGGGTCGTATTTTGGGTTTACCCATTTTTCCTGTACACAGTGCACATTTCCAGATTTTGGGATAATTCCCAATTTTCAAAAATAAATTTCAAATTAATTTTTGTTATGTTTTATACATATAATTATATGTTTTCAGTGTATGTATACGTAGTATATGTATATGTGTGTGTGTAGGTGGGATTTGAGTGTATATACATGTGTATATGTGTAGATATGAGTATGTGTACATATGTATACACATATATGTATATGTAGGTGTGTGTGTGTATTTGTGTGTGTGTGGGGGTCTGATTTCTGGTTTCCAGAAATCTGGAACCCCCTCCTGTGTCCAGTATTCCCTTCCTCCTCTCTCACTCTATTCACTACTCTCTCTCTCACTACTCTCTCTATATATATGTATTATATATAAGTGGTATATATATATATATATATATATACAACTTATATATAATACAAATATATATATATATATATATATATATATATATATATATATATATATATATATATATATATTTACAAATATATATATATATATATATATATATATATATATATATATATATGTATTTGTATTAGATTATATATTGTGTCTATATATATATATATATATATATATATATATATATATATATATATATATATATATATATATATATATATATATACTATAAAATATATATATATATATATATATATATATATATATATATATATATATATATATATATATATACTATATGAGATATGAGTATTACCTAGTCTATAGGCCTATGGAGAATGTTTGTATATATATATATAAAGTTATATATATGTGTATATATATATTGTATAGAGGTAGATACCTATATGAATTAGCCTATGGTCTAAGTTACTAGCCTATGGCCATTAAGGGCTAACCCTAATTGACCTAATGACCCAAACCCTAACTAGTTGACCCTTGTTTGACTAAAGTTGACCAAAGTCAACCTTAGGTCAAACTTGACCTAATTAACCTAGATTGAACTTGAATTAACCTAGAATGACTAGTTTGACTAAACCCTAACTAGTCTGACCATGTTTGACCTAACTTTGACTAGTTTGACCTAGTTTGACTTTTAGAGTTGACCAGAGTTGACCAAGAGTTGACTTTTGACCAGATTAACCTAGAATCATGTAGTATGCATAGTAAACCTCATTTTTACTATTTAGAATACATTGTGACTTGTGTTGCTCTGATCAGGAGCCAGACACCTCTCCTCAGACAGCATATTCTCTACAGACATTCATACAGCAGGCGAGTACATTCTCTGACCGTTTCATACTTGTTCAGGCTTTACTTTCTCGCTCTAGATTACTTTACTTGATGCTGTCACGTTGGTAACACGGATTGGTACTATATGGATCTTTACATGAGATGTTATCCCCCTCGGGAGCATCGGGTACTTCATGTTACGTGTGTTTCACTATCATCATGTACTCATATGCTTCCATCATGCATTGCACTCATGTGATCATGTACTCTCATGTTCACTTAGCCCTCATGTATAACTTCACGTATACTCATTTATGAGTCTCATGTGAAGTAATGTATAATAACGTAACTTGTCAAGATCCTTGTGTATTGATTGGGGAAACGGGGGAGTAGAAGTAGACATGTGAATAATTCCAAAGTAGTGTAATCATGTATAAACTTAGTAGTGTAATCATGTATAAATTCTAGCCATTCACATGCCTATCTTGTACTCTACATCACTAGCCACTTACAGTTCTCTATATACAGTAGATATTTCCTTTACAGCTATCTCTTTTACAGCGTATATTTCCTTTCAGCATTTCCTGTATTTTACTCTATTGTCTGTATCGTATTTCGTAACCTGATATGAACTGTGTGAGATGTATTGTGCTCGTTCCTGTCCTGACTGGACCTGTTGAAAATATTACATAGGATGAGGATGAGACATGGGTGACTACATATTATGGAGCAGGACTAGATGACACTTGTGTTGAGGACCCTCAGCAGGATCCACCACCAGCTGAGGATGTTGCTCCAGTAGTCTAGACCAGTTTAGCTAGACAGTCTTTTCTACTTGTATTTTGTCTCACATTCTGAGTTGTATTTTGAGATGTTGAGATGTATAGACCCTTAGACTTATTGTATTATGAGTTGACATTCTGGATGTTATGTATCCTAGACACTTAGACTTATTCCATCTATGCTACTGTTCTCTTTGAGTTACTATCTATCTATCTGTCTTTCATTCTTCTACCTTAGATGTGATTGAGACTGTATATTGCGATGTCACCTCCATTCGGAGAGTATAAACTGTACAGGTACCTTTATATTGTTAGATGATTGACCTAGGACAGCGTTCTACCGCCGACACTGCGGCATAGGCTGGACGTACCCACGTCTCGTGCCCTTACTCTAGGGTGCGGGTCATGACAGATCTCCTTCCAAATCCATCTTCATCAGCAAAAGTCTGAAGGAAGAAGACCGGGAGTCTTTGGTCTAATTGGCCAAGGAATATATCGACGTCTTCGCCTGGAGCTATGAAGATATGTCGGGAGTTGATCCCCAGATCGTAATACACAGACTTAACATCTTGCCTGATGCTAAGCCTTTAAAGCAACAACAACGACGCTCTCGTACTGATATCATGAACGCTATCGATCAGGAGGTGGACAAACTCCTGAGCAGCGGATTCATCAGTGAAGAGCAACATCCGGACTGGGTAGCCAATGTCGTCCCTGTCACCAAGAAGAATGGGAAGATACGAGTCTGTATCGACTTCAGGGATCTCAACACTGCTTGCCCGAAGGACGAATTCCCGCTTCCAATTACTGACGTGATGATCAACAATACATGTGGCTTCGAACGCATGTCTTTCATGGACGGGTACTCAGGCTACAACCAGATCAAAATGTTCTCTGATGACGCAAAACACACGTCATTCAGGACTCCGAAGGGGGTTTTCTGTTACACGGTGATGTCCTTTGGCTTGAAGAACGCTGGTGCTACATACCAAAGAGCTATGAGTACCATCTTCCGTCAACATCTGCGAAAAATAGTTGAATGCTATGTTGATGATATCGCCGTCAAGAGCCGTCTCAAAGGTGATCACCTACAAGACCTAAAGACAGTCTTCGATCTCATGCGAGCGCATCAACTCAAGATGAACCCCGCTAAATCCTTCCTTGGGGTTTCCAGCGAAAAGTTCTTGGGCTTCATTATCACGACAAAAGGCATTCATGTCGACCCCAAGAAGACCAAAGCCATCCTTGACATGGACCCTCCGAAGAACCTTCGAGAACTTCGAGGCTTGCAAGGGCGTCTTGCATACATCCGAAGGTTTATAGCGAACCTTTCTGGGAAATGCCAACCCTTTACCCAGCTCATAAAAAAGGAAGTCTCCTATGTCTGGACAGAAGAATGCCAGAAAGCTTTCAACGATATCAAAGCTTACCTGACGAGCCCGCCAGTCCTGGTGGCACCCGTCGCAGGCAAACCATTTCTCCTCTACGTCCGTGCCATGGATCATTCCCTCGACGCTTTGTTGGCTCAGAACAACGTGCGGGCTACGAGCAAGCTATCTACTACCTTAGTAGAATGATGATCGAGGTCGAACACCGGTACAACCCCGTTGAAAAGGAGTGTTTGGCTTTGGTATTTGCCATCCAGAAGACTCGCCATTATGTTTCGGGCTAGACAATTCATGTCATCTTCCGAGTCAATCCACTCAGGATTCTCATGACGATGCCGGGATCTTTGAATTCCCGACTAGCTACATAGGCAATCCTGTTGACGCCGTACAACAGGGTGTTCGTTCCACAAAAAGCCGTCAAGGGTCAAGCTCTAGCCGACTTTTTAGCCGCGCACCCCATCCCGGAGTCCTCCAGACTCTATGAAGACATCCCGGATGAGGTCCAAGAATCAAACGTCACCGAAGAAAACTCCGTCTGACGGGTATTTTTCGATGGCGCTTCAAGAACAGGCCCCAAAGGCTAAATCATCGCAAGAGTGGGGGTAGTCCTGGTCTCCCCCGATCAGCTGGTCATCCAGCGTGCATACTCCCTTTCGAAGCCGTGCTCCAACAATGTTGTCGAGTACAACGCTCTCATTATGGGACTCCAGCTGGCACAACAGCTGGGGGTGGATCATCTGGAAGCTTACGGCGACTCAAAACTTATCGTTAATCAAATCCGAGGGCAGTACGAAGTTCGCCATGAAAATCTGGTTCCTTACCATGAAGCTGCATTGAATATTATTTCAACCTTCACTAAGTTCTTCGTAGAACACGTACCTCAGCTACAAAACCTGGAGGCTGACGCTCTGGATGGCCTCGCAGCTTGATTAGCAGCACCCCTCGGGACTCAATACTACGTCACGGTAGTTGGACGAGACTTGGTCTGTCCCAAAAACTACCTATGCACACGAATGGCCTATGCCATGACAGCAAGTACCGGTGTTAATGTCCGAGACTGGAGGTTCCCATTCATCGACTTCGCTGTCTATAGAATTCTCCCTGAAGACCCGAAAGAAGTCGTCTCGGTCAGAAGACGTTCCCTTCGATTTTACTATGATACAGCTACTAAAATGCTGTACCGACGCTCCTTCGATGGACTTCTCCTTCGATGTCTATCCAACGAAGAAGCAGCCGAAGTCCTTCGGGAAGCTCATGATGGGACTTGCGGGGCTCATCAACTTGGCCCTAAGTTGCATGATCGACAGCGACGTATGGGTTACTACTGGCCAACCATGGCAGCCGACGCCGTCGACTATGCTAAAAAATGCCATGCGTGCCAGCTTCATGCCGACTTTATTCATACACCGTTGGAACCACTACATCCTACGGTTGCCTCCTGGCCCTTCGAAGCTTGGGACATGGGCATTGTAGGACCTATCACCCCTCCATCATCGAGGCGACACCGCTGTATGTCCTAAAAATCAAGTTGCTTCTATCAAATAGACAGTGAATTCTCAACTGCGCACCCTTCAAATAGACTGCACAGGAAACAGATTGCGCTACAAATCGAACGTACGAGCTGAACTGCGCTACCACCAGAGCGCGCTACGCTGACGTGGCAATGCCATCATTACCTGACAAAGATCAGATCTTCTGACAGCCTGACAGCCCAAAAAACGAGGAGTCCGTTCGTTTCTTGTGCAACACAGCGCTCGAGAACAGTTGTACAACCTCAGCACAGTTTGCCAGTCCAACCTTAGCGCAGCTTGACCAAGTCTGAATCCTAGCGCTATCCATTGACTAGAAGGAAGCGCAGTCTGAAGCTAGCGCTATTCGGTTAGCACGATTCATCAAATAACTGACATGTATTACGTGGCTTATATGCCATCAATTGCTCGCCACGTGGCAACTGCCTGTACAAGACCAAGCGCATTTCAATCAAACAATGCCACGCGCGTCTGAATACAGTTAGCCCACGATCGAGCAACTGCCCAATAGGCCAGCACCGTTTGCAGTCTGCGCAGTCTGTCGCCAGCGCAGTTCATCATGCGCAATCCAGAATAACTACAAATTAGTTATTTCTAGAACTCTATAAATAGAGTTTCAAGTCCTTCATTAAGGGGATCAGATCATATTATCATCAGAGATCAGGAGTTCTTGTCCAAGTGCTGCTACATTTTTCAGAGGCTATCGTCTTCAAAGTTCACATCGTCTAAGGGATAAAGCGATCGTCTTCAGATCGAATTCCTATAGTTGTACTTTTCCAGAATTTATTATACTCTTGTACTATTCTTTAAAGTTTGTGAAATAAAAGACTTTTGTTTTTGCAAACAAAATGGCGACTCTGCTGGGGACGACTTTCTCCTCCGACGAGGAAGTGACAACTCAATTTGACGTGGCGTCTATCGAAAAGACGCCGAAGACGCTGGTTGTGAAGGTCAACCAGATTGCCTATGAAACAATGATCAACTCCAGGACCACCCCTCACACTGCAGCCTTTGCCACGAGCAAGGTTCGATCAGTGTGGACTCCCAAGACTGCTGTGCAGCCTGCTGTCTCCTCCGATAAGCTGCCAGTAGCACCCTCTGCCCTTACGCAACTCCCTCTCTCTTCTGCCAAGGTGCAAGCCACTTCCTATGATGCTTTGGCAAACTGCGAGACCCCTTTCCCCTTGGCGCAACTTGCTATAACTTTTGCTCCTGCACAACCAACTGCCCCTTCAACCAGAGCGCAACTTCAGCATTCTGTAACCAAAGCGCCTGCTGCGCAAGCTGCGACTCTTGGAGTTTCTGTGGCCAAAAGGCCATCTGTCAAATCCTCCCAGGTGCAATCGGCCAAGGCGCCTACTGCTGCTGTGCAAGTGGCTATCCCTCATGTTCCAGCACAGTCTAAAAGGGATAGCCCTTTGGCTAATCTCCTTTCTTCTCACAGCAAGGGGAAAGACTCTGCTCCTCTTCCCAAGTACCCCGTTACTCCTGCCCAATCCACTGGGGGTAGTCTATTGACTGTTCCTTCTCCTCCCCAGAACAAAGAAAAAGGCCCGTTGGTCTTTTCTCAAACTTCCTCGTTCCACGGCTTGGAAGACAACAGAGGGAAACGCTCTTTAGCCAACCCTTCCTCACAAAACAAGGGAAAAGGTTCTTTGGTCTTTTCTCAGTCTTCTCTGGTTTTTACCTCGGGAGATCAATCTCAACGTGCCTCGGCACCGATCAGTACAAAGTCCCTCTCAAACAAGAATTCTTCTCTCTCTGCCAAAGGGAAATGTACCGATCAAAGAGGTATTCTGCCTACTCCGGTAGCGGACCTCCAAGATCTCCCAACTCTCCGGATATCCCGCTCAAAGCAAGAAAAATTACTGGTGTCTCAGACAGAAACCACTGGGGTGAGTTTGCTGATCTACGGGTTTATCTCAATAGACCTCGATCTACATCAACTTCAGCAAAATGCAAGCGGCCAATGCCGAAGATGAACCTGCATCAGAGGCAAACTTTCAGGACAAAAAATCCTGACACCTGTGCTAACAAAGTGAGTACTTCCCTGTATACTCACGGGACAAAATATCTGAAGAACCAGAACCATGTTCCGAATGTTGTCAAAGAATATATCCCTCAAACTTCTTCTCATCCTGTTATTGTTCCTGACCTCCGAGAACACCTTAAGCAAAAGACGGACAATATTCCAATACCTCCAGTTCAATCACTTGAACGCCATTGTAATCATAAGGTTGTCATCAAGTGCTGTTGTCAGACAACAAAGCGATCTGTCTTCGATCGTCTGAATTTTGCAACTTCTGAACCAATGTCAGAAGATGAAGACGAAGTGTTGTATGCTTCCGTCAACATGGCTTCTCGAGACACTGGGGGTAAAAAGTGCTCCAAACACGGCAAGCCTCACAGGCCCAGCCAGCGGTACTTAGATTTACTCCAAGAATCTTCTGAAGGAGTATTTCGACACACCCGATCCCGAAGTCGAGACACAATCGGGCATAGAAATATTCTCCAAGATCCTTCTGGTCATCTCCCTATTTCTTATTCAGGAGATGATTCCTTCTCTGATTATGATGCATACAGTAAAAGTTCTGAACAGACGGTGTCTTCTACTGTACCTAGAGAAGTGACAGCTTATGTTGTCATTGAAGACCCAGACGCTTCTAGTTCAGCAAATCAAGAACAACGAATAGCCGTACTGGAGGACAAGTTGAAGACCATGGCTGAAATGGTCGCAAGTATGCATTCTATCATCATGGCCCAACATACAGTACCACCGACCGCACCTACTGTAAATCCTGAAATTATAGCATCGTCGGTGCCTGTCAATACAGGTCTGGGGGTAGTATCTCCTCAAATACCCCCTGTACAAAGTCAACCCACACCCAGTCAGTCAAGAGCTGGGGGTAGCACTTACCACGCTGTTCCTTCCCCTAACACTATAATTCAGCCTGCTCCTTCTGCATCATCGAAAGATGATACTGAAGCCGTCAAACTCTTGCGCACTCAATTCGAGGCTTTTAAAGAGAAGGATAATTTCCAGAGATTGGGAATCAAGCAACCCTATCCTATTGAGTGGAAAGAAGTCCCATTTCCTCTTAAATACAAGATCCCCACAATTTCGTTGTTTGACGGCAGCACTTCTCCGAGTCAGTTCATTAACCATTTTGAGGTAATGACTGTTCAACTTCAACCAAATGATACTCTTCTTACCAGGGTATTTGTCGGCTGTTTAGCCGGTGTAGCATACGATTGGTACAGAAGCTTGCCCGATGGCTGTATCACCTCTTTCTCGGGTTTTAAACAAATCTTCTTAGAACAATTCTACGAGGAAATCAACGACATGACCATGTCGGCCCTCAACAAGATCAAACAAAGACATAATGAAACCGATGAAAGTTTCATTGAAAGATTCTGCCGAGAAGCATTAAATATGCCTCCTGGAACTCCGGTCGCTGTAACTATAGATACCTGCAAGGCAAATCTTTTGCCTATTATCAGCATGTGGACAGGGTTAACTCAATTTCAAGACTGGCCATCATTCATTGTCAATGCTAAAGCAGCTGAAGTTAGCGCTGACAAATTTAAGCAGCTGGGGGTACACATGTCTAACCCCGACCGGGATGAACACCCGACATCTAGTAGCGGTAATCGCCAGAACAACCGCAAGGGTAAAGAGACCTTGAACATTAATTTGAAGAGCAAAGAATCTCTGGCTGTCAACGTAGCTCCACCTACGTCTACTTCTACTCCTTCTGTCCCTCCACCGAAGGAACCTTGCCCAAAAGTAGAGTACTCCTTTGACGAGAACGACACCGTGAGCATCTTCGATTGTTTGATCAAAAGCAATAAGCTCCAACTCCCGGACCCGAAGAAGCTTGACGAGGTCGGTAAGACTGATCATCCCAAATATTGTATTTACCACAGGTTCATTGGGCATCCCACTCGAGCATGTTACGTGCTCAAAGGCAAGATTCAAGAGCTAGTCAACGCTGGTGTTGTCACCCTTCAATAAGATGAGAAAACTGTTATCGCGAACATGGTCTCAGTTCAGTTCGGTAACTTCTCTCCACAGATGGTACAGCATGGTGTCATCCCTATCCCCAAGGCCACTCTTGAGATCGAGAATCTCCCTCCTCCACGGAGTGAAGGTCTCGTCCCCTTATCTCTTGATAATGGTAAGATTATATGGATCCACCCTGACCTTGTTGTAGACTTCGAGGCTCCTTCCTTGTCTAAGCAGAAAGACTGCTCTAAGGGCAGAACAAAGATCTGCAATATAGTGTCTTTTGACCCCATAGTTGAAGAGGAAATCCTGCTAGGCACCAGGTCAGGAAATGCCTATCTACGGGAATTTCCCGAAACTCGAGAAAACCCTGCCTCTTCTACTAAGTCTGCTCCAGTGCAACCTGTTTCTACTGAGGACATCCCTGCTGCATCCTCACCGGTTGTAGAACCAATTCTCCCTAAGCCGACGGCAGCCGACAAAGGCAAACAACAAGTCCGCTTTGACAAGCCTTTGAAGAAGTCATCTCCTTCTGGACTTGAGAAGCCATACAACTTTGATATCTTGGCTCAACTAGCCAATACACCGGCCAGGCTGTCGATCTTCGAGCTCTTGCGCCTCTCCAAAGAGACTCGAGAAACTCTGAGTGAAGCTCTAATGCAGGCGAAAACCTGTCTAGCTCTTCTAAAGAAGCCAAAATCAGAGCCTGTCTCTTGCCTCCACTGTCACAGTGTGTTGGAGTTAATTCCAAACATTACCTTCACACAGGATGATATGCTGATGGAAGACAATAGGCATGACCGTCCTCTATATTATACAGGATACGACGACACGATGAAGGTCGATCGTATTCTGATAGATCCTGGGTCAGCACTCAGCATCATGCCAAAGACAATGCTAGATGCATTGAAGATCCCAGTGCATAGTCTTTCTGGCACAATCACCACCATCCTGGGGTTTAACCAGGAAAGAAGTGAGCCTCTAGGCAAGATTCGCCTAAAACTCCAAATAGGCAATCTCCGCACAAAGGTGACCTTCTATATTATAGTTAACCATGGTTGCTCTTACAATGCTCTTTTGGGGAGACCATTCCTTCATGAACACAACATTGTTCCTTCAACTCTCTATCAATGTTTCAAGTACGTTGATGACAATGGAGAGGTTCAAAAAGAGGTTACGGATCTCTACCCTTTTAAAGGTGTTGAAGCATATTGTAACGATGCTCGCATGTATAAAGATGAGTTCATAAAGATAGTGCTGGCTTTGGACACTGAAGAAGACCAAGAAGTAGTGCCCAATGACACCCTCATTATACCTGTCAAAGGACGTGTTTCTCATCCTCAGTCCTCCAAACCACTAGCTATTCACTAGCCAGTCTGGAAGCAATCAACCAATGGTGGTCAAGATCAAAGGGAGCTCACCTCTTCTGAGCCACTTGTTATCGACCTACGTCGTAACAAGGATAAAAGGCAGCTCACCTCTTCTGAGCCGCTTGTTATTGACCTTCGTCGTAGCAAGCCTCCTCCACGTTCTTCTTCTCCCCCTCTTGTAATCAATCTGACCAAGCCTGCTAAGGCTAAAGGTCCTGTTGTAAATATGGATGTACAAATCAATGAAAAAGCATCTACTTTCCAGTACACTGATGTCATTTATCATGTTAAATGCTATTTGGATATGCTAGATAGCTTTCAGTCATTTATAATAGGAGTTGTATAATCTCTTCAGACAGAGGTCTTGATTGAACATCCAGATGACTCATGTTTTGTTGTCCCCTCTCGAAAGAGAGTCGAATATCCAATACTTTTTAGTAAAGGACCAGAACAGAAATTCAGCTATACAGATGATAGCAAAAGTAATAATACAGGACGTCTCCAACTACGTCGTTATAGCCAACAATCAAAAGACATCATCCGAAAGATGGGTTATGACTTCAAGAATGGCCTCAACTATGGTAAGGGTAGACGAACTCCTATCCGTACGGCTGTTCCGAAAGAAAAATCAGAGATGTACTACAGCAGGACGAAAAGAGGTCTCGGATATGCTTCACCTCCGGTCTTATCCCCAGAAGTCTCCGAATCCGATAGTGAAGAGCGTTCCAACTCTTCTGATTCTAGATCATGGGATTCTGACACTAGCATCGGTCAAGTTCATCGATTGATCGTATCTTCTAACATGGTCTCTATTGAACTCCCAGAAGGCTATGATGAACACATAGAAGAAAATCCTGAAACAGATCCTTGGGCTCAACGAATGGATACCCAATGGGAACTCCGATTAGAACAACGTAAACCTCCTACCGAAGATCAATTGGTTCAAATTGATGTAGGAGAAAGCGGGTCGCCTCGTCCAATATTTATCAGTAAGAACCTCCCAGAGGCGGGTAAGCAAGAATTAATTCTTCTTATTCGAGAATACATTGATGTCTTTGCTTGGAATTATGAAGACATGCCAGGTTTAGATCCCAAAATTGCTACTCATAAACTGAATATTTTGCCTAATGCAAAACCAGTCAAGCAACAGCAAAGGCGATTCAAGCCAAAAATGATGGACGCAATTGATGATGAAGTCAAAAAGCTTATAGCTTATGGCTTTATTCGAGAAGAACAACATCCAGATTGGGTAGCCAACGTTTTTCCAGTCTTGAAGAAAACTGGCAAAGTTCGAGTTTGTATTGACTTTCGGGATCTTAATGAAGCTTGTCCAAAGGATGAGTTTCCTCTCCCTATCACAGATGTCATGATCGACAATACTTGTGGGTTTGAAAGGATATCCTTCATGGATGGATTCTCTGGATACAATCAGATTCGAATGAATCCTGAAGAAGAAAAACACACTTCTTTTCGCACTCCTCGCGGAGTCTAATGCTATACCGTGATGCCATTTGGTCTCAAGAACGCTGGTATAACTTACCAACGAGCTATGAGTACCATTTTTTGAGATCATCTTCGTAAGAATGTCGAATGCTATGTGGACGATATTGCTGTCAAAAGTCGTCTAAAAGAAGATCACATACAAGATTTAAGAACTATCTTTAATCTAATGCGCCAACATCAGTTAAAAATGAATCCCACCAAGTCATTCTTGGGTGTCTCTAGTGGTAAATTTCTCGGCTTCGTCATTACCTCTAAAGGTATACACGTGGATCTCGAGAAGATCAAAGTCATTCAAGAGATGCGTCCTCCATGCAACTTAAAAGAGCTACGAGGATTCCAAGGTCGACTTGCGTACATCAGGAGGTTCATTTCGAATCTGTCTGGACGCTGTAGACCGTTTACTCAGCTAATAAAGAAGGGTGTATCTTTCGTTTGGACCGAAGAATGTCAACAAGTATTTGATGATATAAAGCGGTATCTGATGAACCCACCAGTTTTGGTACCACCAATCTCTAGTATTCTATTTTTAATGTATGTCCGTGCTATGGATCATTTATTGGGTGCTTTACTTGCCCAGAAGAACAAAGAAGGCCATGAATAAGCCATTTATTATCTCAGTCGTACTATGATTGGTACTGAACACCGTTATAGTCCGGTCGAGAAAGAATGCTTAGTTCTTATGTTTGCTGTTCAAAAGATAAGATATTACATCATTGGACAAACCATTCATGTCATTTTCTGAGTCAATCCTCGTCGAGTACTAATGAAGAAACCCATTACACTCAATTCTCGGTTAGCTACATGGACCATTTTGCTAGCCCAATATGACATGGTATATGTTCCACAAAAGTCTGTCAAGGGTCAAGCGCTGGCTGACTTCTTAGCAGCTCATCCTATACCAGAGACATCCAAACTCTATGATGAAATTTCAGATGAGACGTTGGAATCAAATATAATCTCCGAAGAATTTTCTACTTGGCGTCTATTCTTTGACGGTACATCCAGGATTGGACCAAATGGTATCATTGTCGCAGGAGTTGGGATTGTTCTTGTTTCTCCAGACGGGTCAGCTATCCAAAGAGCTTACTCCTTGGATGAACCCTGCTCCAACAACGTAGTAGAATATAATGCTCTACTCATTGGACTCCAATTAGCAAAACAGTTGGGCATCGAATATCTTGAAGTCTATGGCGACTCCAAGTTGGTTGTTAACCAGGTTAGAGGAACCTATGAAGTTCGCCATCAAGATCTAGTGTCCTATCATGAAGCTGCAATCTACATGGCTATATCATTCAAGGCTTTCTTCATTGAATATGTTCGACGAGCTTGTAACATTGAGGCAGATGCTCTAGCTAATTTCGCAGCAGTTTTAGCAATTACCATCAAAAGACAACAAGTGGTTGTTGTTTCCAACAGAGAGTTATTCTGCATTGAAAATAATTGCAACATTGAGTTCAGTAACTTCGCTGAAGTCAATGTTATCAATGAAGATTGGAGAGCTCCTTTCATCGACTTTGTAGTCCATAACATACTTTCTGAAGATCCTAAGGAGGCTACGAGTATTCGTCGACGATCTCTTCGATTCTACTACGATCAGACTACCAAAACTCTTTATCGACGGACTTATGATGGCCTACTCTTGCGCTGTCTTGCGGGTGATGAAGCAAAGCAAGTATTACGTGAAGCTCATGATGGTGTTTGCGGAGCACATCAACCCGGCCCTAAACTGCAAGATCGTATCCGACGAATGGGTTACTATTGGCCCTCTATGGTGTCTGATGCCATCGAATATGCAAAGAAATGTCGAGCATGTCAAATCCATGCAGATTTTATCCATCAACCGTTGGAATTCCTTCATCCGACTGCTGCTTCCTGGTCTTTTGAAGCTTGGGGTATGGATATTATAGGTCCTATCAATCCTTCTTCTTCTAAGGGACATCGGTTTATATTAGCAATAACTGATTATTTCTCCAAGTGGGCCGAAGCTATACCCTTGACTGAAGTCAAACCTAGCAGCGTCATCAACTTCGTCAAATACCACGTTATCTACAGGTTTAGTGTGCCTCGACGAATCATTCACGACAATGGACCTCAGTTCATCAGTCAAAAGTTCACCAGGTTTTGTGACGATCATCGGATTGATAATGTCGCCTCTACAGCTTACAACCCTGCTGCTAATGGCTTGGCTGAAGCCTTCAACAAGACTATCATCAAGCTCCTTAAGAAGTTTGTATCTACTAACAAACGGAACTGGAGTGATAAGCTTGGAGAATGCCTATGGGCCTACCGTACTACAGTCCGCAACCCCACAGGCTGTACACCCTTCTCTTTGGTGTACGGTTGTGAAGCAGTTCAACCTCTGGAACTTCAAATTCCTTCCTTGAGGATTGCCATCGCTAATGAACTTACTACGGAGAACAATGATCTTCTTCGACTTCAAGAACTGGAGGCGCTCGACGAGAAGCGACTATTGGCTCAACAACACATAGAATTCAATCAAGCCCGCATCTCAAAGACTTTTAACCGTAAAGTTAAAGTCAGAACCTTTCAGAAAGGAGAACTTGTTCTAACAGTCAGACGTCCCATGACCATGACTCACATGAGCAAAGACAAGTTCGATGCAAAATGGGAAGAGCCTTATATCGTGAGTAAAGTCTTCTCAAATGGAGCCTATCAACTCACAGAGCTAGACGGTGTCACCCTCATTTTTCCGTATTTCGTATCTATGCTCGTAGTTGGATTTTGGCTTGTATTTTTAATTTTCTCGACTTGCAGAATTTTGGGTTCTCTCGTATTTCGGGTTTTGGTTCGGCTTGGTTTTAATTGGTTTGGTTTAGTTGGTTGGTATAATATGTAGTGGAACACCGTAACCTACACTCCTCCCTCATTTCCACCACAACCACCCTCATTATATCCCCACCAAACTTTCTCTCTCCTCTTTACTCTCCATTAATCTTCTTCTTCTTCTTCCTTCTTCCACACAACACCACACCATAGGCAAGTGCTCCTTGCCACTACATAAGGACCCAATATTATTTGTCCATTAGCTTAAGGAGATGGTTTTGAACAACCTTAGGTCTTGATGTTTTGTGTTTTGAAGCTTCATCTGTTCTAGATCTAACTTTTTCCCATTTTCGGTAATTAGTGGTTTTGATCTATTTTGAGTTGGTTTTGGTGGGTTTTGATGCCTCTATGTTGTAGAGAATCAAATTTCACCCAAGTTAGAACTTTGAAAATCCGAATTTGGAGTTTTATTGGCAAAGTTGTGAGATTTTGAACTTTGGAACCCATTGTTAGTGTTCTTCTCAGCCAACTTGGAGAAGAAGAAGGCCACCCGGACCCGTGCCCGCGCCGCGCCGTTGCGCGTGCGCGCCGCCGTGCTGGCGCGCCCTCCCGCGCGCACTCCGCTGCGCTGCGCCCTTGCGCGCGCACTCAGCTGCGCTGCGCCCTCCCGCGCGCACTCCGCTGCGCTGCGCCCTCCCGCGCGCACTCCGCTGCGTTGCGCCCCGTGCGCCTCGTCGGACGCGCCCTCGCGCGTTCTGGCTCCGCGTTGCCCCCGCTCGCGCCTTTGGTGTGTTGCGGTTGTACCTCGAGCGCGTCTCTTGACACCGCTCGCGCACCCTAGCCCGAGCCTTGCCCGGCGCCCCCCCCTTGGGTCGCCTTTAGCCCAGCACACCCTGTGCTCTGGTGGACCTTGGTCCTTGGTTTCTGGCTAAATTTTGTTTTCTGAGATTTTCTTGTCCACCACACGACTTGACTTGGTCTAACACGTCTTGACACTATTTTCTATGATTTGACATGATTTGGCTTACGGCTAGTTTTCTCCTATCTTGTTAATAACTTGGCGTATAACTTCGTAACTTGGTAACTTGAACCTGTAACTTGATAACTCGGCTCGACTTGAAAGTGGCCCGCGGAGGCGCACTCCTGACTTGACATGACTTGACTTGCCCTGATAGTATGTAACTTGACTTGTCTTGACACCGTGGGTGTACTACTTGTTGCTCTGTGTAAATCACTTGTCTTGTCTTGCATCATGTCTAGGACGTGACTTCCTGGGTACCACGGCCAGGGACTCGCGCTAAATTGGATTAGGCTAATTATTAGATCAAACTAGAACATGGAGAATTCCCAGTCACAGGCAATCTCGTTATCTGGGCGCTTTAATGGACTTGTAGCTTGCCGACGAGTAGAGCACATTTCCAGCACACTGTCATGTGTTGCACCCTCTAAGTCACCTAAGGGTGCATTTGTCTCCCGGGCAATGTACCCACCTATAACTCTCAACCCGCGGAAGGATAACTGGATGGTCTGCAGGGCTTGGGACTGGGTGTTTCTCACTTGTATCTTGTTAGTAATTAAGGCTTGTGATAACCCTAGTTAGTTAAAGTAGTAAGCCGTAGTACTTGCTTGGCCGATTGTCTCATCTTGGTGTCCAGCCTTGTCTAAGTCTTGTCTAGCTCCAGTACCTGCTATCTCCTGAGCATGTTTGTTTTACTTATCTCTAACGATAAATGGGTAGAGACAGTGAGCTATTCAGGCGAAGGGGTACAATCCCGGTCCTTGTTTGGTTTAAGGATTGTAACCTGGCTCCCGGAATGGTTCCACGTCCCTAGTTGTTTATCGCCCTGTGTACCTTACTATTTGTATCTTCTTTTATTCTTTATGTTCTGATATGCTGGCTTTTGTTCTTATTTGTGGCCTCTTTTGTGGCACTTGCTCTTTCTGGGGTTTGACCCAGCTGGTTTTGTGTGGCCAGATTTCGGAGCAGCTCCCGAGGATCTACCAAGCTTCCAGCCCAATGGTGACAACTAGACGGAACCCGTGCCAAGAGTGGGTTTTTCTTTTTTGTTTCACCCACTTATATGTAAATTATTCTTTTGAGGCGTTTAGCCGACGAGCACCTGTTAGCTCGATGCACATTTACTTACTGTCTGCCTACGGGCTGTAAACATGATTAACAAAATCCTAGGGTTGATCATGTATGACTGAACTCTTGCTAGTCCTATCATTTTGTACGACTAGCTTCATGATCATCCAATATGTAGTATTTGGGACGCCTTATATATATATATTTGATGCTCTAATATCTTGTAACTCTGTTAATTGCTTGAGATTGAGACAATAGGCTTGACCTTAAGAGACTGCTGGCTTGTAGTAAACCCTCATATCTAGACAGCCGTGACCGTATAGTTGAGATGTATTCTATTTCAATATACGTAGCTGGCTGTGTCTGCCCCCGCTCTCCAGTATTCTGGTTCTGGGGCGTGACACGGTTTAAGTGGTGGCCCATGCAGGTCTTGTCAATCAAGAAATGTGAGGGTTTACCGAATAGATGTCTCAATCAATCTTCGCCCTTGATCTCTGCTCGTATCTTCAAATCCCTGAAAATCTCGACCTGATCACATTGCTTGTATCATTGATCTGTCCTGGTCCTTTCCTTATTGTTCCCTATGTCGTCTTCTTCAGCGGCATTACTCCCGGACCTGCCAACCAGCCAGAGGAAGCTCGACAAGCGCCCCAGCGCCAGGAAGATCAAGCTCAGCACTCTGGAGTAGCCTCCCGAGTTATGCTTCCCGGAGGCTCAGAACCTCCTGTTCAGGCAGCTCCGCCCGTTCAACCAGCTAGGCAGGATGAGGGGCCTTTGGTAGGGCTTATCAGAGAATTGCTTGCATCCCAAGATCGTCGAGGCGACGCCTTGCACCAGGAAGTTCATGATGCACTAAACCGATGAGGTCCCCAAGGAAATCAGGCGGCCAACAGTTTCAAGCGTTTGAACCCTCCCTTCTTTGACGGCAGTGAAGATGCGATTGCCGCGGACGCTTGGCTTCAGGATACCGAGGTGGTTCTAGAAGCAGCTAGGACACCTAAGAATGAGAAGGTGGCGGTGGTACGCCTACAGTTGTTAGACTTGGCTCGCGATTGGTGGGCAGCTCAGGCCATGGGGTTAGCAGTACCAGTCACTTGGGCGACGTTCAGAGAGAGGTTCCAGACGAAGTACTTCGATACGGTGGCACGGTACGACCTGCAGACCAGATTTACCAACTTGAAGCAAGGAGGCCGGACGGTCGATGGCTATGCGACCGAGTTTTCTAGGCTGAGTAGGTTCGCCCCCACCTTGGTGGCAACCGAGTTCGATAGGGCTCAGCGGTTCCAGCAAGGGCTGCACTTAGAGATATTATTGGCTGTGGAGCAGTTCGAGCACCAGACGTTCGATGCAGTATTGAAGGCAGCAAGGAGGCATGAGTATACCTCCCGGAGAATTGTGGACAGGACCGGAGATAGGAAGCGGTCCCACAACCAGATGCACCAATCTTCAGCTCCAGCCCCGGCAACTAGGGGTATAACTATTGGAACTCTGAGGCGGGCAGCCTCAGTGACGTCGGTTCAGCATTCGACCCCGACACACCCGCAGCAGCAGAAGCAGAAGCAGTCTTCCGCAGTGGGATGTTCTCATTGCGGGAAGCCGGGCCATGTAGTGGCAGAGTGTCGTAGGGCACAGGGATTGTGCTTGGCTTGTGGAGGAGCAGACCACCATATAGGGACCTGCCCGAATAGGGGAGGTCCATCATCATCCAATCTTTCTAGTTCTTCGGTGAGAGGACCAGCCCCAGTTCCAGTCCAGCAGCAGCAGCAGCAGTACCCGAGGCTATTGGCGCCCCAGGCCCAGGCCTTTCAGCAGCAGAACCAGCAGCAGTTCACCCAGGCTCCAGCACAGAATCGACAGAGGGGTTTCCAGCAGAGGGGACCCGCAGCTAGAGGTCAGGCTATGATGATGACCATGGAAGGAGAAGTTGCACCAGGTGAGGTAGTGGCAGGTACTATTCTCGTCAACACCTTACCAGCATCTGTATTATTTGATTCTGGTGCATCGCATTCATTCATGTCTGCACGATTCGCGACACGGATAGGATTGGAGCCCGAGTCATTATCAGTGAGGCTCAATATACTTACTGGTAATGGTCTTGTGGGAGTAGATCGAGTGTTTTCCTCGTGTCGGATTGTAGTTAGCGGTAGAGAGTTCCCCGCTAGGCTCATAGAGTTCCCTATGGCAGACTATGATGTAGTCCTAGGCATGGATTGGTTGAGGAACCATTATGCTAGGATAGACTGCCATATTGGCAGAGTCGTCTTTAGTATTCCCGGAGAGCCAGAGTTTTCATTTTCCAGAGGCACAGTAGAGCCATCTCCTCCAGTATTGCGGATGGCAGTAGCAGCAGTGCAGTTGCCCCGGATAGTTGAAGAGTTTCCAGATGTCTTCCCAGAGAAACTTCCAGGAATGCCACCAGAGCGGGAGATCGAGTTCACCATCGACTTGATTCCCGGGACAGCACCAGTATCAGAGCGAGTCTACAGAATGGCGCCTTCAGAGTTGGAGATTTTGTACAAGATGATTGAAGAACTTAGAACCAAGGGATTCATTCGTGCTAGTGGATCGCCTTGGGGAGCCCCGATGCTTCTTGTGAAAAAGAAGGATGGTACATCTAGGCTATGTGTTGATTATCGTACCTTGAACTCAGTGACAATCAAGAACAGATACCCTCTCCCGAGGATAGATGATTTGTTTGATCAACTCAAAGGGGCTTCAGTTTTCTCGAAGATAGACTTGCGGTCAGGATACCACCAGATCAGAGTTAGAGAGCAGGACATCCCAAAGACGGCGTTCAGATCGAGGTACGGGCATTGGGAGTTTCTAGTTATGCCCTTTGGAGCGACCAATGCGCCAGCAGTGTTCATGGACCTCATGAACCGTATTTTCATGCCTTACTTGGACCAGTTTGTGATAGTGTTCCTTGATGACATCCTGGTCTACAGCAAGAGTGAAGCGGAGCATGAGCAGCATCTCCGTGTGGTTCTTCAGATTCTCAGAGAGCACCAGTTGTACGTCAAGTTCAGTAAATGCGAGTTCTGGCTCGATCGCATTTCGTACTTGGGTCACATCATTACTCGAGGAGGAGTGGAAGTGGATCCCCAGAAGATTGTGGCTATCGAGGCATGGCCAGTACCCAGCTCAGTGGCAGAAGTTCGCAGCTTTCTTGGATTGGCCGGCTACTACCGGCGATTCGTCTCTGATTTCGTAAGGATTTCAGCACCGATGACTCAGTTGACCCGCAAGGATGTGCCATTTGTATGGACAACAGAATGTCAGGAATCATTTGAGAAGTTGAAGCAAGGTTTGATAACGGCTCCCATTCTCACCCTTTCAGATGGGACCGGAGGATTCACAGTTTATTGCGACGCTTCAGGCAGAGGATTGGGATGTATTTTGATGCAGCATGGTAAGGTAATCGCTTATGCGTCACGTCAACTCCGTGATCATGAGAAGAATTACCCGACCCACAACTTGGAGCTTGCAGCAGTAGTATTTGCACTTAAGTTGTGGAGGCACTACTTGTACGGAGACAGAGTAGAGATATTTACTGATCATAAGAGCCTGAAGTATGTTTTCACCCAGAAGGATCTTAATATGCGGCAGAGAAGATGGCTCGAGCTACTGGTGGACTATGATGTAGATTTGCAGTATCATCCAGGGAAGGCCAACGTTGTAGCAGATGCGTTGAGCCGGAGAGCCGGAGTTTATTTCCTGACGGCGCAACCAGAGTTATTGTCAGATCTTCAGAAGATGGGAATTGAAGTGATTCTTCCTTCCAATGTGGCCTTGATGGCCAGCCTACAGATTCAGTCCACCATAGTTGAGAGGATCCGGACAGCACAGTTAGCAGATTCCAAGATTCAGCGGCTCAGAGCAGAGTGTGAGGCAGGGAGAAGGCCAGAGTTATGTATTCATGAGGATGGTACACTTCGACACGGCACGCGTCTTTGTGTACCCAGTGGAGATATCAGACTGGAAGTCATGGCAGAGGCTCACAGTTCACAGTATTCCATCCACCCAGGCAGCACGAAGATGTACAGAGATATTCGTCAACACTTTTGGTGGAATGGTATAAAGAGAGAGATAGCCCGGTATGTCTCTCGATGTTTGGTTTGCCAACAGGTCAAGGCTGAACATCAGAGGCCAGCTGGACTTCTTCAACCTTTACCGATCCCAGAATGGAAATGGGAACACATAACCATGGATTTCGTGACTGGGTTACCCAGATCTTCGGCAGGCAGAGATGCTATTTGGGTCATTGTGGACAGGCTTACCAAGGTGGCACACTTTCTTCCGTTTAGAGTTGGACAGTCGACGGCACAGCTAGCAGAGATGTATCTCATGCAGATCGTCAGACTTCACGGAGTGCCAGTCAGCATAGTATCAGACAGGGATACGAGATTCACATCGTACTTCTGGCGCAGTCTTCATCAAAGTTTGGGGACTCGTCTCAAGTTCAGCTCAGCGTATCATCCACAGACAGATGGGCAGTCAGAGCGTACTATACAAACTCTCGAAGATATGTTGCGGTCATGTACCCTTGACTTCGGTGGTTCGTGGGAGGATCACCTGCACCTGGTGGAGTTCTCGTACAATAATAGTTTCCAGGCCAGTATCCAGATGGCACCCTTCGAGGCTCTGTATGGCAGGAAGTGCAGATCTCCGTTAGCATGGGACGATGTCGGAGAGAGGCAGATGTTCGGTCCAGAACTGATTTCTCAGACGGTAGAAGTGGTCAGGAAAGTCAGAGAGCACCTCCGAGTTGCTCAGGATCGCCAGCGCCATTGGGCCGATGCTCATCGGCGTCCCTTAGAATTTGCTGTCGGCGACCATGTATTCCTTAGGATCTCGCCTACCCGTGGCGTCATTCGTTTTGGCGTACGGGAAAAGCTTAGTCCTAGGTATATAGGGCCGTTCGATATTCTAGAGCGAGTAGGTGATGTGTCCTATCGTCTCGCTCTTCCGCCGTCGCTAAGTGAGGTACATGATGTATTCCATGTATCCCAATTAAGACGGTACATCCCGGACCCGAGCCATATCCTAGATCATTCGGAATTGGTTGTTGGTACCAACCTTTCGTATGAGGAGAGGCCCGTGTCTATATTGGACCGGAGAGAAAAGACGCTCAAGAACAAGACTATTAACTTAGTCCGTGTTGCTTGGGGTCATCACTCTCTAGGTGAGTCAACGTGGGAGCGTGAGGACGACATCCGATCGCGATATCCCTACCTGTTTGACTCGTGAGGTATAATGTCTTTCTTATGCCTTACGCTCTTCCTTCCTTGCTTGCATTGTATGATTGTATGATTGAACTGCTTAGCGTAGCTTGTCTGTGCTTAGTATGGCTTGTCGTGGCAATCTCTAGCTCCTTGATTAAATTCCGAGGACGGAATTCTTTGAAGGTGGGTAGAGTTGTCACCCTCATTTTTCCGTATTTCGTATCTATGCTCGTAGTTGGATTTTGGCTTGTATTTTTAATTTTCTCGACTTGCAGAATTTTGGGTTCTCTCGTATTTCGGGTTTTGGTTCGGCTTGGTTTTAATTGGTTTGGTTTAGTTGGTTGGTATAATATGTAGTGGAACACCTTAACCTACACTCCTCCCTCATTTCCACCACAACCACCCTCATTATATCCCCACCTAACTTTCTCTCTCCTCTTTACTCTCCATTAATCTTCTTCTTCTTCTTCCTTCTTCCACACAACACCACACCATAGGCAAGTGCTCCTTGCCACTACATAAGGACCCAATATTATTTGTCCATTAGCTTAAGGAGATGGTTTTGAACAACCTTAGGTCTTGATGTTTTGTGTTTTGAAGCTTCATCTGTTCTAGATCTAACTTTTTCCCATTTTCGGTAATTAGTGGTTTTGATCTATTTTGAGTTGGTTTTGGTGGGTTTTGATGCCTCTATGTTGTAGAGAATCAAATTTCACCCAAGTTAGAACTTTGAAAATCCGAATTTGGAGTTTTATTGGCAAAGTTGTGAGATTTTGAACTTTGGAACCCATTGTTAGTGTTCTTCTCAGCCAACTTGGAGAAGAAGAAGGCCACCCGGACCCGTGCCCGCGCCGCACCGTTGCGCGTGCGCGCCGCCGTGCTGGCGCGCCCTCCCGCGCGCACTCCGCTGCGCTGCGCCCTTGCGCGCGCACTCAGCTGCGCTGCGCCCTCCCGCGCGCAATCCGCTGCGCTGCGCCCTCCCGCGCGCACTCAGCTGCGCTGCGTCCTCCCGCGCGCACTCCGCTGCGCTGCGCCCTTGCGCGCGCACTCAGCTGCGCTGCGCCCTTCCGCGCGCACTCCGCTGCGCTGCGCCCTTGCGCGCGCACTCCGCTGTGCCGCGCCCTCCCGCGCGCACTCAGCTGCGCTGCGCCCTCCCGCGCGCCCTCCGCTGCGCCGCGCCCTCCCGCGCGCACTCCGCTGCGTTGCGCCCCGCGCGCCTCGTCGGACGCGCCCTCGCGCGTTCTGGCTCCGCGTTGCCCCCGCTCGCGCCTTTGGTGTGTTGCGGTTGTACCTCGAGCGCGTCTCTTGACACCGCTCGCGCACCCTAGCCCGAGCCTTGCCCGGCGCCCCCCCCTTGGGTCGCCTTTAGCCCAGCACACCCTGTGCTCTGGTGGACCTTGGTCCTTGGTTTCTGGCTAAATTTTGTTTTCTGAGATTTTCTTGTCCACCACACGACTTGACTTGGTCTAACACGTCTTGACACTATTTTCTATGATTTGACATGATTTGGCTTGCGGCTAGTTTTCTCCTATCTTGTTAATAACTTGGCGTATAACTTCGTAACTTGGTAACTTGAACCTGTAACTTGATAACTCGGCTCGACTTGAAAGTGGCCCGCGGAGGCGCACTCCTGACTTGACATGACTTGACTTGCCCTGATAGCATGTAACTTGACTTGTCTTGACACCGTGGGTGTACTACTTGTTGCTCTGTGCAAATCACTTGTCTTGTCTTGCATCATGTCTAGGACATGACTTCCTGGGTACCACGGCCAGGGACTCGCGCTAAATTGGATTAGGCTAATTATTAGATCAAACTAGAACATGGAGAATTCCCAGTCACAGGCAATCTCGTTATCTGGGCGCTTTAATGGACTTGTAGCTTGCCGACGAGTAGAGCACATTTCCAGCACACTGTCATGTGTTGCACCCTCTAAGTCACCTAAGGGTACATTTGTCTCCCGGGCAATGTACCCACCTATAACTCTCAACCCGCGGAAGGATAACTGGATGGTCTGCAGGGCTTGGGACTGGGTGTTTCTCACTTGCATCTTGTTAGTAATTAAGGCTTGTGATAACCCTAGTTAGTTAAAGTAGTAAGCCGTAGTACTTGCTTGGCCGATTGTGAATGGATGGTGTCCAGCCTTGTCTAAGTCTTGTCTAGCTCCAGTACCTGCTATCTCCTGAGCATGTTTGTTTTACTTATCTCTAACGATAAATGGGTAGAGACAGTGAGCTATTCAGGCGAAGGGGTACAATCCCGGTCCTTGTTTGGTTTAAGGATTGTAACCTGGCTCCCGGAATGGTTCCACGTCCCTAGTTGTTTATCGCCCTGTGTACCTTACTATTTGTATCTTCTTTTATTCTTTATGTTCTGATATGCTGGCTTTTGTTCTTATTTGTGGCCTCCTTTGTGGCACTTGCTCTTTCTGGGGTTTGACCCAGCTGGTTTTGTGTGGCCAGATTTCGGAGCAGCTCCCGAGGATCTACCAAGCTTCCAGCCCAATGGTGACAACTAGACGGAACCCGGGCCAAGAGTGGGTTTTTCCTTTTTGTTTCACCCACTTATATGTAAATTATTCTTTTGAGGCGTTTAGCCGACGAGCACCTGTTAGCTCGATGCACATTTACTTACTGTCTGCCTACGGGCTGTAAACATGATTAACAAAATCCTAGGGTTGATCATGTATGACTGAACTCTTGCTAGTCCTATCATTTTGTACGACTAGCTTCATGATCATCTAATATGTAGTATTTGGGATGCCTTATATATATATATTTGATGCTCTAATATCTTGTAACTCTGTTAATTGCTTGAGATTGAGACAATAGGCTTGACCTTAAGAGACTGCTGGCTTGTAGTAAACCCTCATATCTAGACAGCCGTGACCGTATAGTTGAGATGTATTCTATTTCAATATACGTAGCTGGCTGTGTCTGCCCCCGCTCTCCAGTATTCTGGTTCTGGGGCGTGACAGACGGTCGAGTTGCAATGATGCCCATCAATGGCAAGTTCCTTAAAAAGTACTATGTATGAATGTAAAAGGGATTTCTTGTAAATATGATCAGACAGTTCATAAATAAAGTTTGATTTTATTTCATCATAAATGATGTTATATGATATCAAGGACGAGAATCACTATCATCCTTCTTAAAGACAGGACGAGGACCACTACCGTCCTGTTCAAAAACATAGTCGGCAAAAGAGCCGAGGACATCCTTGCTCGATTTTACCAGAAACGCGCAAGCGGCCATCCTCATGGCTTCTTCTTCGTCAGTCTTCCCTGGCTCAACCAAGAAGTCCAAGATATCCCGTGGCGGCTTGGATGCAGACGAACCTTCGCCCAACTCCGTCTGCTTTGGCTGGGTTGATTAGGCTGGACGCTCGTCAGTGATTTCTTCAACATTGGGGACAATTTCATCCTTCTTGGAAGCATTTTCAGACGACATTTTGTGTTAAAAGTGAAATTGATCATTCCATCTAAATTTTTGTTCTATTTATAGGCAGAGATTTTTGAAATAGTCGATTACGCGAATCGAAGCGTTCATTCTATTCATTCGACGGTTCATCCGTTCATTCCATTCACCCGACGGTTCATCCGTTCATCCCATTCATACGACGGTTCATCCGTTCATCCTGACGACTCATTTCGTTCATACATCCTGACGGCTCATCCGTTCAACCATATCAACAACTTGTCATGTCTTTATTACCTCTGATTAAGTTGTCAACCGAAATAATAATATTCAAAAAAAGAAAATTATATTCTGCCATGTCCACATTACCTCTGAGCAGATATAATGAATATAATTATTTTCTAAATCAAGAAATATATCATATCCTGAACCTCTGAATATATTTTCTATCGCTATTATTTATATCCATAATGGGATATGCAATAAATAATAGAGCCACAAAATAATGTCTTTTCATTGATCAAAATAAAAGGCATTACAAAAATACATATCACAAAGAAGAAAGTACAAAAAATTTTCTTTTACTCAATTGGTGGGGTCATCAGACTAGCTATCTGCTGCTTCAAAGTTTGAAGTCGTTCTTCACGAGAATCCAGCACCCGCTTCCTAGCTTCCTCCATTCCAGAATTATCGTCAAATGTCGGCAAGGTCACTAGTCGGCGAGCGATTTCATCTTGATGAGACTTGACAAACTCATTCTTTTCATGGGTCAGAATGTCTAGTTGCTGAACTGCAGCTTGATGCTGTGTAGTCTCTTTCTCAAGAGCAAGTTGAACGACCCTCAACTCTTCTTGAAGTCGAGCAAACTTTGCCTTCAGTTCAGCAACCTTCTTTTCTTTCTCCCCAGCAGCAGACGCTACTATCTCCATCTGAGAATCATACTCTGAAGACTTTGTGGCAAAAATGTCCAAGAAAGTCTTGAAAGCAGCTTTTGTGACCTCAGCTTCTCGAGTCATCCTTGCAAATTCAGCATTCACCAGGGGCTCTACCTCCCTACGATTAAGATCTTTGTAAATCTTAATTGATTCCTCCAGCTCATCCAGTACATGTTCAAGATAGGCAACTTAAGCTTCATTACCCTGACTGCGGATGCCAACGATCAAATAAGAAGTTGGACTTCTGACAGTGATGAAACCAACATTCTCTTTCTCCATTACCCTTTCTACTAAGGGTCCTAATGAAGTGAAGAAGAGGTTGGTGAAGGAACCAACTATAAATCTGTTGGTAGCCGCTGCACTGGGTGTAGCAGCTACTCCTATAGAAGTTGAAGCAACAGATGCCTGTAAAGGTGGAAGTTCGGCTTCTTGAACATGGGCAGAAATCTCTTTGGACAAAGGAGCCATAGTAGAGCTGGTTGCTCCTCCCAGATGTTCTTCTGCGGGATCAAATAAACATCATTAGTTTGCTGTCACTGAAAACTGTTAAAAGGGACCAAAATGAAGGCAAGCTTACCAATGTTGGGTTTAGTGACAAGATTGTCATCCGTTGAAATAGGCTGCAGCCTCGCAGAAGTAGCTTCAGACATCACTGCCTGACTGCTTCCCGCTTCAGAGCCACCTGATAAGTGACGGCTGTTGCTGGCTATCGCCTTTGCCTGCACTATATCAGTGCATACCGGAGGAATTTAAGAAGGTTGAATTTTTGCATAAATAAAAGTTAAGATGTCAGTCATTCGATCTATAAAAGAGGATTATCAATATCAGTTAATACCTCTTTGATTGGTAACAGTAGCTTCCTCTTGTGCTACTTCATTAACAGTATTCTTCTCTTGGGATGCATGGGCATCGACATCCTCTTCCAGATTCAGATTGTCATCCTCTGCAGATGTTTCTTCATCATCTGCACCCTCTTCTCGTGCTTTCTTGCTATCACTTGCGTCGACTGGATCTCTGTCATCATGAAAGTCGAAGTCACAGTCTTCTAGGGCCTCGATCATCAGTCGATCTTCTTCAACCCGACGCGATCTTGGTGTAGCTGGAAGGGGGGCAGTTTCCGTTGCAAGCATAGGAGATCGTACTACTTCGACAGATAATCCCGACTCATTGATTTGGGTCGGGGTTACATTCGCTTCTGTTGCCTCACCTTTTGCTTCTGCCGTCTCTTCTCTTATGTCTGCAACCTCGTCCCTTATCTCTGCATCTGTCTCCTGCCTAGGCTCAGGAGTAGGCGTAGGTGAAGGCATCATAACCCCAGCGGCAACACTTGTTAGAGCAGAAGTATGGATTGCTTTTGAAGGGGTGACCACTTTCTTCCTGAAAGCTATTTTCTTTCTGCGCAGAGGTTCTTCCGGGCTCTCTACGTCTGAAGCATGTATTTGTCTTTGAGTGGAAGTTGGGGTCGTCACCTCTTCTCGGTGAGCCGACTCAGCTTGTTGCCGAGACTGCGATCGAGTAGTGACTCTTTCCAAAGAGTCTACAGCAGTCTTCTTTTTTGAGACAGAAGAAGATTGTTCTTCTGCCTTCCTCTTCTTTTTCTCCCTGATCGAAGATTTTACAACTTTCAAAGAGATACGTAGCGGTTCGTAAACTTCTTCAGGGAAGTTGGCTTCCCTCGAAGCTTCTAGAGGTGCATCGGCTGGCTCGTGCTCTTCATCATTACCAGGAGGCAACAAAATAGGTGCCCCTTTTCTAAATTGTGTCACCGTTGCAAAGTTGTCTGTTAAATTAAAGTTCTCAGCAAAAGTGTTTGCTGACGTATAAAAGATCGAGTAAGTATACAGCATGCGGGGGCCACGATCATGCTTTGTAGGCATCGAGAATATCGTCCTGGTGTCACGGGCGTTGTAGTAGGCCCAAGCCCGGGCTCCATCAATCAAATAACCTTTTTCTTGTAGGCATGTTATGGCATTACCTACGTGGAATTGGTCGTAGCCGAATTGGCGTGCAAAACGGCTCGGGAGATAAGGTTCAAGATAGCATTCATCTTCGAACCGATATACTAGATGTGAAGGACGAATCATCCTCAACCAGTCAAAAGCTGTATGGCCCAAAGGCTGTATTCTCACTAGTCGACAAGGTTCACTGACATATATTCATAACCGGTTGGAGGCGGAACACAGTAGAAGTTCCATCCTCTACCCAGGTTCATGATTCGCCTGCAGTCTTTCAAAGTGGTATAGACCCACTTACATCCAGAATATCTTCTCAGAAAACTACCGCTTACTGCTCCCATAGCAGGGTTCATTAAGGAAGGATGGTGTAGAAGCAGCCATCTGAACAGATATGTATACGGCAGTTCCAGCCGAGGAAAATGTCTATTTTCACATTTTCCTCGAATCATCGAATCAACGAAGAGGCGAAGGCCGACGTTTATTCTGCATGTCATTGCTGACAACAAATCCACCCGGTAGCCGAAGACTAGACGGACAGCAGTAAATAGTACGCCACGATGGAAGCGGTCGACTACACTAGCTCCAGGAAAGACATATCGTCGAAGCCAGTAAGTAAGGAACCCCGCTAGTTGGGCTTCCTTTGACATGGGTCTGTAACCCATCCTCATAAAGCTCTCTATGATGTCTCCTTCTTTGAAAGGAGGACATTGAAGATCATCCTCAATCTTGATATCCATCTCATTATGCGTCTCCATCAACTCGATCACCTCGCTGTTGCTAAGCGGTTTGAAGAAGTTGGGATTGTATTTTTTATGTTCTTTTGTCTTCTTCTCGATAATATGGTTCAGGAAAAGATATGGCAACCATTTGGTCGAATAGCACGTGCCGACCGTGCCACTCTTATAGTAGAGAGAGCAAATCTTGTAGTGGCAGAGTAGCTCTTCGAAAACTTCTACCATACGGGCATTTTTCTGGCGCAGTCTGTCCAACTCATCATTTGTTGGGACAAACTCTTCATAGGGGATATCCCCCATCGGCAGATTTGAGATGTACTTTATCTCATGCAAAGCTAATCCAATCTCCCCGCGTGGTGTCATAAAAGTCCCAGTCCTATAATTGTATCTCTCCGCCAACGCAAGGAATAGATGTGGATTCGAGGGGAAGCCATAGAGTGTGGCATATACTGCCTGATACAAATTAATCTCTTTAAGCTGATCTTCAAATTGGACTAATATCCAATTCGCTATACAGATCCATCTCTTATTGTTCGGGTTCACAAGACCTGTCAACCGCAGGTCTTGGTCCGGATACCTCCCTTCCACCTGTCACGCCCCGACTCGCCGAATCGGTCGCCATCGCCTTGACTCGATATAACTCGATCCCCACGGGTCGGGACGTGATGCCGTGCAAGTCTTTAATGGACTTGCACAAGGCAAGGATGTGCAATTGGAAATTCCTTTTGTCTCGACGCATTAAAATTAAACAGTGCAGAGAGTTGAAGACATAGCATAGGAAGAAATTTAGCTTTTCATTCATAAGCTTACAAAGTATGTGCAAGGTCATTTTTACATTACATATGCCGTTGCGGCTACATCTTGAAACACAAAAGAAAATACTCTCGACAAGCTTGCCCTGAAATAATCCTTGTGGTTCCATACATTCACGCCCCTTTATACATTTGAAAAAAGCCTTCGATCTGAGTTGGGCTTCAAAATACTTCAAAATAGGAGAGCTTTGTGCCGCCTCCCATTCTTCAGCTTTAGGTCTAGTCTCGAGCTCCCGTAGTGCGCTCGTTACCTGGGGAGTTGGGGGTTAGCACACTTGCTAGTGGATGGGACGAACCCACTCGTCTAAACCGACACTGTTTATTAAGGATTCTAGCAACGAAGTGATCTTTCTATTTAGAACTATATGAATTGCATCTCATATCGAATGCACATTTTAAACGATAACACATAACCAACTTAAAGGCATTCTTACCATGGCCGTGCTCCTTTCCTGCACAAAATATACATGATACTTACCACCTGCACAAAACAATAGGTGAGCATGTAATCTATCCTATATGCGGTCATTGGTGATATCGACACCATGAAGGACGATTACGTAGCCTTGCGACGCGCCCTCCAGTCCAGGTAGCGAGCCTAACTGGAGGTCTCGCAATGCCTCGTGCCGAAGCATGATTTCCATAATTTCCTCCTAGGCCGATTCGGTCCCAGGGCCCCGGGTACCGTCTCGAGGAAAGCTCACCTTGTGTACAAGTCGTCCTTGACCATGCGAATGTATGAACAGTTTAATATGTATGAAGTAAATTGCATAGCGTAACCATTATCAAATCACATAATTATTCCTACTCGTGCAAGGGTCATTTTCCCCGAAACCGTACGTTCTGATTTAGCATCCCGTAGGCACCAAATTCTCCGAGGCATGATGTACCGCAACCAAGGTTTTCATTATTGTGTTTTTGCATGGCATGAAATATATTCTATCTCTTTCTTAGAACTTTATCTTTTCTCTACTTAATGTGAACCTATCGACTCAGAGTTAACTTCTCTAGGTTGATATATTATCCCGAGCTCTTGATCTTAGTGGCAAGCATACATCCCGTTAGAATCATCGATTTGAACATTGAACTTTAAGAATTTAGTTGACGGAAAGGAGTAGAAAAGAAGGGGCCGAAGAACCACCTAACTAAGGAGATTGCGCCGAGAGTAGGAGAACGCTTCGCGACGGTCAAGCGTCAGTTACAGAAACTCCTGCAATGGCACGAGCATCGAATTAGAACCCTTCCTTCAATCCTTCCTTCGAAATTCCCAAAGACGCATTCAGAAATCGACGCGAAAGCACACTATCAAATCCACGCAATAATTCGTTCAGAAAGCCAAGAAAACCAATAAAACCAACGGCAGACGGGTTGCGTCGCTCCCTTTAGAGTTCTTTCGCCAAGACGTCGCCTACCGCATCTAGGACTTATTCCAACAGTAGTCGCTCCATTAGTTGGAACGGTACTCATATCACTCGTCCAAATCGATTTTATTGATGCCATGGTTTTTGTATACCAAACTCGTTGTCGAGTCAGACTAGCCATCTATGTTCCCGACCATGTCTGACTTGGCACGAGCCTATTACAGAGTGCTTCGCCCCAACGGGAGCGGGGCACTACATAATATACCACTAAGAAAAAGTTTCGTCCCGAAACTTAAGAACAAGGGTCTGACCTTCGTCGACGAAAAATGAAGGGTACTTCTCCTTCATCTCCGCCTCTAGTTCCCACGTCGACTCCTCAACGGAATGGTTACGCCAGAGTACGCGAACCAAGGACATCGATCGGCTTCGCAGGATCTTTTCTTTACGGTCCAAAATTTGCACGGGCTCCTCCGCGTATGATAGATCGGCGCGTAGCTCCAACTGATCGAAACTAACCACATGACTTGGGTCATGCACGTACTTCCGAAGTTGGGAGACATGGAAGACGTCGTGCACTTCGGCCAGGGCAGGAGGTAGCACGATCCGATAAGCAACGGTCGCCACTCTTTCGAGGATCTCGAAGGGCCCTACGAATCTCGGACTCAGCTTGCCTTTTACCCCGAATCGTATGACGCCCCACATCGGCGTCACCTTCAGAAACACATGGTCCCCAACCAAGAACTCTAACGGTTGTCGACGAGTATCTGAATAACTCTTTTGTCAACTCTGAGCAATACGGAGCCTATCTCGAATCACGCGGACCTTCTCGACGGCTTGTTCGACTAGTTCTGGCCCGAGCACCTGTCGCTCCCCGACTTCGTCCCAGCAAATCGAAGATCGGCACTTCCTCCTGTAAAGCGCCTCGTAGGGAGCCATTTGGATGCTCGATTGATAACTGTTGTTGTATACGAATTCCGCGAGCGGCAAGTGCGTGTCCCAACTAGTCTTCAAATCTATCATGCACAAACGTAGCATATCCTCCAGGATCTGATTCACTCTTTCTATCTGGCCATCGGTTTACGGGTGGTACGCGGAGCTAAGGTTCAACTTAGTACCCAGCGCCGCCTGTAGACTCGTCCAGAAACGTGATAAGAATCGTCCGTCTCTGTCCGAAATAATTATGGCAGGTACCCCGTACAGTCTGACGATCTCGTCGAGATAAATCTGAGCTAACCGATCGATCGCTCCATGATGCTTTAATAGCGATGAAATGAGCGGATTTGGTCAAACGATCGACAATGACCCAAATCGCATCATTCTCCCACGACGTCTTCGGAAGGCTCACGATGAAATCCATAGAGATGTCGTTCCACTTCCATACTGGAATGTCGAGGTTCTGCAGCTCCCCGCCTGGTCTTTGATGCTCGGCCTTCACCCGTTGACAAGCCATGCACTGTGACACAAACGTTGCTACGTCTTTCTTCATGCCGTGCCACCAAAAGGTCATGCGCAGATCCTTATACATTTTGATACTCCCGGGGTGCAACGAATACTTCGCATAATGGGCCTCCGTTAGAATCTCCTTTTTAAGTTCAGCATGGTCCGGCACGCATATCCTCCCCTTCATCCGCGTTATTCCGCCCTCGTCCACCGCAAAGTCGGTCGCCTTTCCCGTCAAAATCAGCTCGCGCATCTTCTTCAGGAATAGGTCGTCCTCCTGTGCGGTCTTTATTTTGTTGTGCAATCTCGATTCAAGGTACAATTGAGCCAATCGTGCTCCACGTTAACGGATTCGGAGTTCGATACCCATCTCTGCCAAGTCTCGCTGTAAGTTACGGTTGATAGACAAGCACCCGGCGAACATTCTACTCAGAGCGTCCGCTACGACGTTTCCTTTACCTGGCGTGTACTCGATAGTCAGATCGTAGTCTTTAATGAGTTCGAGCCAACGCCGCTGCCGTAAGTTCAGGTCCCGTTGAGTGAAGATGTACTTGAGGCTCTTATGGTCCGTATAGATTCTGCAAACTATACCATAAAGATAGTGCCGCCATAGCTTCAACGCGAACACAATGGCCGCTAACTCCAGATCATGCGTAGGATAATTCTTCTCGTGTTGCTTCAATTGTCTCGAAGCAAACGAAATCACCTTATCCCTTTGCATAAGCACGCATCCCAAACCCGTCCGCGATGCATCGCTAAATATTTGAAACCCTTCCGGCCCGTCTGGAAGTGCAAGGATCGGTGCTGAGATGAGCCGTTTCTTCAACTCTTGGAAGCTCGATTCGCAGGCGTCGTTCCACTCGAATGCGACTCCCTTCTGGGTGAGGCGAGTCAGAGGTGACGCAATTTTGGCAAAATCTTTCACGAATCTACGGTAGTAGCCCGCCAAGCCGAGGAAACTTCGGATGTCGCCTGCTGAGGTAGGCCGCTTCCGTTCGACTATTGCTTCAATCTTCTTTGGGTCCACCGTGACGCCTTCAACTGAGACAACGTGCCCAAGGAACGTCACGATGTTCATCCAGAACTCGCACTTGCTTAGCATGGCATAGAGTTGGTGTTCACGCAGAGTCTGTAGCACCGTCTTCAAGTGTTCCACGTGCTCGTCCTTGCTCTTCGAATATATAAGGATGTCATCGATGAATACGACGACAAATTTGTCTATGAATGGTCGGAACACCCGGTTCATTAGATCCATGAACGAGGCAGGAGCATTGTTCAAGCCGAAGGGCATGACTAGAAATTCGTAGTGACCATATCGAGTTCGGAAGGCGGACTTCGGCACGTCCTCGGACTTGATCTTCAATTGATGGTAGCCTGAGCGAAGATCAATCTTAAAAAATACGGTCCCCCCTTGCAGCTGGTCAAACAAATCGTTTATCCTCGGTAACTGGTACTTGTTTCGTACCGTGGCCTTGTTGAGTTCCCGATAATCGATGCACAGCCACATCGATCCATCCTTCTTCCTCACAAACAACACTGGGGCACCCCACGGGGAGACACTAGGATGGATATACCCGCGATCTAGTAACTCTTGTAGTTATGCTTTCAGTTCCTTCAGCTCTGCCGGCGCCATTCGATAAGGTGCTTTGGATATCAGTCGGGTGTCCGGGAAGGTGTCGATACTGAATTCTATCTCTCGGTCCGGCGGCATTCCTGGCAACTCGTCTGGGAACACATCTGGAAATTCTGCCACGACTTCAGTTTGGGACGTGCTTGCAATCTCCGTTCTCGTGTCTCGAACTGATGCTAGGTACCCGCTCCACCCGGAATGCAACATACGCCTTGCCAAAATAGCCGATATCATCATTGCCGACTTTGATGCTGCTCAACACGAATAGGAGAACTCGGTTTCGCCCGAAAGGCGGAACACAACTCTCTTCTCCGCGCACTCGATCGTTGCGTGGCATGCACCCAACCAATCCATACCGAAGATTATATCGTACTCCTTGACGTCGAGGACGATAACTTCCAAGGATAGATTCCTCCCTCCGATGTAGATGTAACCATCCCTACAAATTTGAGTGGCAGGCATATCTACTCCCGATGGAGTGCTAACGCTAAGATTCATATCTAAAAGTTGCATAGGTAGTTCATTCTCTTTTACAAAGCCGGCAGATATGAAACTATGCGTAGCACCCGAATCGAACAATACTCTAGCATGCATATTTTTATAGAGTAGTATACCTGTCACGACAGTGTCGGACGCATAGGCTTCGTCCCGAGTCAGTGCGTAGACTCGGCCTTGTGCCCCTTGGCGATTTTGTGGGTTCACGGGCACCGCGTTTGCGCCATGGGCGGGAGGCGTCCTGTTCTGGTTCTGGACGTCCCTTGGTGGATGTTGGTTTGCCCTCCCCTTGCGACAATCTATTGCCTTGTGACCTAGATGGCCACACTTGAAGCATCCCCCTCGGCAATCGACCGCCAGATGTCCCATCTTGTCGCAGCGATGGCACCGTACGCCTGGGTGAGGCCCCCGATACTCGGACGTGTTCTGGCGCTTTGGCGCACCAGATCCTTCCGCGTCGTGAGGACACTTGTTGAAGTTGTTGCGGATGCTTGATCCGCCCTTCTGCGACGCTCGACCGAAGATTCGCTCACTATCAAGGGCGGCGTTGTATGATTCCCTGTACGTCTGGCATCTCTGGTTCATGACGTCCCGACGTAAATCTTCATTCAGGCCTTGTTGGAAGCGCTCGCACCATGCCTTCGTGTTCGGCAGAAAGGCCCCGGCAAACTTCGCAAGCTTCGCGAACTTCGCATCGTAGTCTTCAACGGACAAGTTTCCTTGCTTCAAGGACATGAATTCCTCTTCCTTCTGTCGACGAAGGGCACGAGGGATGTATTGCTCGAGGAAGGCCAGTTTGAACGTCTCCTACAAGATCTTGGCGTTGGGGTTGGTCTCTTGGAGTTCCTGTTTCTTCGCCTCCCACCAGTCGTAGGCCCTCAAGTTGAGCTGCAACGCTGCGCATCCGACTCTCTTGGACCCCTTGATGCTGAGGAGATTGAACAGGCCCTCGATCTTTACTAGCCACCCCATGACTTCGTCAGGCTCTGCTCGACCGTTGAATTTAGGCGGGTTCATCTTTTTGAACTTGGTCAGCTTGAGCAGGGAGGAGGAAGACACTTGTTTTGTCTTTACGGGTTGCACTTCTTCTTCGGACATGACGGTCGTCGAGTTTTGTTGCGTCGCTATGGTGCTCACGATCCGGGTTAGGGCCTCCATTTGCTTTTGTTGGGCGCTGACTTGGGCTTGAATCTGTTCTTGCAGCTGTCGTTGCTGCATCTCTGACTGGCGTTGTTGGAGTTCCATGAGGCGTAGTAGTCGCTCCATGGCAGAGTCGCTAGGCGTTGCGCCTTCGGTGCTATCTGTGCTAATCAATATGGCGTTGACAGCAGGGACACCCAGTCTTTCCGTCATTCCTACAAAATTGAACAAACCCGTTAGTATTCTCAAAATATCTACGGGCTTATATGTATGGAACGATTATTTCAGGTCGCATGTGTCAAAAAGCATAGTTTTTGAAAAATCGCAACGGCATCTAAAAGAAAATATTTTGAATGGTCCGAGGTGTGAACCGTGCTCTGATACCAACTTGTCACGCCTCGACTCGCCGAATCGATCGCCATCGCCTTGACTCGATATAACTCGATCCCCACGGGTCGGGACGTGATGCCGTGCAAGTCTTTAATGGACTTGCACAAGGCAAGGATGTGCAATTGAAAATTCCTTTTGTCTCAATGCGTTGAAATTAAACAGTGCAGAGAGTTGAAGACATAGCATAGGAAGAAATTTAGCTTTTCATTCATAAGCTTGTAAACTATGTACAAGGTCATTTTTATATTACATATGCCATTGCGGCTACATCTTGAAACACAAAAGAAAATACTCTCGACAAGCTTGCCCTGAAATAATCCTTGTGGTTCCATACATTCACGCCCCTTTATACATTTGAACAAAGCCTTCGATCTGAGTTGGGCTTCAAAATACTTCAAAATAGGAGAGCTTCGTGCCGCCTCCCGTTCTTCAGCTTTAGGTCTAGTCTCGAGCTCCCGCAGCGCGCTCGTTACCTGGGGAGTTGGGGGTTAGCACACTTGCTAGTGGATGGGATGAACCCACTCGTCTAAACCGACACTGCTTATTAAGGATTCTAGCATACGAAGTGATCTTTCTATTTAGAACTATATGAATTGCATCTCATATCGAAGGCACATTTTAAACGATAACGCATAACCAACTTAAAGGCATTCTTACCACGGCCGTGCTCCTTTTCTGCACAAAATATACATGATACTTACCACCTGCACAAGACAATAGGTGAGCATATAATCTATCCTATATACGGTCATTGGTGAATGTCTTTGGGCCTACCGTACAACAGTACGGACTTTGACGGGCAACACCCCATTCTTCTTAGTCTACGGGAGCGAAGCGGTACTGCCTCTCGAGATTCAGATACCCTCACTCCGTGTAGCGATCACAAACCAGTTGACAGAAGAAGACAATCAACGTCGCCGACTGCGAGAATTGGAGGCACTTGACGAAAAGCGTCTCCTAGCTCAACAGCGCATTGAACTCTATCAAGCCCGTATATCACAGGCTTTCAACAAAAAGGTCAAGCAAAGGACTTTCCAAGTTGGCGACCTGGTCCTAGCAGTCAGGAGGCCGATGGTGTTGACTCATAAAACACCAGGAAAGTTCGAACCCAAGTGGGAGGGACCTTTCATCATAGAGACGGTATACTCAAATGGTGCTTACCGCCTCGCTCGACCGAACGGAGACTTGTTCATGATGCCCATCAACGGCAAGTTCCTCAAGAAGTACTACTCATGACATCTTTCAGACATGTACTTCCATCTCTACCAAACAAGGGAGTCAGTGAACCTGATCATCAGAGCTCGCATACATCTTTCCTTCACAAAAATCCTATGCTTTTGGAACCCAGTTGTTCCATGGCATTCTATCTTCAGTAGAACAATAACCACGTCCACATTACCTCTGAGTTTCTCCTCTACGCCCTGCAAAGCGTAATCTTATACTACATAGAATTGTGCTACTTATCATGTTTACCACGTCCACATTACCTCTGAGTAAACATCCCGTACGGACGACCCCTGCGTTGTCGTACATCGATCGCAGAACTTCCATGTCCATATTACCTCTGAGTAGTTCCGCGTATCCCTCCAGAGTCACTCCTACCACGTCCTTAACACCTCTGAGTAGGAAGATTCTGTCATTTGAACCCCGTATTTGCCACGTCCATATTACCTCTGAGCAAACATGTCGGTTCTCTCAAACTTATTATCTGTACCTAAAAACTAAGGTGCGCAAAAGATAATAGGTCCACACAAATCATCAGTTCATGACAGCAAAAATGAACACACCATAAAATTCTTTATTTTTATTTAAAAGTAAAGGATTACATTCCCAGCAGAAGTTGTAAACCACAAAAATAACAAAAAAGAGAGAGAAACTACAATCCCTAAGCATCACTAGGATTGGCAGAAAGCTCTTCAATCTGATGCCTCAAGTCTTCCGCCCGAGTCTCTGCGGTCGCCAAGACCCGGCGTTCGGCTTCTTGACGCATCAACTCTACAGCTTCGGGGGCAGTATCAGTCTCATACTTCTCGTCTAGCTGTTGTCGATGGTGGGTCAGGAAAAGAATCTGGCTGGTAAAAGCTAATTCCTTCTCCTTTGATGCTACATGTTCAGCCTGGACTCGCTCAGTATCTAACAAGAGTTGGGCTCGCTGATCTTCAAGATGGCAAATCTTGGCAGTGACCTCCGCTATGCTAGCTTCCAATGAGGCCCGCAACTCCACCGTTTCCTACGTGGATTGAGATAGCCTCTCCACCGCAGCCTCAGCTTCGGCCACCTTACGGTCCCAGACAACCACCGTAGCCTGATACGACGACTCGACTTCAGCTATCAATTTCTCCTTTTCTGCTTCTATCAGAGCAGAAAAATTATTTCGCCGGATACTCTGAAGCTCGAAAAGAAGCTGGTCGAGCTCGGCCACTAACGCCTCCAGAATCTCGGCCATATGATCATAGCCCTGGTGAGAACGTATCAGATTAATGTGAGGGAGCGCCATGGCTTTCGCCGTCGCGAAACTCCCATTTGCATTCATCACGATCGATACACCTCTCTGCAGCATCTTGTACACTGTCTCAACAATAAACTTCACATACTCGTCCGCGTCTGCCAACACCTGAGGTGTCATAGCAGGAGTTAGAGAAGCTGCTCTGGACGGCGGACCTGAAGAAGACCTACCGACCTCAATCTGCGAGGCTGCAATCTCAACCTCAGCGGACCCTCTCTCGTCAGAGACTTGCACTTCGTCACTAGCCTGAGGTGCCAAGTGGACGGAAGGGGCCGTATGGGGCGTCGATACTGTCCCCCAAGTGGAAAGAGCAGGAGGTGTGTCCTCCACCACAGGGCTCTTGCCCTTATCAGAGCCAATGATGGATGGTCTCCCGACATCCGGGTTGACGATATTATCCCCGACCGGGGCAAGACGGCTATCCCTTTCATTCGAAGCTACAAGATTCGCCCCTGACAGTTCAACTTCCCGTGGAGCCAGAGTCGGATCACCTGCATCAGCTCCCCCTATAGGGACGGGTGTAGGGCTCGGCAGTGACGTCGACCCTACCACATCAACCTCCACTTCCGAGGCAGGAGTAGGGCTCGGCCACGAGGCCTCATGTGCGACCAGCACCTCAGTACCACAACCGGGAAGAAGCCCAGTCGGCAAATCCTTGTCAGAGACGTCTCCACTGGACGCGATCTCTCTGGCAGCTTGATCAACATCTTCTTGCGAGCCATCGTCAGAAGAAGACGAGCTCCATACTTCCTCCTCGTCTGGAAGGACTTTTCCTACAACTTTCCTTGAGGCCTCGATGCTTCCAGGCACCCCCTCAATGGATAGTTCTACTCCCGGTCGAGGCTCCACGCCACCCTCCTGAGGGATCGACCGAGAGACCTCAGCAACCTGAGGTGCAAGTACATCTTCAGATTCCCTTTCAACGTATTCTGGTGTTAGGGTTATATACTAAAAGCATCACTTTTGTAGTAATCTTATTTCCTTAAATTTTGAATGAGAATCATATGGGCAAATGTTTGCATATTATATTTGTTGCAAGTGTTAATACAAATGTCTGATATTCTATATTGTAGATAATATGGTGTGTGGTGTCACACAGAAGATCATATTATCAGTTCCCTATGGAGTATATAAATAGTTCACAACCTAGATGGACTTGGACAATCTATTGGAAAGATTGTAGTGTAATCTAGTATTAGTCTATCTTGACTATAGGTTTACACTAGTACACTTTGTGTGTATTAAATAGAACCACTTGAGGTTGTTCTCTTTGTACTGACTACATAAGAGAATAAACACCTCTGTTATTATGGATGCTTGTGCTCTTAATCCGGATATAATAACGGACATGTATATGCAGTATGCATTACTTTGACTCATAAAAGAGTGAGATTCATTATGGATCAATAACCTCTATGAATTGGGTAATAACATTGTATGTATGATGGGCTGTTGATTATAAATGAAATCCATGTCCCGATACATCGGGTTGATGATGTTCCCTTAAGGAGCTCATAAGGATTATCATGTAAACCCTGTATGTGGATTATATCTGACATGACAAATAAAGTTGAGCGGTACTACTTAAGGATAAAAGATGTCGAATCAATATAGTTGTCAGTAACTTAATTTGATCGACGGACATACGATATCTTAACATGGGAAGCCAAACGAGCATATAATATGTCACGCCCCAGAACCAGAATACTGGAGAGCGGAGAAATGACTCAGCCAGCTACGTATTACGGGTAGATGAATACCGTATAATACGATCAATGCTGTCTAACAAGACGAGGGGGTGCATACTATATGAAAGTCTCCTATGGTCACTTCACATCTATTGTCTCAATTATTCAACAAGAAACAGAAATAGAGAACATGTGAGATAAAGCAGTAAGGCGTCCCAAACGCTCAGTCAAAATGTTCTTGATATCTGGCTTTACAAAACACAGCCAGATGATGTAGTCAGTATACACAATTGTTATCAGCTGCAGCCTGACTTAGTTACAATTATGCAAAAGTAGGTACAAGACAATCCGACTAACATGTCGGTGCCAAACGGCAAAGTATAAAGTATTTAACAAAATGAGCGGGGAAGTAAGAAAACCCACTCGAGCCCTCCTGCGATCATCCCTCTAGTGTTGACCATCGTGGAGGTAGAAGTAAGCTGGATCCTCAGGGACCGGCTCTAAATCTGGCCATGCAAAACCAGAGAGGTTAGACCTCTAACAGCAAGTACCGCAAGGAAGCACGATATGAGGGATTAAAACCAGTAATGAGAAAATATGATAAATAGATCTCTGCTTTCTACTGGGATTCATATAGTACCACGACACTTCGAACCAACCTCCCAACCAAACAAGGACAGAAGTTGGCACGTCATGTTCTGACATTCTGATCATCTCAGTTAGGTAACAGAGGACATACAGTACACAAACAAATTAATTTAAACGGCCATTCAACTACTACGGCTTGCTACTGTGAGTTCCAAGTTATCCTGGAATTATACAATAGAGATTCCTCAGTTCTTACTATGTGCAAGCAAGGCTAGTTTACCCAGTCAATCAATTACGCCAATCATGAATTAGACGAGTCCCAGCGGGACGCCCGTCATCAATATACAATATACAATAGATAATATAACCAGATACCGCTCCCTGCCCGTGTGGCAGATTTGTAGTATCTGTGGAGACCAACCGGCCTGTCGGGCACTACTAGTCCCAAGAGGGCTGCCATGTAAGAACTCGGGAATCCATTCTCTCCATGCAGTAATTATTTTATTTAACTTAATATTCTCTACGTTAAGTGAAATCCCATGCCGTGGGTCATGGTCATTCAAATGAGTACTTTCGTACGGGATACGATATGCACAACTCTACAACGATACCAGTGCGATTAGGTTGCAGGTCTTACATAGCGTAATGCAACAATCAAAACTAACCACGGAGTAATCATGCCTTGACCATAAAGTACACATGCTGCTTTTGTAAAATAAGTGAATAAATAAATAAATAAATTGAAGCCTGCATGTGCCTGTATGTCGATATTCGGGATCAGCCAGTCGATTACAATAGTTCATAATTAATATGAACGTGTCTCATTCATTCAATTTAATAAGACGACTAGCCAGTCTCTTAGTTCCAACTAGGAACGCATGATCAATTATTAGTCGAAGTAACAGTCGGATCAATTCGTGACAAGGCATGAAAGTCAACTAGTATTAAGCATGATCGAGTCTATAACTAGCATAAAATAGTTGGTAACATATTTTTGAAGCCAAGAAAAAGATCTACAACTTTCATGTTGGAAGCTAGGAGAAATTCGGGCCAGAAAACAGTCAAAAAGAGCATCAAACAATCAAAATCAGCCAAAATCAGCCTCATGCGGCTCAAAAATCCTTATGCGGCTCAAAATACTCATGCGGCTCCAAAAATCCTTATGCGGCTCAAAATGCTCATGCGGCTCCAAAAATCCTTATGCGGCTCAAAATGCTCATACGGCTCAAAAAATCCTTATGCGGCTCAAAATGCTTATGCGGCTCAAAATGCTCATGCGGCCAGAAAAGCTTATGCGGCCAGAAATGGTCATACGGCCAAAAAAGCTTTATGCGGCCAGAAATGGTCATGCGGCCAGAAAAGCTTATGCGGCCAGAAATGGTCATGCGGCCAGAAAAGCTTATGCGGCCAGGTACTATTCATCGTCCCTGCCAAAATCAGGACAGATGTACATAGAAGTTTGACCAAAATTGTTTTGGCCATAACTTCCTCAAATCAAGTCGAAATCTAACTTTTCAAAAGCCAAAATTGGGTAGAATTGAATTCTCTACAACATAGAACAATCAAAATATGGAAATGATAAAGTTTGATAGATCAAAACCCAAGAAAATCAAAAAGGGGGAAAACTTAGATATACACAAAGCTAACCATGGAAAACAAAAACTACAAGACCTAAACATATAGAGAAAGAAGAGACAAGCACAATAGATTAAAAATAAATAGGGATGCATGAAATCCTCCATGATGTGCAAGATGTACTTGCCTCTCACAAGTGGGTTAGGGTTTGGTGGAGGAGTAAATGTGAATGAATGAAGAGAGAGAATGAAAGAAGAAGTTTTATATCAATGTCAAGTGGATCTCCACCATTCATTCTCTCCACCAAATCCAAGCCATCCATTCCTTTTCATGTTGAACCAAACCACACCAAGTTGGTTTACCATGAACCGAAATGAACCAAGAGCCAAGAAAAAGAAAAAAAATAAAATACAGAAAAATAATTAGCATGAAATTAAAAGAATTAAATATAAAATAAATGCATGACAGATACTAAATAAATTCGGGCAAGCGGTATACGTATAAAAATACGCATTCCGGGAACGGGAGTGACATCTCTACCCACCTTAGATAAATTTCGTCCTCGGAATTTCAAATCCAAGCAGGATAGGAAAAACCGAGCTGATCTAGGTACAAAAAACTTGAGCAAGCAATCATTCTTCAATGTTTAACTAGCAGATAACATATCTATATTAACAATCTACGATATCAAGTAGTTCTATCTATGAGGTGACAAGCATGAGGGGTTAAGGCAATCAAGGTACACGGGAAGAAACATACCTTGTGAGTCAAACAGATGCGGATACCGTGATCGGATATCATCCTCACGTTCCCACGTTGACTCTCCTAATGAGTGATGACCCCAAGCAACCCGAACAAGGCTAATTGTTCGGTTTTTAAGTATCTTCTCTCTCCGGTCCAAAATGGACACCAGCTGCTCCTCGTAAGACAAGTTGGTACCAACAACCAACTCAGAATGATCAAGGATATGGCTGGGGTCCGATACATACCTTCGCAATTGAGATACATGAAATACGTCATGCACCTCTCGTAACGAAGGTGGAAGGGATAAACGATAAGCAACATCGCCTACCCTATTAAGGATAACGAATGGTCCTACGTATCGCGGACTCAACTTCCCGCGAACGCCAAATCTAATGACCCCACGGGTAGGTGAGATCCGCAAGAACACGTGGTCCCCAACAGAAAACTCTAGCGGTCTACGATGCTGGTCCTCCCAATGACGATGCCGGTCCTGTACAACTCGAAGTCGCTCTCTAATTCCCTTGACCAATTCAACTGTCTGAACAATCATTTCTGGGCCTAACATCTTCCTCTCCCCGATATCATCCCATGCTAGTGGCGATCTACACTTCTTACCATATAGTGCTTCGAATGGCGCCATCTGGATACTGGCTTGATAACTGTTGTTGTATGAAAACTCAACTAAGTGCAGGTGGCTCTCCCAAGATCCTCCAAAATCTAGGGTGCAAGCTCACAACATATCTTCTAAAGTCTGAATTGTTCTTTCTGATTGCCCGTCCGTCTGCGGATGGTAAGCCGTGCTAAATCTTAACTTGGTGCCCAGACTATGATGTAAGCTCTTCCAGAAATGTGATGTAAAGCGGGTATCTCGGTCTGACACAATACTGACAGGGACTCCATGCTGCCTGACTATCTGTTGCATATACAACTCTGCCAACTTTTCTGTAGATTGCCCTACTCTGAAAGGGAGAAAGTGTGCCACCTTTGTAAGTCAATCTACTATCACCCAAATAGAATCTTTACCACTTGGTGATCTCGGTAAACCGGTCACAAAGTCCATTGTGATGTGCTCCCACTTCCATTCCGGGATAGGAAGTGGCTGTAATAACCCAGCTGGCCTCTGCTGTTCTGCCTTCACTTGCTGACATACCAAGCAACGGAAAACGAATCTAGCTATCTCCCTCTTCATCCCGTTCCACCAGAAATGCTGCTTGATATCTTGGTACATCTTGGTCCCTCCAGGATGTATAGAATACTGGGAACTATGAGCCTCTGCCATAACCTCCTGTCTGATATCTCCACTAGGCACACATAGGCGTGATTCAAACCTAAACGTACCATCTTCGTGAATTCTCATCTCCTTCCTGAGCCCTGACTCACATTCTACCCTAAGCTTCTGAATCCTTGGGTCCTGTGCCTGAGCTGCCTTGATCCTATCTACCAAGTCAGATTGGACTTGTAGACTTGCCAGAACTCCTACATCACTAGGGAGTATAACTTCGATGCCCATCTCCTGAAGGTCTTCTAAGATATGCCTCTGTGTTGTCAACATAAATACGCCGCCTCTCCTGCTAAGAGCGTCTGCTACCACATTAGCCTTGCCTGGATGATACTGAAGCTCCACGTCATAATCCTTGATCAACTCCAACCATCTTCTCTGTCTTATGTTCAGCTCCTTCTGAGTAAAGATGTACTTCAGACTTTTATGGTCCGTGTACATATCCACTCGATCACCATATAAGTAATGTCTCTATAGCTTCAAAGCAAATACTACTGCCGCCAACTCCAAGTCATAAGTTGGGTAATTCTTCTCGTGGTCCCGAAGCTGCCTAGATGCATACGCTATCACCTTCCCATGCTGCATTAGGACACATCCAAGTCTTTTACCTGACGCATCACAATATACTGTAAAACCTCCGGGTCCAACTGGCAATGTAAGAATAGGTGCTGATATCAACTTCTGCTTCAAGGTGTCAAATGATGCCTGGCACTCTGTCGACCAGATAAATGGCACATCCTTCCGTGTCAAGCGGGTCATGGGTGCTGAAAGTCTTGCAAAATCCGATACGAATCTCCTGTAATATCCTGCCAATCCCAAGAAACTCCGTACATCAGCTACGGTCTTGGGTACTGGCCAGCTCTCTACTGCTTCTACCTTCTTGGGATCTACTGCTACTCCAGCTCCTGATATGATATGACCCAAAAATAAAATATGATCCGTCCAGAACTCACACTTGCTGAGCTTGGCATACAACTAGTTCTCCCTCAGAACCTGCAACACTGTCCTGAGGTGGTCTTCATGCTCCTCTTCACTGGCAGAGTACACAAGAATGTCATCGAGAAACACCACGACAAACTGATCTAGGTATGGCATAAAGATGCGGTTCATCAAGTCCATAAATATTGCTGGAGCATTGGTCAAACCAAACGGCATTACCAAGAATTTATAATGCCCATACTTTGATCTGAATGCTGTTTTGGGAATATCCTCCTTCTGAACCCTCACCTGATGGTACCCTGAACGAAGATCTATCTTGGAGAAAACTCTAGCCCTGCTCAACTGATCAAATAAGTCGTCGATCCTGGGTAATGGGTACTTATTCTTTACTGTTGCCGCGTTAAGCTTCCTGTAGTCAATGCACAATCTGGATGACCCATCCTTCTTCTTCACAAGTACCACTGGTGCTGCCCACGGTGATACGCTAGCTTGGATGAACTTCTTCTCCTTCAGTTCCTCTATGTGCTGGTATACCTTGGCCTGCTCTGAATCCGCCATTCTGTAAACTCGATCTGATATCGATTTAGTTCCAGGTGCCAATTCTATACTGAACTCAATATCCCTAACCGGTGGTAGACCTGGAAGTTCTTCAGGAAATACATCCAGAAACTCTTCAACTACCTTCGGAACTTGAACTTCTTCCATTGCCGTTATTACTCCCTGCTCTTGCTGAGTTGCCTCTGATCTGACTAAGGTGAATCTCTCAATGCCTGGAATATCAAAAGATACACTCCCACTACGACAATCTATTGTCGCATGACTGTCTTTCAGCCAGTCCATGCCTAAGATAACGTCGAAATTTCCAACAGGAAATTCTATCAACTGGGCGGGTAAAGAATGCCCACAAACTACAATGCTACACGCTAGAATAACTCTACTAACTCCTACGAGCCCATTGCCAGTGAGTATATTCAACCTTCCTGGCAATGTCTCGAACTCCATTCCTAGCCGTGTCGTAAATTGTACAGATATAAATGAATGTGATGCTCCTGAATCAAACAATGCTACTGCGGGATATGAAGCGACGAGAATGTTACCTGCCACAACATCTCCCGATGCTAATGCCTCTTCCAAGGACAGAGTGAATGCCTGCCCTCGACCTCCTAGTTGGTTTCCATGCTGTGGCCTAGCCTGGTGCTGCTGCTGGCCCCTTCCCTGATGATGCTGGGGTGGTCTATGCTGGTGTTGCTGTATCGGCGGTCCCTGCTGCCGAAACATCTGAGCCTGTGGCATTAACGGACGCTGGGCCAATGGTCTCACTGCCACTGCTGGTCCTCGATACTGTCCTGCCCCTGGTGCTGGCAGAGCAGGAAACTGCTGCGCTGGTCCTCCTGACCTTGAATTCATGGGACATGTGGTAACCCGATGATCTGGATTTCCACATATCAAACACAGCCCGTTCAATGTTCGACACACATCTCTAGTGTGTCCTATCTTCCCACAATAAGTGCAGCCTGCCAGGGGTTGCTGGTTCTTCTTCTGTTGCTGTTGTTGCTGCCTGGATGGTGGTGCTGGCCCTCGTATCGCCACATCGTGGATACGAATGCCAGGGGGTGGTGCTGTTGTCCGGGGCGCTGCTCCCCCTCCTCCTTCAATCTGACTGTGAGATCTTTTCTGACCCCCAGTCCTTGCTGTGATCCTCTGAATGGTGATCTCATGCCTTCGGGTTGCCGTTAACACTTCGTCGAAAGTCTGATAGTTGTGCCCCTCTATCAATTGCAAGAGCTCAAGATGAAACCCTTGCTGGAACCTCATCGCCCTCTGGCGCTCCGTTACTACCATCTCTGGGGCGAACCTGCTCAATCTGCAGAACTCCGCTGCATAAGCATCTACCGTCTTGCCGGCCTGCTTGAGGTTGATAAACTTCTGCTGTAGCTCAAACTGTGCCACAACTCCATAGTACTTCATCTTGAATCTTGCTGTAAAATCGTCCCAAGCAACGGGACGTCTGATACCTACTTCCTCTGATTCCCACCAATCACGTGCGAGATCCTGAAGTAACAACTTCACTTGATCCACACGTTCTTCTGGCGGCACCTTAGCTGCTGTCAGAATAGCCTCAATATCCTTAAGCCATGCATCTGCTGAGATGGCATCTTCCGTGCCCTCGAAACGACGGGGGTTGTACTTGCAAAACCTGGCTGATGCTCCTGAATCTGGCCTCGCCCCTCTTTCCAATGCCGTCTGTAATCCTTGGTTGAGTAGTACATTCTGCTCTTGCAACTGAGCATGCATGCGCTGCTGGGCTAACATCGGGTGTTGTTGAGTAGCCATCATCCCTCTCATGATTTCCAGAAGGGCTGGTGTGTCCACTTCCACAGGGGTAGGTGGAACTGTTGGTGGTGGTGGAACATCCGGATACTGCGGTCCAACTGCTGGTTCCACTATTACTTCTTCTTGGATGGTCTCTTGAGTTAGTACCGGCCCTTGTTGCTGACCAACATGGTCAGGTTGTCCGTGTTGCTCTTGTTGTTGTTGCCCAGTCCTGACAGATGCGGACGAGGTGCCCCTAAGAAAAGGGACAAGAGAACAATCAAACGACCGGACAGGAAAGATCAATGAAGTCAAAGGATACTGGAATGTCAATCTAGGGTTGAGAACAACGAATCATGAGATCAAGGGGGAACATGTGTGATTGAGACATCCTATGATCAAAACACCCCACAAGTCTGAAACCAGACCTGCATGGGCCACCACTAAAACCTTGTCACGCCCCAGAACCAGAATACTGGAGAGCGGGGAAATGACTCAGCCAGCTACGTATTACGGGTAGATGAATACCGTATAATACGATCAATGCTGTCTAACAAGACGAGGGGGTGCATACTACATGAAAGTCTCCTATGGTCACTTCACATCTATTGTCTCAATCATTCAACAAGAAACAGAAATAGAGAACATGTGAGATAAAGCAGTAAGGCATCCCAAACGCTCAGTCAAAATGTTCTTGATATCTGGCTTTACAAAACACAGCCAGATGATGTAGTCAGTATACACAATTGTTATCAGCTGCAGCCTGACTTAGTTACAATTATGCAAAAGTAGGTACAAGACAATCCGACTAACATGTCGGTGCCAAACGGCAAAGTATACACATGAAATTAAAAGAATTAAATATAAAATAAATGCATGACAGATACTAAATAAATTCGGGCAAGCGGTATACGTATAAAAATACGCATTCCGGGAACGGGGAGTGACATAATAAAAGGAGCCCACAAACATAATTTGGGATTAGGGAGGTAGTGCAACAATAGCTCATTAGTGGACCGAGCTATTGTTAATGGGCCTGGATTGTGTGTTCGGGCTGAACACGGGATATCCAGATCCGTTAGGAGGCCTAACCCTAATTTTTTCTCATGGTCCCTGCCGTAGCCTATATATATCCTCTATTCTCTGGCCGCCAGATTACTGATCAGAAATCTGAAACTTTCTCTAAATTCGTGATTCACGTAAGGAGAGAAAAAGAGGGCTGCCAAGGAGAAAAAAAAGGTTGGGAGATCGTTGCCTACACGACGTCCAACTCGAGAAAGGAATACGTGCAGAAGATCTTGGGGTCGTCCGCTCGAGATTGTCAGGAATTACTTGTCTCCTTTCCGCCGCAGGTATAATTCGTGAACCCTAGTTTCCGCCTATGAAGGATTAGAACACGTATTAGATCTGTTTAACTTTCTATCGATCAATACACACACCAAAGGAAGGGTCCTGGGAATCCCCAGTTCCATCATCTGGAGGTACCGAAACCTCCACAGAAGCGACGTCATCAGCGCTCCCTTCCCTGGGAGACGTTATAATCGGAGGGATGCGCTCGTCGGAAGAGCTTGCCACCTCCTTCGACCTACTAATACTCGGTTTTGAAACCCGAGATTTCTTCTTCAGCACCTTCTGAAAGAGAAAGGAGGACATAGGTCACCGAAATAAAAAAACAAAACAGATTATGTGGGACGTCTTTACCTCAGCGGGAGCTGATTCCGTTGGTATCACAGGTGGCGCTCCCGAAGCTCCCACCTTCGGAGTCATCGCTTTCCTCGATCTCTTTGACGTGGACGAACCGGCCTCCGCGTCAGCACGCGTCTTTCTAGCTGGGAGCTCTTCCTGAGTACCCCCCGTTGATGCTGCAGCAGCAGCCCGATAACCTGCGACCTCCGGTGGACAATATGACCGGGCTGCCGCCAACATATTTTTTGTTGCCTCTAGCTGAGTGCCAACAATGAAACTGGTCTCCCTGTCATAATCTGGGGACACGATGTTCATGGCACAATACAGCTTCTCAGCCGAATACAAGATTTGCGGCCGAGGGTTGTGAACTGGAGTAGTGAAACGAACTCCAGTGCATCCGGCGTTGTAATACTGCCAATTCCGGGCTCCATCTAGTAAACTCCCGACGAACTCCAGACTACTATTGGGGTTCCTTAACATCAGCTCGGTGTAACCAAACTGGCGCGCAAACCGGCTCGGTAAATACGGCTCCAGATAGCACTTATTTTTGTTGCGGTAGACCAAATGGGACGGTCGAATACTCTGCAACCAGCGAAACCCCCATATCGGCAGGGCGATCGCATCTTTACCAGAGTCTTCCAGTTCTTGGAGATCTCCCACCCTTGAAGGTAAGACAAAACCTTTCTACAGACGGGGACACCGGTGTGCAACCACTTCCTCTTATAGAAGCGACGGATAAAGGCATCACCTTCAACATGATCCTCTTCAGGGCCTGGGCTCATCACGTTTGGGTGATGCAGAATCAACCATCCCATCAAATAATGGAATGGTAGCTCAGCTCGGGAAAACTTGTCTTTCTTACCCCTCTCGTGGACCACATCGTCGGCAAAATCTCTCAAATCCCGCAACAGGTTACACACCATTGCAGGAAGGAGTGCCAGAGGACGACCAAAAACTAGTTTTACCGCTGGCAAAATGAGGTTCCTACTCACTCTCTGTCTACGGATCCAGTTTCGCCCGAGAACACATAGTCCCGGAGCCATATCATCAAGTATGCAGTCAACACTGCCTTGGAAGACATTCGGTGCACGTAATGCCAGAAACAACTATATACGTCGGCACCACTCTCGTTTGAACGAGGAGTCTTCTCGCCCAGTCGGCTCATGTCGGAGGTCACCTCCGTGTGACTCAGTCTTTGCGGAGTCACAAACCGAATCTTAGAGGTGTCCGTCAAGTCCTGCTTGAAGACATAATCTCTCAAAGCAGTCACATGGGGCTGTGACCCGCCCCTCTTCCTTCGTTGCATCATATAATGGTGGCTTGCCACCTCCTTTAAAACAGCTACCATTTCTGGGTCCTTGTCTTCCAGAACCTGAATCTCTTCATTTGTCGAAAAATATTCCTCATATGGCTCCGAGCCCCAAGGAAGCCTGGACACCTCGTACATCTCATGGAGGGCCAATCCTAACTCCCCTACCGTACTAAAAAAAGGTGCCAGTCTAGGTGTTGAACATCTCCAGGAGGGCAAGAAACATATGTCGATTAAGGTCGACACCTGCTTAGGTTGCGTGAAGAGCAGCGGTCAGCCCAATCGCTTTCAGCTCAGTTTTGAACTTCGTCAAGACCCAAAGGGTCAGCTCGTCCCACTTTGACACATGGTGACACCAGCCCTCGACCCAAAAACCTCCTTTCGGATACATAACATTCGATGTTAGCATCCGGCTTGCAAAGGTCGAAGCACCGAAGGCGAAAGTGTCGGGGGGAACATCACTATAAATGCTCCCAGGGCACAAAGTTCGACAATGGTACGAGGTCCCGGCTCGCGAGGAGGCCAAGGTATCTTTTTGATTTGAAGTAACATCAATACGAAGGGTACCCCCTACTGCCCCTCCTTGAGAAGAAGTAAGTTCCCATGGCATCCTCCTATTGGAGGCCAAGCAGTAGAAAGTTGTCAGTGGCAATTGACGCTCAGACTGCCGCATGTACAGGGCCACATCCTTCGCTGTGAAGAACCAGTCTTCTTTGATCTTCAGTATTTTTGCCTTAGTGGAGATCAAGCAGTCACTAAACAGAAAGGTCGGTTTCAAGAAAGTCACATTCTCTGACTCAGCAGATTTCAGTTTGCCGTTTTCCATCATACTTTGGAGAAAAATAGGCGACTGATCCCGGATTTGCAATATCCTCTCGGGAGACTGGTCCAGCATGATAGCAGCCTTCGCTGGGTTAATAACTTCCTCGTTGAAGTCGACCCCCATTTGGCAAAGGAAAGCATCCAGAAGGACTTCGTTCAGCAAGGGGATAGTCATCGACACTGACACAGCAAAAATAAAAGTCAGGCAGCAAGGAAAAAGTTAGAGGCTTCAAAAAATAAAACATTTGGGGCACATCAGCAGCCTGGCGCATAATCGGGGCTAAATCCATGCGCATCAGCAGTGAAGCTTCAGTGCATAATCAGGGCCCAAGCCCATGTGCGTCAGCAGTGAAGCTTCAGCGCATAATCAGGGCCCAAGCCCATGTGCATCAGCAGTGAAGCTTCGGCGCATAATCAGGGCCCAAGCCCATACGCGTCAGCAGCGAAGCCTCGGCGCATAATCAGGGTCTAAACCCATGTGCGTCAGCGGAAGAGCCTAAGCGCATCATCAGAACAGAAGTCCATGCGCATCGGCAACAAGGAGTTAGGGCACAGCAACAGGATACAATTTATCAGTATGCCCCAAACTCGTCTGAAAAAGAGAGTTGGCAATTACAAAATCAGAAGACACCCACCCGTCATCGCGGGTCGAACGTCGGCGGGAGTCACGGTGACGACATGAGCGTCCTCCTCATCGAACTCCATCGGCTCCTTACCCCGGCCTTGTCCTCGGCCAGTACCATCGCGAGGAGTCTTGGGAGCCATTTCGTAAAAAGAAGTTAGGAATTTGGAAGAAGAACTCTAAAGAAGAAGAAAGCAAAGAGAGGAAGAACTCTCTCTCTCTCTCTCTCTCTCTCTCTCTCTCCATCAGACGCCTATTTATAGGCTGGGTCATACACGTGAACCGATGAAGGGTGACGTCAGCCGCCGCCTGGGGTTATACAAAATGATAACTGCAACTAATCCAAAAAGATTATCATTAAATCTTTTTGTTTATTTTGAAGCGTTATCATTTGCAATTAAAACTGAAGAGGAGCATGCGCCTCATCACAGATGTGCGGAGCAAATCATGCACCCCGAACAGTCATGCCTCAACACCATGCTTCTTATTCAAAGTATTCCAAAACTTAACGAAAAGTTTTGAAAACCTTGAAGGGGGTCTTGTAGAAGCATAGAATTTCAGGCGTATCCACATGCCAGAATTTTTATACGCTTAACATTACATGCGCCAGGGAGCTCTAACGAAGTACTTGGTACAGCAAAGAACAGCAAAAGTATAGTCATCAAAAGGATTTTTATTTCATATAAAAGTCTATTACATGTCTAAAAAAGGCTTTACAAAGGAGAATTTCTACAAAAAGAAAGATCCTAAGACTACAGCCAGGCGCAGCAAACTGCCATGCGCCTCCCGCCAGGCGCATCATCAGTCAGGTGCATCACTTCAGCGTCTCAGTCAGGCGTGTCTCTTCAGGCGTATCTATTTCAGCGTCTCAGTTATGCGCATCATGAAGTCTCAGCATATGCGTTTTACTTCGACCCGATCAAGTGCTTCGACTAATGAAGCATTTATTGAGCAGAACCAGAGTGGACAACACCCCACTCTAGCTGGAGGAAGAGCTCTCCAAAACCCAAGGAAGATGGGAGCACCACAATTCCGATCTGCGGCTCTTCTAGCATAACGGAGACAGGGCTCGAGCATCCCGATCTTTGGATGCAACAGGCACCTTCCGCCTGCCTCAGAAGCCCGCAATTCCGACTTTTGGATGTAACAGTCACCTTCAAATGCATGAATGAAGACAATTCGTCGCATCTTCACCCTCGGGAGCATCCTGTCAACAGAATGTGCTCGAACAAATAAGTTCATTCGGGAAGACGTGAGAGAACGAGAAACAAACTCTCTCCTTGCTGCTATTTATAGACCGGGCAAATTATACCCATGCGCCAAGTGGCGGGCTCTCCGAATTCTGTGCAATAAATTTGCATTTATGGTGATGAACCTGACGCTTCGAATTCGGCCAAATCAAAACGGCTATTTAAAGCATTCGAGGAACGCAACAGTCAGACCAATAAAGACGCATCATGTAAATGGATGCGTCGGTCAGATACCGCACATCGTGCAGACGCGCCCATCAGTACCAAGCGCCCTGTATGGATGTGCCCAACAAAGCACAGATCCATGCAACCTAATCAACATGGACCCATGCGCCTAGTGGAACGCAGATCAATGCGCCCACTCAACAGCCCATCACCCGTCAAAGAACATTAAATGCTGAAGTCCTGATACAACAGCATCCATACCTCGATGACAGAGCAGCAACAGCTTTTACAGAAAACGAAGCGGCATCATTACTCTCTTTCGACGGTTACAAGCCACGTGGCCGCCCAACCATTCGCATGCGCATCCGCAGCCATGCACCTCAGACCCTCCTCTGATCCCTAAAGATAGAGGTCAAGTCACTACTGAAGCTTCGCATGCGCCTCAAAAGCCGTGCGCCCAGACTGATTCGTGACCCCTGAAGGTTGCGAGCCAAAGTCTTCTCATGCGCCCAATTCCAGGCGCATCCTATCAGATTATCCTCCACCAAATCCGAGATCTTTGAGCTATGGACACGCGCCACATGTCCTTTGACTCAATTCAGCCTATGAAGGGGTGCTAATCACCCAAGATCTCAACAACTGAAAAATCCTCTCCCCTGCTACGTACCAGCCCACAAAAGCAGCATGAAGGATTCAACCCACAAATGATGGTGCATCATCCATGCACCTTTCGCAGCTTCAACCACGTGGCGTCCCCACGTATATGCGCATCCTACATATGCGCGCATGAGCAGCCAACCTGCAAGATATAAATAGAGGGATCATCTCTTTCTTCCAGACGGACAAAGAGACCTACATACACACACAGTGAGAGAGACAGATACAGACACTCAACGTCTTCTTCCTCTTCGCAAGCTCTAGCAACCAGAGCAACTCATACCTTCAGAGAACCGAGAACCGTCGTCAGATCGTCAACGGAGTCAATATATTACCACTCGCTCCATCGACACAGGGACCCAGATAAACAAAAGTGTACTCCTAGGACTACATCTAAGTCCTATATTGTAATACTGTTCTGTTTGTAATTGAAATTGCAATCAAAAGATTTTAATGGCAAACAAGCCGTTGCAAGTCTAAGTCCGAACGCCGTTGGCATTTCGATTCCTCCGATTGACTGAGCGGGACGGGGCACTACAACTACGATGGCCTCTTTTTTGGTCCTCATCAAGGGTCAGCTGTATGGGTACTTCAGAAGCAAGAGGGATCCGACAAGGATGTTTGCTATCCTCCTATCTGTTCATGCTGGTCATGAAATATTTCTCTTGTTTAATAGATATTGCGGTTTGTCGTCGTAAGATTCTCCCTTTGTTCAGACATATCCAACCACATCTGACCTATCTTATATATGCAGATGACTTGTTAGTATTTCTGGTTCCATCATTCTCTGGTCTTGCTTCAATTACCGAGGTTATGGAGGACTTTAGGAGGTTCTCTGGATTGCGACTCAATAAAGAGAAGTGTACTGTCTACTTCAACAAATGGTACCAGTAAAAGGAGGAGAGGGCAGCCATCTTGTGGGGATCAACAAAGGAGAACTACCAGTGAAGTATCTTGGTATCCCTCTATCGATCAATTATGCGAAGGATTCAGATTGTTCGAGTATAGTAGAGTTTTCTCAGAGATATATGGAGGGATGGCAAGCTAAAAATCTATCATTTGGAGGTCGGATCGAATTGGTCCATTTAGTCATTTTTCCATTACTTGTTTCTGGTTTCAATTGATTATTCTTTCGATTACTACTATTGACAAGTTGGAAAAACTATGTGCGGGATTTATTTGGAGGGGTGGTATCCATGCCATTGCTTGGAAAGACATATGTCGGCCTCGTGTCACGACCCGCACCCGGATATACGGGTACGAATACGTGGGCCACGCCCAGCCTACGCAGCAGTATCGACGGTAGAGCGTTGTCAAGTATACTATACTAACTACAACATCTAAAGATCTATAACTAGAAATGTACTCATGTCACATCACAAAAACTAAGGAAGAAGAGACAAGAAATAATAACAATATCACTAGAACAACTAGAATCTACAAGGATCATAAGACAGAAAAATAAAGAAGGAACAACAAGACTAACTAAGGATAACTACCAGGCAACTCACATAGAAGAATAGTGAGATCCACCTCAGCTAGCAACATCATGAAGTCCAATACTGAGGGCACAACTACTCCTAAAATTTTGTCAACATATCCGGTCAGAATGGAACGAGCACAAATCTCAAATAACAGTTCTAATTAGACGATATTGAAAATATAGCAGTAAATATAGAGAATATACAAGAAATCATGAAGTGTACATGTGAGTATCATGGCAAGGTAAGCTGTAAATCTAGAGCTAGAACAATGCAAGTAAAACTGATCATGGCATGTACAAGAATCAAGAATCACCTATCTAGGTGTGTGAGTACTAGCTACAATACGTGGCCGGCTTGGGAACTTGCACAATAGTAACAGGCCTGACTAACCATACATGGGGTGTATGATCAACACTCACAATCAATAGGTGCACAAGGGTTGCACAATAGGCTTTGACCATATATCTACACTAATACTCCCAGTCCCCCGAGTAGTATAGTGGATCCAACCATGACACATCATGACGCGCGATTCTCTGAGAGGGTAGCTAGCCTTCGCAGGAATCGTGTCTATACAATGCACAAGGAACAACAAAGACTTACACAAGATATACCAAGGAAAGCGAGGAATAACATCTCATGACGGGATCCAGAGAAATACCAATCCGTGTGAACAATGTGTCAAGAGAACAAGGATATCTACACTAAATACAAGAAACATAGACGATATCATAAAACAGAAATATTATCAGAGAATGTACTCGCCTGCGATCTGGTGGAATATGTCAACTGAGTCCTAGAACAGTGCCTCGAGGACCTATAGATGGAATACTGTATCAATATAAGGGTTTGGAAGTAAAATCAAGTCATACTAAGTCAAACTAGGTCAAGGCAAGTCAAAGCAAGTTAAACTAGGTCAATCTAAGTCAAGGGTTGACTTACAGTTGACTTTTTGTCAACTGGTCAACTCTAGTCAACCTTAGGTCAACTCTAGGTCAAACTTGACTAACGTTGACTAACAGTTGACTTTGGGTCAACTGGTCAACTTCGGTCCAGTTCTAGTCAATTTTAGGCTACGGTTGACTTTCGGTTGACTTTTGGTCAAAATAGTCAACTGTGGTCAACCAAGGTCAAAACTAGTCTAACCTAGGTCAATGTTGACTCTACTTCGACGTTTAGTCAAAGTAGTCAACCATGGTCAATAAAGGTCAAGCTAGTCTCTATAAACATCTACAAGGTCAACTTATGAATTTCAGTGATTTAGAAATTACTGAAATCGGCGGGTCTCTAAAATAACCCAAAAGAAGAAAATATTATAATAATAGGGTGACACAAAAAGGGAAGAAATCTGCAGATGTTGTCGGATGATGAAACTGACATCACCAACGTGTCCAGAATGGTCAAATTAGCTAGAATCGCCAGTCCATAAGTCCAATTTGGACACAGGGGCAAAAAGGGATTCCGGGCCAAGGTGGTGTCCGTGTCGGATCCGCTTTGCACCGAAAAACGTGCAAGGACAAAAGTGCTCAGAACCTAGCAAAATATGTGTTTACGAATCCAGAATGACGACACGAACTCAACGGTGTATCCAAAATTGGATTCCGTTGACCGATCTCAAATTGGTCCGTTGACCCGGATATTGGAAACCGATTTGCACAGAAAAGCGTGCCAGAGCCAATGTCCTCAAAACTCAGCAAATTATATGTCAACGAGTCCAGAATGACGATACGAACTCAACGGTATATCCGGAATTGGATTCCGATAAGCCGATCTCAAAATGACCCGTTGACCCGGATATTGGTATCCGACTTGCACCGAAACGCGTGTCGGAACCAATGTCCACTAAAACCTAGCAAAATATATGTCCACGGGTCTAGAATGACAATACGAACTCAACGGTATATCCGGAATTGGATTTCGATGAGCCGGCATCAAAAAGTCCTATTGACCCGGACTGTGGAGCCCGCTTTGCACCGAAATACGTGTCAGGGCCCACGTCCTCCAAATCTAACAAACTTTATATGAAAATGTGCCAGAACGACGCCACGAGTCTACTGGTGGTGTCAGAAATTGAATCCGGAGTCCCAGGTTCAAAAATAGAATTTTACAAGTTGGAAATTACGAATTCGGACGACCAACTTTGGCGTCAAATTCAACCAATCAAACGTGCTCACAATAAAACGAAATTGGAGGGGTAGGAAGAGGGTTATACCAGATTCGCATAGAAACTAGTATCACGCCAGACGGAGCTGCGATGGAGGAGATACGAACCGACGAAGTTGGCTTCGCGAAACTGTCCAAAAATAACACAATTTAAACGGTCAACTTGGTGGCCGGTTTTGATGTATCAAACGACAAAATTAACGGATAAAAATTGAGAGAGATGAAGGGGTATATACCGAGATTGTGACGGAGCGAAGAAATTGCTGATCCAACGGTCAAATTTCTCAAAAAACATACGCGAAGTCGCTGCGACGGAATGCCATTTCTGGATCTCGTTTGCGCGCGCGTCGACGGGATTCTGAGAAAACGCTAAAATCTCCTAGATGGCGCGTCCTGGAGGATGGTGGCCGCTACGGAAGGGTGCGCCCAGGTTCGTCTGGCCATGGGGGTGCTCGTCGGCGACGGCAACGGCTGGGGCGGCACGCGGCCGGCCGGTACGCACGCGCGGCTGTCAACGTGCTGTTGCGCTCGCAGCTGCTGCTGCGTTGGCTGCTGACCGCGCGGCTTCGCTCAGCCTGGCGCGGTACGGCGTGCGGTGGTGGACACGGCGGCACGGCCAGCAGGTGGGGGAGGTGGTGGTGGCATGTGGTGATGATGGTGATGGTGGTTATGATGTTTATGGAGATGGAGAAGAAGGAGGAGAAGAGAGGAAGTCAGGGAAGAAGCTCGGCCTAGGGTGGTGGTGCTTGGCCGTTGGCCAGGGGCTGGGCTCGGCTGTGGGGAAGCTCGGGGAGCTCAGCCATGGGGGGTGGTGTTGTGTAGTTTGTGAGCAAAAATTAAAGAGAGAGAGAGAGAGAATGAGAATTATTATATGTGTGTGTGCTGTGTGTATTAAATAAGAGGGAAGGAGAGAGAAAGAGAGATATTTAGAAAGAGAGAGGGGGTGTTCGGCTGATGGGAGAGGGTGTGGCTGATGTGAGAGGGAAGGAGAGAGAGTGAGGTAGAGAGTATTATATATATGTATATATATAATATGTATATATATATGTATATATATATACAAATGAGAGAATTAGATATTTATACATAAGGAGAGATATTTAGGATAGAGAAAAAATATCAGTTGGGTGTATGGGCAGTCATGATGGAGGGCAACATGGAGCTGGGGTTGGGTTTAGTGGAGCCGGGTTGGGCCAAAATGGACATGGTGCAATATTTGAATTAAAAATATGTATTTATGATCATGGATAAATAAGTAGCATGTGGGGGCTCAAAGAAATAGGACACAAGTGTCAGGCGGGTAGTAAGCTCAATGTGGGCCATGCCCATGTTTGGGGTCGACTAGGTTGTGTAAGTCCATGTTTTTCAAAAATTATTTAATTAGTGTTAATTAATTATTAATATCATTTTTAGCCTTAAAATATTTATTATAATTTTTAGGAATTTTTTTAGAATGTTTAAATGACTTTTAAATGAGTTTTAAATACTAAAATATCAATTTACAATTTTCTAAAATGTTTTAATATCATTTTGTAATTTTTAGAATTATTTTAATATAGTTTTATAATTTATCAAATTGTTTTAATTATAGTTTGTAATAATTAGAATTGTTAATATATCAGTTTGTAATTAGATAAATTGTTTTAAGTGTGGAATGCAAATTGTATTTGCATTTAGACTCTGTTAGGGCCTTTCTGTAAATAACCTAACTATAGGGGCCTAATTGCTAACCTACCCTACCCCCCCCCCCCCCCCCACGATCACCCACTCCCTGCCCGACGACCGACGACCGACGACTCGGGCTGACCCCGCCATTTTCGGCCAGCGCACACCCCCCGACCGACTCAACGCCTCTATTAAAACCCCTCACTCCCCTCAGCTCGACCACCCCCACTTCGACCCACCACAGCCACCGCAGCCCCGTTCTTCCCCAAACCCTAAGCCCTAAAACCCTAACTCCGGCCATCTACCCCGTCCAGCCTCACCGACGAACGTCACCGCCCACAACCGCCATCATCCAACGCGCCGCGGCGAGACGACCGCAGCGCCACCGGAGCGCCACCGCCCCGACGCCTCCTCCGCCGGCCAGCACGCTCAAATCCCCTCCGACTAGCCGGACACGTGAGTACCAGGGCTCATTTCGTGTCGTCCGTGTCCCAAATCCACGTACGTGGTTCGTCACGCCCCAGAACCAGAATGCTGGAGAGCGGAGGCAGACATAGCCAGCTACGTAATCCCAAAGTATGTTAATACTCTGAAATCACGTATAAGCTGTCAAGACATGGGGGTTACTCTACAAGCCATCAGTCAATCCTAAGGTTTAACAATCCTAGGTATCTCAATCACAGGCAATTACACAAGAGCAAGGAGTACGATCATCATACATACAATAGTAAGGCGTCCCGAACCATATATACATGACTGATCATGAAGCCAGTACCACAGAACTGAGGACTAGCTAGAGTATTAGTCGTACATGATAAGGACTAGCTATAGTCTAGAATACACATATCATGTTTATGCCCGTAGGCTACAACATCAAGGAAAATACCAAAATACGAGCTAAACACGTGCTCGGGGCTAAACGTTACAAGAAGAGAATTTACATATCAGTGGGAGGATGAAGAAGAAACCCACTGAGGCACTCTTGTGCTCCGGTTGGTCAACATCGAGTAGATGGTACGGTAGATCCTTCGGGCTCTTCTATCAGAACCTGGCCATGCAAAACCAGTAGGATCGGACCCCAAATAGCAAGTACCACAAAGGAGGCCGAACTATGAACTTAAAACCAGCAATCATTAGCAAACAACAAGCAAATAAGTAAAGGAGGATCGAGATTTGTGCAGTACCAATGCACTAATCCCGAACATAGGAAGACAGTAAGTAAATCATCATTTGACATAAAGTAAACTGGAGAACATGTTAAATAAATCGAGCTAGGAAGGTGATATACGATGAGATAACCATGGGACTATTCAGATAACCAGGTTACAACCCGTAAACCAAACAAGGACCGGGATTGTAACCCTTCGTCTGAACGGAACTTGGTTTCCCCCACCATTTATCGGCAAGATAAATATAAGAAATCTGGACATGTAACATTCAGGTACAGGATCAAGACAAGACTTGCACTGAGTAGACTCCATCCAATCAATCACGACCAATCATTGCCTACGACTTTCTACATTAACTAACTAGGGTTTTCACAAGCCTAGTTACTAGCAAGATGCAAAGAGATTTCCAAGTCCAATTACCCGTTTGTTACTACCTGAGTGACCCCAGCAAAGAAAAGGAAAAGATAGCATGATATAGCAGACACACTGTAGTAAGATACATGTGTCCTAAGGTACCACACTCGACGGCGGGCTGGAAGTGCGCTCATCTCGACGGATAGCAACAAATCCCATGTATATATATATATAATGCCGGGGTCAAAGGGGCAACAGGTAACTGGGAAAGTCTCTCCATGAACTACTTGATCAATCTAGTCATTAACCTAGCCAGATTCAATATGAATCCCTGACCGTGGGAAATCAGGAATTCATGTCCTAGACATGATGCAAGACTTGACGGTAGCTTATACAAGCACATTCAATACAACACCCACGGTGTCAGGATACTAATTAATTCTTGTCAGGAGTGCGCCACGACGGACCACTATCATTATCATTATTACTTATCAAGAGTGCGCCACGACGGTCCACTATCAAGAATTATCATGTCAAGTTCACTTATCAAGTTATCATGTCAATTTATCAGGTCAAGTTATCATGTTGGGAGTGCACCACGGCGGGTCACTATCAAGTCATACCAATTATCAAGGAGGAAAGAAACTTGCACAATTAAATAATAATATATTAATAATATATATATTCTTGAAGCCAGGGAGAAACTCTACAACTTTCATGTTGGGAGTGGAAAGAAATTCTGACCACAATCCAGGCAAATAAAACATTTAAACAATCAAAGTGGGACCCATGCGGTCCAAAAGTGGGAGAACAATTATGCGGTCATAGAGAGTGGGAGGCCACCTATGCGGCCAGAAAATAACAAAAAGGGGCCATGCGGCCAAGAATGGGTGGGAGGCCATGCGGCTCCAAAATTAAATGCCCGCAAGAAACATTTCCGCAATCAGAAAAGACAAAGAGAGTGGGACCCGTAATGAATGCAAGCTTCCACTTTGCAAGCAAAACAATGAAAAAAGGGGTACGTGGCCAAATAATAAAATGATGACTGCCAGTAAAAGAGTGGCTCACGTGGCCAAAATATTAGATAGTGGGGGAAGGGAACCTATGCGGCTCACATTAGATTCCATGTAAAAATACAACATGCAAGAAATAATAATATTTAATGGCCAAAGGCTATGCGGCTCTGCATCAAGCAATTGCTAATGCTATAAATGTCCATGCGGCTCACCCTCACATTTGCTTGCATGAAAGTACAACAAATAATAATAAAGAAATAATGGCCCACACACATTAGTGCTAAAGCATTTAAACTAAGGGTGATGCTTGAATGCAAATGCATTAAACGCAAGGCCTTAAATGCAAATACCTAAAAGGTTAAGGCTAAAGCAAGTGCGTTAAATGCAAAGGGCTTAAATGCAAATAAAATATTAAACTATTAGAGCCTATGCGGCTGACCTTTCTTAAAAAGGTGCATTAAAGTATTTTCTATAACTATAAGACTTAAAGTGCAAAAAAAGCACTCAATGCATATAATACTAAGTTCTTAATGCTTAAAGTGACTTTATTCCATTCCTATGCGGCTGGGGCTTTAGATGTTGTGGACTAAAATGTAAAAAATGCATTTAATGCATTTCTTATGCGGCTTGAGCTCCCAGAGAAAGCATTAGGAAAAATTGCATTCAGATGATGCTTTATCCAGAAGCTTATGCGGCTACCTCCAAGAAAGTGTATTAAATACATAATATACATGCGGCTCATTTGAGCAAGTCTGCATTAGAAAAGTGCATTCAAGTAATGCTTGTCCCATGCGGCTAGTGGAAAAATGCTAAAAATTGCATTCAATGCATTCTGACACAAGCAATTATTTAATATGCTAGCAAAAGTGCATTTAATGCCATTTCTGAAGCAAAACATTATCTAATGCTTTTGCATTATGGAAACAAGCAGGGCATTTAATGCTTTTAGGAAGGCATGCGGCTGGTGTTCAACAATACATTAAATGCAAATTCTCATGCGGCTAGCTCATAAATGCCATCATGTCAGGAAGCAATTAATGTTGCCACGCCCATGCGGCTAGACAAGACTCCTGCGGCCGAAACTAATGCAAGCCAGCAACATTTGCCAACTGAGAAGAAATTCATAGAAAATGTCATGGCTTCTCCATACCACCAAACTTCCAACCGGAGTCCAAATTCGGACTTCCATAGGTCAATTCGGGGTAGAATGAATTCTCTACAACATGAAACCATCAACTAGCAAAATATGCAAGTTTGACAGATCAAAACCCAGGAAAACCGAAAATACCACAAAGCTAGATCTACAACAATCCACTCGGTAAAACCAAAAATTTCAAGTTCTAAAGATGCTTAGAATCATGCAAAGAAGAAGATGGAACAAACAGAAATAAATTTGTTCAAGGTTCGGCAAGGTGTACTTGCCTTGGGCTGGAGGAAGAAGATGAAGATGGAATGAAAATAAAAATAATGGAGGAGAGAGAGAGGTAGGTGGCTTATATAACAAGCCCAAGCAATCTCCACCATTCATTCCTCTCCACTAAATCTAAACCATACACCTCATCTCATGAGAAACCAAACTAAATCAAACCAAGTCAAAGTGGAACCGAACCAAATAAAACCAAGTCTAAGTTAAACCAAGTCATGAAAATCCTACACTTAGGAAAATTTTAAAATATTACGCAAATCGAGAAATACGAAATACGGCTCAATAAACACGTATCCGTATAAAATACCGATACAGTGAGACGGGTCTCACAACTCTCCACACCTTAGAAAAATTCCGTCCTCGGAATTTTCTGAGGCTAGTCGAGCAAGATATCAAAACAAAAGCTCCAAGAAACTCAACAATCTCAATAAATCAAGCATGGCATATAAGTAAAGTAAAACAATCAGTAATGTAAATAAATGCGTAAGCAGTAAGTAAATGCACAAGAACAAATACAATCATGATCAAGAAGGGCTGGAGGCATATGGATCAACATGTCTCCTGAGACGGTTGTGTAGAAACCAACGTCCTCGCTGGCCTAAGCTGACTCCAAAAAATGGATAGAAGTCGAGCCTCAAGGTAAGTCGGTACCAATGACTTAGTTCAAGACATGACTCTACCCAGGACGTGTCGTCGTAGTTGAAACAGATGCATGAACTTTATCACCTGTATCAAGATACGAAGACAGAAGCGACTGGCTGATCGGAATGGACTGACATCTCTGCCTGCATGCTGAGACTGATCCTCCATAACTGGCCTGGCTGAAGAATGCTGAGCTGCCCTCGGCAAAACACGAACAAGATAATCAGAAGGATCAAGAACAGTGCCCTTGAAAGTTGAAGGACACAAGATCAAATTATGGGAACAGGAATGATCAATGATCAAAACAGATATCAAGTCAAGTATCAGAGGTAGAGAATAATCCGAAGGAGATCAATAAGGATAATCGTGATTGAGATATCTAAACATGGTAACCCCCACAAATCTGAAAATCAAGACTCAGACCTGCATGGGCCACCACTAAAACCATGTCACGCCCCAGAACCAGAATACTGGAGAGCGGGGGCAGACATAGCCTGCTACGTAATCCCAAAGTATGTTAATACTCTAAAATCACGTATAAGCTGTCAAGACATGGGGGTTACTCTACAAGCCATCAGTCAATCCTAAGGTTTAACAATCCTAGGTATCTCAATCACAGGCAATTACACAAGAGCAAGGAGTACGATCATCATACATACAATAGTAAGGCATCCTGAACCATATATACATGACTGATCATGAAGCCAGTACCACAGAACTAAGGACTAGCTAGAGTATTAGTCGTACATGATAAGGACTAGCTATAGTCTAGAATACACATTGTAGGCCTTTAAAAATGACAGTCACGCTGAGTTGATCATGACAGAGTCAAAAGTCACGCTCAGTTGATCCAGACAATATTTACAAATCATGCTGGGGAACAGCTCATCATTTGTCAGAGAGTAATTATGACTGACAGCACGACAGTCGAAGAATGTCTCTTTGTATGCCACGTATGCACAGAACAGCCGTCTATTGCGTGATTTTTGAAATCTTCTTCAGCAAGACTCAACCTTCGTCATGTTGGCGTACCAAAAGAGCTTCTTGTCATTTAATGCGACTGACAAAAGCAATCACTGTCAGAGATTTTGTGTCAGTCGAGGCACGCCAAATCAAGACAGCTGGCAGTTCTATCTCAAGTCTGCGTGTATTTGTGAGATCTTCATCTCAAACGTGCGTGGATTCTGAAGTTTTCTTTCTCAAGTCTGCGTAGATTTTGAAGCATTTTTGCCTCGAGTCTGCGTGGATCCTGAAGCTTCTTGCCCCAAGTTTGTGTGGATTTTGAAGCTTTCTACACCGAGTTTGCATAGATTTCGTCTTCAACAAGTCTGCATAGATTTCATCAAATTGGAGTACGTGGCAGCCATGCCACTGATCTCTCGCCTGCATGTCCTGTAACTTGTACACGACTCATGCATGATCGCCATGTGTCCAACAGTTACAGGCCACGTCCAGTAACTTCTCACAACCTTGCGTATGTTAAATCCTACGTGATTTTCAACTAAGCACAGGCTGTGAAGACAGTTATCTTTTCAGTTTTATTTTTGACTCTATAAATAGAGTTCTTTTTCTCATTCATGGTACAGATACATAGTTATCTACTGTCAAAATTTTGAGAGCTTTTCTTCTTCGCATAGTCCAAGGGATAAAGTGATCGTCTTCTAGATCAGATTCCCACAGTTATAATTTTTCCAGAAACACAATAAATAAAGGAATTTATTTATGAAAAATAAATTGGCGACTCTGCTGGGGAAAAAACCATCTCCTCTTCTGAGATGGCAACAACTCAATGCGACACTTCGTCAATCGGCTCGACGAAGAAGGTGATGACGATCCAATTCGATCAACTCGCCTATGAAGAAATGCAGCGGGCTAAGAGTGGCAAGTCTACTTCAGCCTCCATCATCACTGCCAAGTCGAAGGGACACTCTGTCTATGTCCCTAAGAATCAGTTGGTAGTCAATGGTGAAGTCTCTGCCACAGTGTCTACTCCTAATACTGGCAAGAACTCTACTGCAAGCACGCACACTCTTGTGCGCTCGAAAATGACAGCATTCAAAAGTCATGCTGACAGCACTGGTTCTTTAACCAAGTCTGTTCCAGCGTACAAATTCAACTCTAAAAGTCACGCTGACAGTACTGGCTATTTAGCCAAATCTGTTCCAGTGTACAATCTCACATCAAAAAATCACGCTGACAGTATGGCTCCTTAGCCAGATCTGTTCCAGTGTGTATTTCCAAAATCAAAAGTTACGCTGACAGTACTGGTTCTTTAACCAAGTCTGTTCCAGCGTACAATTTCACCCCTAAAAGTCACGCTGACAGCACTGGTTCCTTAGCCAAGTCTGTTCCAGTGTGTAATTCTAAAATCAACAATCACGCTAACAGTGCTGGCTCCTTAGCCAAGTCTGTTCCAGCATGTACTTCTAAAGTCAAAAGTCACGCTAACAGCATTGGTTCTTTAACCCTGTTTCAGCGTGTATTTCATCTAAGAAGAATAGCTCTTTAGCTATCTCTTCTTCTTTGCCAAGTTCCACTAGAACTGGGGGTGGTCTTCCACACAAAGTCCCTTCGAAAAGGAATAACTCTTTAGTTGTTTCTTCTGTTCCTGTAGTTTTTACTTCAGGAACAGCTTTGACTGACAATTTTGTTAGTCAAAGAAAAGAAGATGGTCTTTTGACTACTCTTCCTTCTGGACATTCTATGTCTCAAAACTCGAATGAGTCTAAGAAGAAACATTCCTTAGTGTCTTCTTCTATGACTTCTTCGAATTGGGCACAAAATTTGTCCATAAAAGAGGGTCTGTTACCAACTCCTAAACAAGGGGGTGGTTCAACTCTTCCTTCTCTGCAAATATCCAGATCAATGGAAGGAAAACTCCATGTTTCCAAAACCAATGTGTTACCTCCAATTGATCTAAGAACAAAACTTAACACTTCTGGTGTTAAGAAACCATACCAGTTGGAAACAAGGATAAAAGATCCAGATGCAGAGTATGCTAAAAACTATGTGGCTCATATTAATCATTCTTTATATAATCAAGAGCCATCAAGAACCAAGAACAGGAAATATACTCCTCAATCTTCACAAACAGATTTACGATAATATCTTCAACAGAAGAGAAGAAGTAATTCTGTGTCAAAAGATCATGCTGAATGTGACTTCCAGCCAAGAGTCATAATTCAATGCAGATGTCAATCAATGGCTCATGACCATGTTGATCATGAATGTGACTTCCAGCCAAGAGTTACAATGTAATGCAGATGTCAAACTAAACGACAATCTGTCTTCAATCGGATTCAGTGTGAACCTATGCCTGATGAAGATGAGCCTTTGTTTGCTTCTGTCAACATGACCTCTCGGGATGCTGGGGGTAGAGCTGATAGTCCAGATGGAGTATAGAAACACCAGAGCAAGAGTCTTAGCTTCTAGTCAAAGAAATTTGATCTCTGAAGATGATTCTGAATTTCTAGGAGAATCTAATTTCCCACCTCTTCCTACTGGGGGTAGTTCTCCTTTAAATGACTTTGATGCACGAAGCAGTGATTCAGAGCATACAACATCCACTAATTCATCAATAATCCCTCGTACAGTTACTACATATATGGTGGATGGGAATACTGAATTGAACAATGAACCTTTCTGTCACGCCCCAGAACCAAAATACTGGAGAGCGGGGGCGGACATAGCCAGCTACGTATAATGAAATGGAATCCATCTCACTATACGGTCACGGCTGTCTAGAAATATGAGGGTTTATTTACAAGCCAACAGTCTCTTAAGGTCAGAAATTATCCTATTGTCTCAATCTCAACCAACTAATAATAATCACAAGATATCAGATCACCAAATATACAATTGTAAGGCATCCCAAACATTACATATCCAGATGATCATGAAGCTAGTCGTACAAAATGTAGGGACTAGCAAGAGTTAAGTCATACATGATCAACCTCGAGTTGCCAATCATGATTACAGCCCGTAGGCAGACAGAAGTAAAGTGCATCGAGCTAACAAGTGCTCGTCGGCTAAACGCCTCAAAAGAATAATTTTACAATAAAGTGGGCGAGACAAAAGAAAAACCCACTCTTGGCCCGGGTTCCGTCTAGTATTCACCATTAGGCTGGAAGTTTGGTAGATCCTCGGAAGCTGCTCCGAAATCTGGCCACACAAAACCAGCTGGGTCAATCCCAGAAAGAGCAAGTGCCACAAGGGGGCCACGAAATAAGAACAAAGCCAGCAATCAGCACAATTACATAATAAGAGACAGTAATTTAAGAAAAGCATGATAGGTGAATATAAAAGACAATCTTGTACAGAATCGATAAAAGACAGAGCATATGGAAAGCATGACAGGATGATATACGATGAGATAACCATGGGACTATTCAGATAGCCAGGTTACAACCCGTAAACCAAACAAGGACCGAGGTTGTAACCCTTTGTCTGAACAGAACTTGGTTTCTTCCACCATTTATCGGCAAGGTAAATATAAGAAATCATGACAGGTAGCAATTCTTGTACAGGAATCAAGACAAGACTAGACAGGTTATACCTCATTCAATCAATCACGGCCACGCAATAAGTACGACTTGCTACTTTAACTAACTAGGGTTATCACAGGCCTAGTTACTAGCAAGATGCAATGAGAATTCCAAGTCCGGTTACCTGTTTGTTACTACCTGAGTGATCCCAGCAAGAAAAGGAAAAGATAGCAGGATATAGCAGACACACTGTAGTAAGATACATGTGTCCTAAGGTACCACACTCGACGGCGGGCTGGAAGTGCGCTCATCTCGACGGATAGCAACAAATCCTAAGTATATATATATATAAGGCCGGGACCAAAGGGGCAACGTGTAACTGGGAAATTCTTCATGAACTATTTGATTAATCTAGTCATTAATCCTAGCCATAATCAGTATGAATCCCTGACCGTGGAAAACCAGGGATTCATGCCCTAGACATGATACAAGACAAGACAGGTTCATTTGTATAAACACATTCACCCGCGGTGTCCAGGCCATTTATTCTTATCAAGTCGTGTTAGCCGTCGCAACAGCATAAGATAAATCATGTCAGGATACTTGTCAGGAGTGCGCCACGACGGGCCACTATTATGTTAGGTTGGTCATGTCATGAGTGCACCACTACGGGTCACTGTCGTGTTATGCAAGTTCTTGTCATATCATGCCATGTACAATAGTCATTCCAAACATATTAAGTAAAATCAAGTTCATGACAAAAGGCGTAAGGATATAAAATGGGCGTAAAATATCTAATAAAATATCAATATACAGAGCCATAGAAAACCAAGCTAAAAGAATTAAGACCAAAACTCCAAGAACCAATGGGTCAAGCAAGGGGTCAGGGGGCAGCGTACGTAAAAGTCACGCACGCTAAAAGAGCCGCGTACGTGAAAGTCACGCACGCTAGTGTGCATAAAAAGTCACGCACGCTCAAGGATCAGTGTGTGTGAAAAGTCACGCACGCTCAAGGAGGCAGCGTAGGTGAAAAGTCACACACGCTCAAGGGGCAGCGTGGGTGAAAGTCACGCACGCTACAGGGAGCAGTGTGTGAAAGTCACGCACGCTACAGGGAGCAGTGTGTGAAAGTCACGCACGCTCAGGGAGCAATGTGTGAAAGTCACGCACGCTCAAGGGAGCAATGTGTGAAAGTCACGCACGCTCAAGGAGACACGCTTCCAACAGGAAGCGTACTCAAGCCTGCGTACGCAGCGCTAAAAAGCACGCGTAGCTCAGTGTGCGTAGCTAAACAGCTCTGTACACTGCTCACTGTCTTCTCCAAACAGCAAGAACACCATGGAAGAACCCAAAGCTTCACAAGTTCATAACTTGGCCATCCGAACTCCAAATCCGGATTTCCAAAGTTCCAACTTGGGTGAAACTGAAAGCTCTTCCTCATGGAAACATCAGAACTCAAAGAAAACCAACCAAAATAGATCAAAACATGTAAAATCCAAAAATAGCAATAACTTAGATCTACATCAACAGAGACTCCAAATCATAAAAACCCAAGAACTAATGTTGATCTCCATGTCCTAAACTAGCAAATGGACAAAGAAAAGAGGGTCCTCATGTAGTGGCAAGATGCACTTGCCTAAGGGTTGGGGAGTTGTGGAGGAAGAAGAAGAAGAAAATTTATGGAGGAAGTAATGAAGAGAGAGAGTGGTAGGTGGTGTTTTAATGGTGGAGGTTGTGGTGTGTTGAGGGTGGAGAATAGGTTAAGGTGATCCAATGCTCATAAACCAAACCAAAACAAACCAACCCAATTAAAACTGAGCCATGCCAAAAAAACCCAAGAATACGAAAAATACCAAAATTTTACAAGTTGAGAAAAATAAAAATACATGCCAAAAATCCAGATACGAGTATAAATACGAAATACAGGAAATACGGGAAATGAGGGTGACAACTCTACCCACCTTAAAAGAATTCCGTCCTCGGAATTTAATCAAGGAGCTAGAGATTGTCACGACAAGCTATACTAAGCACATGCAAGCTACACTAAGAAATTCAATCATACAATCATACAATGCAAGCAAGGAAGGGAAAAATGTAAGGCGTAAGGAAGATATTACACCTCACGAGTCAAACAAGTAGGGATAACGTGATCGGATATCATCCTCACACTCCCACGTTTGACTCTCCCAAGGAGCGATGAACGCAAGCAACATGAACTAAACTGATAGTCTTGCGCTTGAGGTCTCTCCCCTTGGTCAAACAGGGGCACGGGCCTATCCTCATACGAAAAGGTTAAAGGCTATTGGTACCAATAACCAGTTTCGAATGACCTAGGATATGGCTCGGGTCCGGGATGTACCATTGTAATTAGGACACATGAAACATGACACGTGTCCCGCATAACGACGGCGGAAAGCAAGACAATAGGACACAGATACCTCTCTGTCGATTCTGGATCTGGGCCTGGGCCAGGGCGAACTGCTGAGGCCTCTGTTGCCGGAAAGCTTGGGCCTGAGACAGCAATGGATCCGGGAATGGAAGCTGCTGTGGTTGGTGAACTGGAACTGGTTCTGGTGCTGGTGCTGGTGCGGGTCCCATAACCGAGGGACTAGTTACTGTCGACGATGATCTGTTTCTGAAGGGACAAGATCCTATCATGTGGTCCGACGAACCACAAACCAAGCACAATCCCTATGCTCTGCGGCACTCAGTAACAACATGCCCCGGCTTCCCGCAATGAGAACAACCCGTTGCGAAAGGCCGCTTCTGCTTCTGCTGCTGGGGATAGGTCGGGGCAAAATGCTGTAAGAAGGTAACCGAATCTGTTCTCGTAGCTCCAATGGTCAGGGCCCTAGCTGCTGGGGCCGGTGCTGAGGATTGGTTCATCTGGTTGTGAGACCGTTTTCGATCTCCGGTCTGGTCCGCTATCCTTCGGGAAGTGTACTCATGCCTCATCGCTGCTCGCAAGACGGCATCAAAAGTTCTGTGCTCGAACTGCTCTACTGCCAGTATGATCTCCAAGTGGAGCCCTTGCTGAAATCGCTGTGCTCTGTCTAGCTCGGTTGCCACCAAGGTGGGAGCAAACCGACTCAACCTTGAAAACTCGGCCGCATATCCGTCGACCGTCCTGTTCATCTGCCTGAGATTACTAAACCTGGTCTGCAGGTCATACCTAGCCACTGCGTCGAAGTACTTGGTCTGGAACATATCACTGAATACCGCCCATATGACAGGCGTACCCAAACTCGCTGCTTGTATAGCCCACCAACTGCGGGCTAGATCTAGTAACTACAGGCGCACCACCGCCACCTTCTCTGCTTCAGGGGTCCTAGCTGCTTCCAAGATAACTTCAATGTCCTGTAGCCAGGCATCTGCAGCAATAGCATCCTCGCTGCCATCGAAGAAGGGAGGGTTCAGGCGTTTGAAATTGTTGACCGCACTGTTCCCTCGAGGACCAATTCCGCTCATAGCATCTTGTACTGCTTGCTGCAAGGCATCACCTCGACGATCCTGAGACGTAATCAACTCACAAATGAGCCCTATCAAGACTCCATCCTCTGACCCTGCTGACTGAACTGGCTGGACTGGGGGCTCTGGTTCTCCAGAAGGCATGGCTCGAGAGGCGACTGCTGAGGATTGATCTTGATCTTCCTGCTGTTGCTGGGCTGCAGGCTGAACTCCTTCTGGCTGATCAACAGGAACGGTGCTACTGAAGCAAGGATGTCAGGAATATTAAGGAAGGACCAGGATAGAACAATAATGCAAGCATGTTATCAAGTCAGGGATCCAAGGAGATAAGAAGATACGAGTGGAGATCAAAGGCGAGTACAGATTGAGACATCTATCTGGTAAACCCTCACATTTCTTGATTGACAAGACCTGCATGGGCCACCACTTAAACCATGTCACGCCCCAGAACCAAAATACTGGAGAGCGGGGGCGGACATAGCCAGCTACGTATAATGAAATGGAATCCATCTCACTATACGGTCACGGCTGTCTAGAAATATGAGGGTTTATCTACAAGCCAACAGTCTCTTAAGGTCAGAAATTATCCTATTGTCTCAATCTCAACCAACTAATAATAATCACAAGATATCAGATCACCAAATATACAATTGTAAGGCGTCCCAAACATTACATATCCAGATGATCATGAAGCTAGTCGTACAAAATGTAGGGACTAGCAAGAGTTAAGTCATACATGATCAACCTCGAGTTGCCAATCATGATTACAGCCCGTAGGCAGACAGAAGTAAAGTGCATCGAGCTAACAAGTGCTCGTCGGCTAAACGCCTCAAAAGAATAATTTTACAATAAAGTGGACGAGACAAAAGAAAAACCCACTCTTGGCCCGGGTTCCGTCTAGTGTTCACCATTGGGCTAGAAGTTTGGTAGATCCTCGGAAGCTGCTCCAAAATCTGGCCACACAAAACCAGCTGAGTCAATCCCAGAAAGAGCAAGTGCCACAAGGGGGCCACGAAATAAGAACAAAAGCCAGCAATCAGCACAATTACATAATAAGAGACAGTAATTTAAGAAAAGCATGATAGGTGAATATAAAAGACAATCTTGTACAGATTCGATAAAAGACAGAGCATATGGAAAGCATGACAGGATGATATACGATGAGATAACCATGGGACTATTCAGATAATCAGGTTACAACCCGTAAACCAAACAAGGACCGAGGTTGTAACCCTTCGTCTGAACAGAACTTAGTTTCTTCTACCATTTATCGGCAAGGTAAATATAAGAAATCATGACAGGCAGCAATTCTTGTACAGGAATCAAGACAAGACTAGACAGGTTATACCTCATTCAATCAATCACGGCCACGCAATAAGTACGGCTTGCTACTTTAACTAACTAGGGTTATCACAGGCCTAGTTACTAGCAAGATGCAATGAGAATTCCAAGTCCGGTTACCTGTTTGTTACTACCTGAGTGATCCCAGCAAGAAAAGGAAAAGACAGCAGGATATAGCAGACACACTGTAGTAAGATACATGTGTCCTAAGGTACCACACTCGACGGCGGGCTGGAAGTGCGCTCATCTCGACGGATAGCAACAAATTCCAAGTATATATATATAAGGCCGGGACCAAAGGGGCAACGGGTAACTGGGAAATTCTCCATGAACTATTTGATTAATCTAGTCATTAATCCTAGCCATAATCAGTATGAATCCCTGACCGTAGAAAACCAGGGATTCATGCCCTAGACATGATGCAAGACAAGACAGGTTCATTTGTACAAACACATTCACCCGCGGTGTCCAGGCCATTTATTCTTATCAAGTCGTGTTAGCCGTCGTAACAGCATAAGATAAATCATGTCAGGGTACTTGTCAGGAGTGAGCCACGATGGGCCACTATCATGTTAGGTTGGTCATGTCATGAGTGCACCACTACGGGTCACTGTCGTGTTATGCAAGTTCATGTCATATCATGCCATGTACAATAGTCATTCCAAACATATTAAGTAAAATCAAGTTCATGAAAAAAGGCGTAAGGATATAAAATAGGCGTAAAATATCTAATAAAATATCAATATACAGAGCCATAGAAAACCAAGCTAAAAGAATTAAGACCAAAACTCCAAGAACCAATGGGTCAAGCAAGGGGTCAGGGGGCAGCGTACGTAAAAGTCACGCACGCTGAAAGAGCCGCGTACGTGAAAGTCACGCACGCTAGTGTGCGTAAAAAGTCACGCACGCTCAAGGATCAGTGTGTGTGAAAAGTCACGCACGCTCAAGGAGGCAGCGTAGGTGAAAAGTCACGCACGCTCAAGGGGCAGCGTGGGTGAAAGTCACGCACGCTACAGGGAGCAGTGTATGAAAGTTACGCACGCTACAGGGAGCAGTGTGTGAAAGTCGCGCACGCTCAGGGAGCAATGTGTGAAAGTCACGCACGCTCAAGGGAGCAATGTGTGAAAGTCACGCACGCTCAAGGAGACACGCTTCCAACAGGAAGCGTACTCAAGCCTGCATACGCAGCGCTAAAGAGCGCACGTAGCTCAGTGTGCGTAGCTAAACAGCTCTGCACACTGTTCACTGTCTTCTCCAAACAGCAAGAACACCATGGAAGAACCCAAAGCTTCACAAGTTCATAACTTGGCCATCCGAACTCCAAATTCGGATTTCCAAAGTTCCAACTTGGGTGAAACTGAAAGCTCTTCCTCATGGAAACATCAGAACTCAAAGAAAACCAACCAAAATGGATCAAAACATGTAAAATCCAAAAATAGCAATAACTTAGATCTACATAAACAGAGACTCCAAATCATAAAAACCCAAGAACTAATATTGATCTCCATGTCCTAAACTAGCAAATGGACAAAGAAAAGAGGGTCCTCATGTAGTGGCAAGATACACTTGCCTAAGGGTTGGGGAGTTGTGGAGGAAGAAGAAGAAGAAAATTTATGGAGGAAGTAATGAAGAGAGAGAGTGGTAGGTGGTGTTTTAATGGTGGAGGTTGTGGTGTGTTGAGGGTGGAGAATAGGTTAAGGTGATCCAATGCTCATAAACCAAACCAAAACAAACCAACCCAATTAAAACCGAGCCATGCCAAAAAAACCCAAGAATACGAAAAATACCAAAATTTCACAAGTTGAGAAAAATAAAAATACATGTCAAAAATTCAGATACGAGTATAAATACGAAATACGGGAAATACGGAAAATGAGGGTGACACTTCCTCTTCGGTTACTCCTCAAGATCAAAGGATTGCTTCTTTGGAACAGCAAATGAAGTCTATGGCTGATACTATGAAGTCGATGTATGAACTCATGACAGCTCAGTTGCAGAATCGATAGACTGTATCAGATGCCATACCAACTGACACTGATATAAGTCCAGTACAAGTTCCTCCAGCAGTACAATCCAATACTCCTGGACCAGCTCAACCAAATCCTAGTCTCTCTGGAGCTGGGGGTAGTGCTTATAATGCTGTTCCTCCTCCTAACTATTCTCTACAAGTTATAACTCCACAATCTTCTGGAGTTGTTAATGAAGAATTGAGGAATCTCAAAACTTAATTCGAGGCATTCAAACAGAAAGATGGTTTACAAAGGTTAGGCATCAAACAACCTTATCCGATAGAATGGAAGCAAGTATCGTATCCTCCTAAATACAAGCCTCCTACTATCTCATTCTATGATGGAACCACTTCTCCAAGTCAGTTTATTAATCACTTTGAAGTGATGACTGATCAATTGCAACCAAGTGACGCCCTCCTTACTCGGGTGTTTATTGGATGTCTCAAGGGAACTCCTTATGAATGGTATAGAAGTCTCCCAGATGGGAGCATTACCTCATTTGCCGGTTTCAAACAGATGTTTCTTGAACGGTTCTATGAAGGGCTCAATGACATGACTATGTCTGCTCTTATTAGAATCAAGCAGAAAAATAATAAAACTACAGAGGATTTCATTGAACGGTTTCGAAGAGAAGCTCTGAAGATGCCTCTTGGAACTCCTGATGCTATCACCATCGAAACATGCAAATCAAACTTGTTACCTATCATCAGCATGTGGACAGGATCCACCCAATTCCAAGACTGGCCTTCTTTCATAGTTAGTGCTAAGGCTGCAGAAATTAGTGCTGAAACCTTCAAAGGTTTAGTAGTGCAGATGACTCCCAAAGAAACAGGTCAAGGTACTAACAATAAAAACAATGCTCGCAAAGGAAAAGAAACTCTTGAAGTTAATCTTCAGAGCAAAGATGCATCAACTGTTCAAACTACTCCTACCTCTACAACTCAACAACCAAGAACACCTCGCCCCAAAGAAGAATACTCTTTCGATGATGACGATGTTCTTGGTATCTTTGAATGTCTGCTGAAAGGTAATAAAATACAATTACCTGAAATCAAGAAACCTGATGAAGCTGGTAAGACAGATCATCCCAAATACTGTCCATACCACAGAATGTTGGGTCACACAATTCGTACATGTTATGTACTGAAAGGAAAGATCCAAGAAATGATTAAATCTGGAGCTATCTTCCTTACTCTAAAAGAGAAGACTGTCACATCCAACGTCGTCTCTATGTAATTCGGAGATTTCCCTCCTCAACTCCTTGAAAGTGGGATCGTTCCTATTCCCACGGCAACTCTTGAGATAGTGAATATTCTTCCTCCACAATCTGAAGGATTAGTGCCAATCACTTTGGAAACTGGAGAAATCATGTGGATTTATCCTGATATAGTGGCAGATTTTGAATCTCCTTTTCCTCAAAATACTACTTCTCGAAAGTCCAAGAAGGCTGGAAAGATTAAGTCATGTCATATGACGTTTCTTGGATCTACCTCCGACACAGAGCCAAAAGATAAAGAAGAAGCACTTGTTAGTGCTACTCGAACGGGGAAACCCTATCTAAAGGATTATTCCAAGAATCCTGAGGATACTTCTGATATTCCTCCAGCTGATAAAGATGCTCCTAATGTTCCTCCTGAAGAAGAATCATCTACTGCACCTGTTCCTTCAACTACACCGGTTGAACCTGTTCCTCCCAAGCCTACAGTTCTGGAGAAAGGCAAACAACAGGCTCGGTTTGATAAACCAATCAAGAAGTCCTCTCCTCTTGGACTTCAGAAGCCTTATAATTTCGATATTTTAGCTCAGCTTGCTAATACTCCAGCTAGAATGTCCCTCTTTGAACTTCTACGTCTTTCCAAAGAGACTCGGGAGACGTTAAGTGAAGCACTTCTTCAAGCAGACTCTTGTCTTGCACAATTGAAGAAGCCAGATGCAGAACCTGCCACTTGCTTACATTGCAACAGTGTATTGGAGATTATCCCAAATATCACCTTTACACAAGACGACATGCTATTGGAGGATAATCAACATGATCGGCCTCTCTACTACACCGGTTATATCGATACGATGAAGATAGATCGTATCCTTATTGATCCAGGGTCTGCTATAAGCATCATGCCAAAGAGCCTATTGGATGAACTAAAAATCCCTCTTCACAAACTCTCCAAGACGGTTACTACTATCCTGGGATTCAATCAAAGCCGAAGTGAGCCTTTGGAAAAGATTCATCTGAAGCTTCAGATAGGCAATTTCAGATCCAAAGTCACTTTCTATGTGATCGAGATCGTGGGATCCTATAATCTTCTTCTTGGGAGGCCCTTTCTTCATGAAAATAATGTGGTGCCTTCTACTCTTCATCAGTGTTTTAAGTACATTGATAGCAATGGAAGAGTACAAAAAGAAGTTGCTGATATAAATCCCTTCCATGGGGTTGAAGCTTATTTCAATGATTCCCGAATGTACAAAGAAGAGTATACAAGGGTCATACAAGCTATGGAGAAAGAGGATGCACAAAGTGAGACTTTAATAATCCTGGTTAAAGGTCAAACTACTCAGCAATAATCTCCCAAACCCTCTGGAGAAGGTTCTTTCATCATTCCAGTGACTGGACAGATCTCTCCGTTGCCTCAGTCGTCTGCTCAAGACACAATGATCATTCCTGTTAGTGGGCGTACTATAGTTCCTGTATCTTCACAGGATACTCTGCTAATTCCAGTTGGAGGGCGGATTACTCTTCCATCTCAAGCTTCAAGGGAGCTCACCTCTTCTGAGCCATTTGTTATCGATCTTAATCGAAACAAAACTTCTTCTTCTTCTCCCCCTTTAGTCATTGACTTGGCTAAAATCTCTAAGGCTCAGCCTTCTCCTAATGTAAATACTGCTGCTTTTACATTTAGTAAAAAGTCTCCATCTTTGCAGTACGCTGATGTGTGTAATTATGTTCATAGTCATTTACATTTGTTAGATGACTTGAGCACAATAACCATAGGAGACATTCCAATATTCTTCTACAAAGGGCCTCAAAGTCCTTCTGATTTAGAAGATGATGACAAAAATGATGATACTGGAAGATTACAACTACGTCGTTATAGTCAGCAATCTAAAGACATCATCAAATATATGGGCTATGACTTCAGGACTGGCCTCAATAGTGGAAAAGGAAGAAAAATGCCTGTTGGTATTCCTCCTCTGAAATATGGGAGGACGAAATGCGGATTAGGCTATATTACTCCTACTCCTTTCATCAATATTATCCATGAAGATCCTGAATCTGACAAAGATAAGAGAATCTGATTCTTCTAGTACCACTTCTTGGGATTCCGATACGAGTATCGGTGACTTCTACTGCAACATTCTGTCTTCCAACATGGTTTCTATTGACCGTTCTGAAGAAAGTGATGAAGACGAAGAAGAATTTGAAATTTCACCTGAATCAGAACAATGGGCCCAAAGGTTAGATAATCAATGGGAGTTCCGTTTCGAGCAAAAAGAACCTCCGACTGAAGATAAACTTGTTCAAATAGATGTTGGTGAAGAGGGATCTCCCAAACCAATATTCATCAGTGAAAGTCTTTCAGAAACTGATAAGCAAGACATGATCAAACTCATTCGTGATTACATCGACGTCTTCGCTTGGAGTTATGAAGATATGCCAGGGCTTGATCCCCAAATTGTAACTCACAAGCTCAATATCTTGCCGAATGCTAAACCGGTCAAACAACAACAGCGACGATTTCGTCCAGACATTATGGATGCAATTGAAGCTGAAGTTAATAAACTCATAGCCTCCGGGTTTATTAGAGAGGAACAACATCCTGATCGGGTGGCTAACATAGTTCCTGTCCTTAAAAAGACTGGCAAGATCAGAGTATGCATAGACTTCCGAGATCTCAATGCGGCATGCCCTAAAGACGAATTCCCTCTACCAATCACGGATGTCATGATTGATAATACCTGTGGATTTGAACGGATGTCATTCATGGACGGGTATTCTGGGTACAATCAGATTAAAATGTTTCCAGACGACGAGAAGCACACTTCTTTCAGAACGCCGATTGGTACATACTGTTATACAGTTATGCCATTCGGTCTCAAGAATGCAGGAGCAACTTATCAACGAGCTATGAGCACTATATTCCGTGAACATCTGCGGAAAATAGTCGAATGCTACGTTGATGATATTGCAGTCAAAAGTCGACAAAAGGAGGATCACATCCAAGATTTGAAGACTATATTTGATCTAATGCGTAAGCATCAATTAAAGATGAACCCTACTAAGTCCTTCTTAGGCGTCTCTAGTGGTAAATTTCTTGGCTTCGTCATTACCTCTAAAGGTATACACGTGGATCCCGAGAAGATCAAAGCCATCCAAGAGATGCATCCTCCACGCACCTTAAAAGAGCTACAAGGATTTCAAGGAATGATCGCTTATATCAGGAGATTCATCTCTAATTTGTCAGGACGCTGCAGACCATTCAACAAACTTATGAAGAAAGATGTCTCTTTTGTCTGGAATGATGAATGTCAGAAAGCATTCGATGATATAAAATAATATCTGATGAGCCCTCCAGTATTGGTACCTCCCGTTTCAGGAATTCCATTTCTCCTATATACTCGAGCAATGAGTCATTCATTGGGTGCATTACTTGCTCAAAAGAATCAAAATGGCCATGAACAAGCCATTTACTATCTCAGTCGTACTATGACCGGAGCTGAACCTCGATATTCACCGGTCGAAAAAGAATGTCTAGCCTTGATGTTCGCTGTCCAAAAGACACGTCATTATATCATTGGCCAGACTATTCATGTTATTTCTAAGATCAATCCTATACGGGTCATGATGAAGAAACCTAGTGTTTTGAATTCTCGATTGGCTAATTGGGAAATCCTACTTGCTCAATATGATATGCACTATATTCCTCAGAAGTCAGTCAAAGGACAAGCTTTAGCCGATTTACTGGCTGCTCATTCAATTCCAGAAGATTCAAAACTCTATGACCAAATTCCAGATGAGGTCTTAGATTCAAACCAAATTGCTGAAGAAGATCCTACTTGGCGTCTATTCTTTGATGGAGCTTCAAGAATTGGTCCTAACGGAGACATCGTCGCTGGAGTTGGAATCGTTCTCGTATCGCCAGAAGGTCTTGCTATCCAAAGAGCTTATTTTCTTGATCAGCCATGTTCGAATAATGTAGCTGAGTACAATGCATTACTTATTGGTCTTCAACTCGCTAAGCATCTGAATATTCAACATTTGGAGGCGTACGGAGACTCTAAACTCATTGTCAATCAGATAAGGGGGACTTATGAAGTTCGCCATCAAGATCTGGTTCCTTATCATAGATCAGCTATATCTATGGCTTCTTCGTTTGAAGAATTCTTTATTGAACATGTTAGGCGAGCATGTAACACAGAAGCTGATGCTCTAGCTAATCTTGCGGCGGTGTTGGCTATTCCGATTAGACGGCAACAAATGATTGTTGTTCGTAATCGAGAATTATTTCATCTTGAAAATAACCTAACTCTAGGGCTTCCAATTGACATTGAAGAATCAACATCTCATGACGTCAACACAACAAGAGGATTTGGATTCAGTCGTAAATCGATGTCATCTTCATCTGATTCCAGCATGGAATTTATCTTCAGTAATTCGGCCTAGAATCAAAATACGGATAAAGATTGGAGACTTCCTTTCTTAGATTTCGTATTGTATGATATTCTTCCGGATGATCCGAGTGAAGCAGCATCTATCAGACGACGATCACTCAGATTCTATTACAATCATACAACAAAGACCTTATATCATCGAGCTTATGATGGTTTACTTCTTCGATGTGTTGCCGGTGACGAGGCTCAACAAATTATTTGCGAAGCACATGATGAAATTTGTGGAGCACATCAGCCTGGACCAAAACTTCAAGATCGTATTCGACGTATGGGTTATTATTGGCCCACTATGGTATCAGACGCCATCGAATATGCAAAGAAGTGTAAAGCTTGTCAAATTTATGCAGATTTTATTCATCAACCCTCGGAGTTTCTACATCCAACGGCAGCATCATGGCCCTTCGAAGCTTGGGGCATGGACATTATCGGCCCGATCAATCTACCGTCATCCAAGGGTCATCGGTTTATTCTTGCAATAACCGATTACTTCTCCAAATGGGCCGAAGCCATTCCTTTATCTGAAGTTAAGACGTCCAATGTCATCAACTTTATTAAGCATCATGTCATCTACAGATTTGGTGTTCCTCGACGCATTATTCATGATAACGGACCACAGTTCGTCAGTCAGAAGTTTATTCGATTCTGTGATGATCACCGGATCAATAATGTGGCTTCTACCGCGTATAATCCGGCAGCTAACGGATTAGCAGAAGCTTTCAACAAAACCATCATCAAACTCCTAAAGAAGTTTGTCTCTACTAACAAACGTAATTGGAGTGAGAAGCTCGGTGAATGTTTGTGGGCTTATCGCACTACAGTTCGTAATGCTACTAAATGTACACCTTTCTCTCTGGTGTACGGATGTGAAGCTGTTCTTCCATTAGAGATTCAAATTCCTTCTTTAAGGATAGCAATCGCTAATGAACTCACTGCAGAAAATAATGATCGTCTTCGACTTCAGGAATTAGAAGCTCTGGATGAAAAGCGATTATCTGCTCAACAGAATATTGAATTCTATCAAGCTAGAATCTCAAGAGCTTTTAATAAGAAAGTCAGAGTTCGATCGTATCAAAAAGGGGAACTTGTTTTAACAGTCAGACGTCCTATGACTATGACTCATATGAGCAAAGGCAAATTCGACGCAAAGTGGGAAGGCCCCTATATTGTGAGCAGAGTTTTCTCAAATGGAGCTTATCAACTCTCAGAACTTGATGGTCGAAAAATTATGATGCCTATCAATGGCAAATTCCTTAAAAAGTATTATGTATAAAATCATCAGACAAGTTTATGTTTATAAATAAATTTTATTTTAATCATGAATAATGATACATGATATTAAGGAAGATCACTATCATCCTTTTCTACATTTGGACGTGGGCCACTGCCATCCTTCTCGAAAACGTGATCAGCAAAAGAACCGAGGACCTCCTTGCTGGAACCCACGAGGAACTTACAAGCGGCCATTCTCATGGCTTCTTCTTCTTCAGTCTTTCTTGGTTCGAGCAGGAAGTCCAGAATGTCCCTTGGTGGCTTGGGTACAGATGAACCTTTGCCTGCTTCCGCCTTCTTGGATTGAACTGGATCTACAGGGTGTTCTTCAGTGCCTTTCTGAACCTTCATGGCGATTTCAGCCTTCTTGGATGCTTCTTCAGACGACATTTTTATGTTTGAAAGAAGAAGCGTTCGTTCTTGTCAGATTTCTGCTATATTTATAGGCAGAAGTTCCTCAAATAATAAAGCGTCACATTCATCCGACGATTCATACATTCATTAATACTTGACGGTTCAACCGTTCATTTATTACATTCATTCGACGGTTCATCCGTTCATCATTTCCTAAACGGTTCGTCCGTTCATAATCTTCTATCAATTTATTAAGTGGGGATTCGTTATTGATTACGTTTTCATAACCTCTGAATCAATTCCGAATCTACTTGCTCATTTGTCATTTTTGACCTCTGCATAGAAATCAATCTATTTTCTTTTGAGTTCCTACATATTATCACGTCCATAATACCTCTGATAATATCATATACACTAAAACAGAAAAAAAGATTTCATTATCTATCATGTCCACGATTCATCCACAAATACAAATCTTTGAGCATAGAAGAATTATCATTTCCATTCTCATTTTACCGCAAAAAGTCTATTACATTTTCTTAACTTTCTTACAAATCATAATGGAAATCTATTACAAATCTTGGATTTTCATTCTACACCACAACAATAACCTAATAGAGATCTATCTTCTTCTTTGGATCTTCTCCGTCGGACCTTCTCCGTCAGGTTCATTGTTGGTGGCAGTTCCTGACTGTCTGGGTCCCAGTCACGACCAGATCAGCAGGAATCAAACTCTGGTCTTCTCTCTCAGACGAGAGGAGAACCACAGAGTATGGCAGCCCGAAGTCGTGGTGCTGCCAATACAACTGATGGATTAGGAGCGGCCTTTCAGAGGAGACAGGAATGTATCCAAATCTTGGGATACAATTCCTAGTTCTGCCGTGAAAGGAACTCTACTACCCGATTTCTCGGGGTAGAGTTGACTCCACCATCCAACTCTCGTGTATAAAGGCTCTTCCTACTATCTGAGGAAGACCCTTCTATCCCACGAAGAGTTCTGAGTTGTCTGATGTACGCGTCAAAAGCGTATGAGCTCCCTGATGTTGGTGTCAGCAGGATATTCTCCACAGCATCCACATCACCAATGCCAGTTCTAAAGAAAGTTTTCAGCCGAATTCCTGCAGAAAGCATCAAGGAAGAAGAGATTAAATCAACAGAAATATCATTTGGCACGCACTGGCAAGTCAAGTGTGCATTATTCAGTCAGAAACAAAAAGCCCATTTTCAACAGCGACAACATAGTATGCGTACTATACTGGACTTACCTTCAAGTTTGGTGCTAAGGATTGGCAAACCCATGTTTGATACAGTGTGCAGAAATCGAACATTAGAAAACATTGCTTTTCTGTTTGAGAATGAAATCTCCCAAAAATTTCATGCTCAGAGAAAAAGAAGAAGAATGGGAGATTAGTATCTGTGAAACTCATCTATCTATTTAAAGGACAAAGTACAAGCCTATTCTTGGAAAAGATCCACGTAAATAGCGCTCATAAATTATGGAATGAGTGTCACGTGTGCTTTGGAAGACAGCGCAACATTGAAAACAGTCAAAGAGTGCTAATTAACATTCTTCATTAATGCACGCTGTTCAAACACAAAAGTTGTACTACATTCTTCAAGACAGGCACTGATGGCCTTACAAAAGACAAAAGAAGAAGTGCAACATTTTCAAAAGAAGACAAAAGTACAAAAGACACGCTCTATTTAGCAGAGCGACTGAGCTTAGTGCCCAGTTCTTCTACGCTCTTAACCCCCATGCGGTGTAACAGAGCCTTCAACATTTCACGCTGCTCTGCAAGGCTGCGTCCGTCAGAAGAAGACGAGCCATCCAGACCAAAATAGCTCAGAAAATTCTTGGCTAAATGCATGGGATCGTCTTTGAACTCGAAGACTAGGGGCTCCGGTTCCTTACCCTCAAAAGTGGGATCACCATGGGAACAAAAACCCAACGTGCGTGCTTCTTCTTCAGCTTCTTCCTTTGGTGTCATGTTGACGTAAGATGGAGATTAAAAATGAATCTTCTTCCTGTTTATATAACAGAGCTCGCCGGCGGTTCATATTCCACCATAAATTGGATACAATCAGTCTCGGAGAACGAAGAGTCATTATGACATTTAATAAGTTCGTTTGGATATTTTCAAAGAACTTCGAAGTCTTTTCGACTTCCGAAAAATTTGAAGTCATCTCAGCGTGACTGATTTCATTTTATCATCTTATTTTTCAAAGTATTTCGAAAATTTTGAAGTCTTTTCAATTTTCGAAAACTTTGGAGGGGGTCTTGTAGGTCTTTAAAAATGACAGTCACGCTGAGTTGATCAGGACAGAGTCAAAAGTCACGCTCAGTTGATCCAGACAATATTTACAAATTACGCTGGGGAACAGCTCATCATTTGTCAGAGAGTAATTATGACTGACAGCACGACAGTCGAAGAATGTCTCTTTATATGCCACGTATGCACAGAATTCGAGAGATCACAGCCGTCTATTGCGTGATTTTCGAAATCTTCTTCAGCAAGACTCAACCTTCGTCATGTTGGCGTACCAAAAGAGCTTCTTGTCATTTAATGCGATTGACAAAAGCAATCACTGTCAGAGATTTTGTGTCAGTCAAGGCACGCCAAATCAAGACAGCTGGCAGTTCTATCTCAAGTCTGCGTGTATTTGTGAGATCTTCATCTCAAACGTGCGTGGATTCTGAAGTTTTCTTCCTCAAGTCTGCGTAGATTTTGAAGCATTTTTGCCTCGAGTCTGCGTGGATCCTGAAGCTTCTTGCCCCAAGTTTGCGTGGATTTTGAAGCTTTCTACACCGAGTTTGCGTGGATTTCGTCTTCAACAAGTCTGCGTAGATTTCATCAAATTGGAGTACGTGGCAGCCATGCCACTGATCTCTCGCCTGCATGTCCTGTAACTTGCACACGACTCATGCATGATCGCCATGTGTCCAATAGTTACAGGCCACGTCCAGTAACTTCTCACAACCTTGCGTATGTTAAATCCTGCATGATTTTCAACTAAGCACAGGCTGTGAAGACAGTTATCTTTTCAGTTTTATTTTTGACTCTATAAATAGAGTTCTTTTTCTCATTCATGGTACAGATACATAGTTATCTACTGTCAAAATTTTGAGAGCTTTTCTTCTTCGTATAGTCCAAGGGATAAAGTGATCGTCTTCTAGATCAGATTCCCACAGTTGTAATTTTCCCAGAAACACAATAAATAAAGGAATTTATTTATGGAAAACACACATATCATATTTATGCCCGTAGGCTACAACATCAAGGAAAATACCAAAACACGAGCTAAACACGTTTTCGGGACTAAACGTTACAAGAAGAGAATTTACATATCAGTGGGAGGATGAAGAAGAAACCCACTGAGGCACTCTGGTGCTCCGATTGGTCACCGTCGAGTAGATGGTACGGTAGATCCTTCGGGCTCTTCTATCAGAACCTGGCCATGCAAAACCAGTGGGGTCAGACCCCAAATAGCAAGTACCACAAAGGAGGCCGAACTATGAACTTAAAACCAGCAATCATTAGCAAACAACAAGCAAATAAGTAAAGGAGGATCGAGATTTGTGCAGTACCAATGCACTTATCCCGAACATAGGGAGACAGTAAGTAAATCATCATTTGACATAAAGTAAACTGGAGAACATGTTAAATAAATCGAACTAGGAAGGTGATATACGATGAGATAACCATGGGACTATTCAGATAACCAGGTTACAACCCGTAAACCAAACAAGGACCGGGGTTGTAATCCTTCGTCTGAACGGAACTTGGTTTCCCCTACCATTTATCGGCAAGATAAATATAAGAAATCTGGACATGTAACATTCAGGTACAGGATCAAGACAAGACTTGCACTGAGTAGACTCCATCCAATCAATCACGGCCAATTATTGCCTACGACTTTCTACATTAACTAACTAGGGTTGTCACAAGCCTAGTTACTAGCAAGATGCAAAGAGATTTTCAAGTCCAATTACCCGTTTGTTACTACCTGAGTGACCCCAGCAAAGAAAAGAAAAAGATAGCATGATATAGCAGACACACTGTAGTAAGATACATGTGTCCTAAGGTACCACACTCGACGACGGGCTGGAAGTACGCTCATCTCGACGGATAGCAACAAATCCCATGTATATATATATAAGGCCGGGGTCAAAGGGGCAACAGGTAACTGGGAAAGTCTCTCCATGAACTACTTGATCAATCTAGTCATTAACCTAGCCAGATTCAATATGAATCCCTGACCGTGGGAAATCAGGAATTCATGTCCTAGACATGATGCAAGACTTGACGGTAGCTTATACAAGCACATTCAATACAACACCCACGGTGTCAGGATACTAATTAATTCTTGTCAGGAGTGCGCCACGACGGACCACTATCATTATCATTATTACTTATCAAGAGTGCGCCACGACGGGCCACTATCAAGAATTATCATGTCAAGTTCACTTATCAAGTTATCATGTCAATTTATCAGGTCAAGTTATCATGTCAGGAGTGCACCACGGCGGGTCACTATCAAGTCATGCCAATTATCAAGGAGAAGAGAAACTTGCACAATTAAATAATAATATATTAATAATATATATATTCTTGAAGCCAGGAAGAAACTCTACAACTTTCATGTTGGAAGTGGGAAGAAATTCTGACCACAATCCAGGCAAATAAAATATTTAAACAATCAAAGTGGGACCCATGCGGTCCAAAAGTGGGAGAACAATTATGCGGTCATAGAGAGTGGGAGGCCACCCATGCGGCCAGAAAATAACAAAAAGGGGCCATGCGGCCAAGAATGGGTGGGAGGCCATGCGGCTCCAAAATTAAATGCCAGCAAGAAATATTTCCGCAATCATAAAAGATAAAGAGAGTGGGACCCGTAATGAATGCAAGCTTCCACTTTGCAAGCAAAACAATGGAAAAAAGGGGCACGTGGCCAAATAATAAAATGATGACTGCCAGTAAAAGAGTGGCTCACGTGGCCAAAATATTAGATAGTGGGGGAAGGGAACCTATGCGGCTCACATTAGATTCCATGCAAAAATACAACATGCAAGAAATAATAATATTTAATAGCCAAAGGCTATGCGGCTCTGCATCAAGCAATTGCTAATGCTATAAATGTCCATGCGGCTCACCCTCACATTTGCTTGTATGAAAGTACAATAAATAATAATAAAAAAATAATGGCCAACACACATTAGTGCTAAAGCATTTAAACTAAGGGTGATGCTTGAATGCAAATGCATTAAACGCAAGGCCTTAAATGCAAATACCTAAGAGGTTAAGGCTAAAGCAAGTGCATTAAATGCAAAGGGCTTAAATGCAAATAAAATATTAAACTATTAGAGCCTATGCGGCTGACCTTTCTTAAAAAGGTGCATTAAAGTATTTTCTATAACTATAAGGCTTAAAGTGCAAAAAAAGCACTCAATGCATATAATACTAAGTTCTTAATGCTTAAAGTGACTTTATTCCATTCCTATGCGGCTGGGGCTTTAGATGTTGTGGACTAAAATGCAAAAATGCATTTAATGCATTTCTTATGCGGCTTGAGCTCCCAGAGAAAGCATTAGGAAAAATTGTATTCAGATGATGCTTTATCCAGAAGCTTATGCGGCTACCTCCAAGAAAGTGTATTAAATACATAATATACATGCGGCTCATTTGAGCAAGTCTGCATTAGAAAAGTGCATTCAAGTAATGCTTGTCCCATGCGGCTAGTGGAAAAATGCTAAAAATTGCATTCAATGCATTCTGACACAAGCAATTATTTAATATGCTAGCAAAAGTGCATTTAATGCCATTTCTGAAGCAAAACATTATCTAATGCTTTTGCATTATGGAAACAAGCAGGGCATTTAATGCTTTTAGGAAGGCATGCGGCTGGTGTTCAACAATACATTAAATGCAAATTCTCATGCGGCTAGCTCATAAATGCCATCATGTTAGGAAGCAATTAATGCTGCCATGCCCATGCGGCTAGGCAAGACTCCTACGGCCGAAACTAATGCAAGCCAGCAACATTTGCCAACTGAGAATAAATTCATAGAAAATGCCATGGCTTCTCCATACCACCAAACTTCCAACCGGAGTCCAAATTCGGACTTCCATAGGTCAATTCGGGGTAGAATGAATTCTCTACAACATGAAACCATCAACTAGCAAAATATGCAAGTTTGACAGATCAAAACCCAGGAAAACCGAAAATACCACAAAGCTAGATCTACAACAATCCACTCGGTAAAACCGAAAATTTTAAGTTCTAAAGATGCTTAGAATCATGTAAGGAAGAAGATGGAACAAACAGAAATAAATTTGTTCAAGGTTCGGCAAGGTGTACTTGCCTTGGGCTAGAGGAAGAAGATGAAGATGGAATGAAAATAAAAATAATGGAGGAGAGAGAGAGGTAGGTGGCTTATATAACAAGCCCAAGCAATCTCCACCATTCATTCCTCTCCACTAAATCTAAACCATACACCTCATCTCATGAGAAACCAAACTAAATCAAACCAAGTCAAAGTGGAATCGAACCAAATAAAACCAAGTCTAAGTTAAACCAAGTCATGAAAATCCTACACTTAGGAAAATTTTAAAATATCACGCAAATCGAGAAATACGAAATACGGCTCAATAAACACGTATCCGTATAAAATACCGATACAGTGAGACGGGTCTCACACCAGGACACGGGGACGCTCGTCCAGTATTTGGACACGTAAATTAGTGTTCGTGCGTGACGTGCATAGCACGGACAATCCTGTGTCCCTAACTGTCCGGACACAGGATTGATTTTTATTATTATTTTATATGTTAATTAACCTAACCTAAATAACTATAACCTAAACCTAATCCTAACACAACCCTCGGGCTGACCCCCTGGCCAGCCCGACCTAGTCTAAACCCCCCCCCTCCGCGCGCAGTGGGCCGAGCTCAAGCCCTGAGCTGCTGAGTTTATTTCTTTTTTTTCTTTTTTCTTTTTCTTTTCTTTTGTTATATATATATATATATATATATATATATATATATATATATATATATATATATATATATATATATATATATATATATATATATATTGTTATATATATATATATATATATATATATATATATATATATATATATATATATATATATATATATATATATATTTATATATATATAATTGTATATATATATATATATATATATATATATATATATATATATATATATATATATATATATATATATATATATATATATATATATATATATATATATGTATATACTGTATATAGGCAGTATTTTATATATGTATATATATTTTTATACTTAGTAAATTTTTTATACATATATTTGTATTTATATACATATATGTATATATGTATATATTTTCATATGTATATATATATATATATATATATATATATATATATTATATATATATATATATATATATATATATATATATATATATATATATATATATATATATATATATATATATATATATATATATATATAAAAAATATATATATATATATATATATATATATATATATATATATATATATATATATACAATATTTGTATATATATATATATATATATTATATATATATATATATACTTTATAATTGAGTATTTTCTTATATATATATATATATATATATATATATATATATATATATATATAAAATATATATATATATATATATATATATATATATATATATATATATATATATATATATATATATATATATATATATATATATGTACTTTTAACATATATATGTATATATCCACTATGTATAATTTTACCTTATTAAAATATTAATATTTATTTTGCACTTTTACCAATTTGTATTTTAGTATATTTAAATTACTGCAACCATTTGGTGTCCAAGCCTAGCATGGGTTTTTTGGGCCCAAATATGTTTTCACACATTCAAGACCTGTACAAGTCATATTGGACTTGATTTATGGCCTTGCGTCCTGTATTTGAACTTTGGTTCAAACTATGTACATGGACAAAATACGCAGATAATTAATTATTTTAATTTCAATTATGTGCAATGCTATTTTTGAATTTCTAAAATACTTAAAGTACTGTTACAATTCTGGAAAAATAGTATTTAGATACTATGTTAATTTAGCTAATTTAGTATAATTTTTATAGTATTTAATTTACAGTTTTGCCACTAGTTTGGCATATGAAACCAAAACTCATTTTCTGTATACTTAGGAAAACTGATTTTTATAAAATACTTGTACTGGTTAATAAATTCCAGAAAAATTATAATAAATTTCTATAATTAACAAGGATCATTTTGGTACTTTACTTTGAGTAAAAATAATCTTTTTGTCTATCTCAAAAATTATTAAAACACAATGATTATTTGATTTATTTATTGATTAATTACGACTTGTAACTTTTTGTGTTACTTTGAGTTTTAGCCGTGTTGAACCTCACCCCTCACTAGTGTAAAGACCCTAGAAAGTTAGTTAAAGTAGTGTGTCACCCCACATTGGTCTCCGATGCCAAAGTCATCATTTTGGCTAGGTGCCCAGTCCCAAGTCGTGTTGCACCAATTAGTGTCCTAGTGTTTTAGCTTAGTGTAAAAACTAAGTTTATGTATTTATTTCTACAGTGATGAGTTACCAGCTATAGCACTTTTATTGCAGCTTGCTTTGCTTTGCTAGAGACAATCTACAAACTTTACATACTGTTACATAAATGAACTGCTAATCCAACCATGATAAATGCTGATCCTTGGAGTAGCAAGTTAAAATGTCACATGTTGTACTTTCTATTACTACCATGCTTAGAACAGCCTTTATGTATCTCTCACATGATTAGAATATGGGTTATGGGGAAACTGACAGTTGAGTACGTGATCATGTCCCCCTATAGTAGCGAGCGAGGTCGCATTTTATATGCATACCTTGCCGCAGGCCATTATCTCGCATTTCTATACGGATGTACACCTATGCTTATTAACTTGTACGTATGTACATTTTATTTACATGTACCACAGTACATTGTACATCTATTGACCGATCACGTACCTGCTACAGTTTTAAACATTACATATACATCTGTCTCTATGACATATGTGTCCTTGCCATGATAGATTGTGTGATGCCATATTTCCGGTTATTTCTTTTATGTTCATTTCCATGTTTCATATGCTAGTCTTGCTCCCGTCCTGACAGGATAACGTTGTAGGTGTCCTTACTGAGGAGGAGTTACTCTGCGACTCATATTATGGGGATACTACCGAGGACCCGGCTTTGTCATACGAGGATGTTCCTGCGGGGAGACTCGTCTAGTTTGCATAGCTGTTTGGGATATTTAGTGTAGTCATGTATTAGGCTACATATTTTGTAACTGGACATGTATCCAGTCTTACATTTCAGATCACTTGTACTTTGGACTTATTTCCATATATGAGACGACTTTTGTGTTTGGATCATTTATGACTTTTATTCACTTATAGAACTGTTAGCACATTTAGTCTTATCCTGTTGTCTTTAGAACAGCTTACTACGTTTTATCTCAAGCGTAGGCTGGACATGACTCGGCCCGGCCCAACAATTTGGGTAGCGGGTCGTGACATATTTTTAGTGGTGGCCAATGCAGGTCCGAGACTAAACTGTTTGGTTACATTATTGTACCAAGCATACCTGCAATTTGGAACTTAAGGTAATTAGACAACATTAGGAATGACACTTAGAACATCTAAAGGAATGCTAGGATTGCAACATAGGAAAATATCACATGCTTGCTATTATAATTAGATTTTCTTGTCTATGATTGCTTACTTTAAACAAGTCCTTATAAGTTCTTTTTATTTGTAATTAGATGGTGCTTACTCGTTCATCCCAGTCTTTTACACCTGAGAATGGCACACTCCATATGCAATCAGCTGACCAGTTGACTGATACACCTCCACCTACCACATTCCCCCACTCCATAGATCCACAAACCCAGATGCCTCTACCACCCTCCACATCACATGTCCAGCAGAACCCAATACTTCCACTACCCCCTATCACCATAGCTACCCAGGCTTCCGTCATACTCGACGGGAACCAGCTGCTCACTCTGATCCAGGGGTTCCTAACAACCCATCAGGAGCAGACTGTCCTACTCCACCAGAGCATGGAGCGTTCTGAGGGACGTTTCGTGGTCCCACCACCTGTAGAGCTACGACAGAGAGCGGGGACGATCAAGAACTTCATGGGTCTGAATCCCAAGGAGTTCTCAGGGACTGAGGGTATAGTAGTAGCAGATGACTGGCTAGACTCGGTAGAGAAGAAGCTTCTTGGAGTTAGGATGCCGGATGACCTCCAGGTCGAGGCAGTGGGATTTCTGCTGATAGACTTGGCAGGAGTCTGGTTCCGGAATGAGCCGTTGTTTGTGAGAGGGAGGGCCACTTGGGATCAGTTCAAGACCCAGTTCAAGAAGAAATTCTTTTCGACCACTGCTAGAGTAGCCATGGGGCTACGATTCCAGAACATCCAGCAGGGGAACCATTCTGTTGATGACTATACGGCAGAGTTTAGTTGCCTGAGCCATTTTTCTCCTAGTCTGGTTGTAGATCCAGAGGAGATGACCCGTAGGTTTTGCCATGGTCTAGTTCCAGACATCGACATTCTTATAGTGGCGAACGGTACGACTGACTACTACCATAGCCTAGAGTTGGCCCGGAGCATTGAGAAGCGTCTTCTGTCTAGCAAGAGGCCGGCTTCTGTACATCATGAGGGACCATCCAAGCGTCAGGCTTTCCAGCAGAGAGCACCGACGCCGCCCCAGCAGACTTACCGTCCCCCTACATCACATCACCCGACCCAGCCAGTTAGAGCCCCGGGACCCCGACATCAGCAGCAGCAGCAGAGGGGAGCTATATGTTCTTTCTGCGGAAGACCAGGGCACGACAGCTCCATTTGCAGAAAGAGGTTGAAGCAGTGCTTAGTCTGTGGGTCTGCCACCCATCAGATTCGGGACTGCCCAGTAGCGAAGCCTAGAGGACCGCTCCCGACTCAGCAGCAGAGGTTTGGGCAGCATCTGCAGTAGCAGAAGGAACCTCAGGGGAAGGTTTATAGTCTAGCTCTCGAGCCGGAGCAGGTTTCGGAGCCAGATTACTTAGCTGACGTCATCACAGGTCATGTTTATTTGCATACTTTTCTAGCTCTATGTTTGTTTGATTCTGGTGCATCTTATAGCTTCCTATCATTAGAGTTTATGCATAAACACCATCTAGTAGCTTCACCTACTGCGAAGATTAGTAGAGTAATGACGGGAGGAGGACCAGTGCCTATTAGAGCTATCTATAGATGTTCTATTTTTATAGCCGGGAGAGAGTTCAGGGGACGATTCTTTGTGATGCCACTCCCCGATTATGATATCATATTGGGGATGGACTGGCTGAGCTATGCCCATGCATCTATAGATTGTCATGAGGGTAGTATTTTGTTCAGTCCCCCAGGCACAGCACCCTTCAGTGTCAGGAGGACAGGGCCGGAGATCAGCCTAGAGCCGAACTATTGTACAACAGTTGGGGACGTAGCACCGCCACACCCTATCATTAGGGAGTTTATGGATGTATTTCCAGAGGTTCTTCCAGGGCTTTCATCTGACAGAGATGTGGAGTTCACTATAGATTTAGTGCCGGGTTCATCACCAGTATCTCGGACTTGCTATAGAGTGAATCCCAAGGAGGCCGTAGAGATGAAAGAGCAGATTGATGACTTGTTGAAAAAGGGTTTCATTCGATCCAGTGCTTCTTCATGGGGAGCGTCAGTGCTCTTTGTGCCTAAGAAGGATGGTACAGTCCGGTTGTGTATTGACTACCGGACCTTGAATGCCATCACCATCAAGAACAAATATCCTCTGCCCATGATAGATGATTTGTTCGACCAGTTGAGCGGGGCGAAGGTGTTTTCCAGGATAGACTTGAGATCCGGGTACCACCAGGTGAAGGTTAGGGCAGCAGACATCCAGAAGACGGCGTTCAACACGAAGTACGGGCAGTACGAGTTTTTGGTGATGCTATTTGGTCTCACAAATGCGCCAGCTATCTTTATGAATCTGATGAATAAGACATTTCACCAGTATCTGGATAAGTTCGTCGTAGTGTTTATCAACGACATCCTGATATATTCGAAGACGCCAGAGGAGCATGCAGAGCACTTGCGGATAGTTTTGGGGATTCTGAGGCAGGAGAGATTGTTTGCCAAATTGCCAAAGTGCGAGTTCTTTTTAGACCGAGTGGAGTTTCTCGGCCATGTAGTCACTGGAGATGGAATCTCGGTGGATCCCAGGAAGATTGCTGCAGTTGAGACATGGAAGGCTCCGACGTCAGTTTCAGAGATCAGGAGCTTTCTGGGTTTAGCAGGCTATTATAGAAAGTTCGTCCAGGACTTTGCTAGGATAGCCGAACCCATGACGAAGCTGATGCGGAAGGACGCAGAGTACATCTGGTCAGAGGACTGCCAGGCAGCGTTTGAGGAGCTGAAGAGGAGGCTGACGACCGCTCCAGTTCTGACATTACCTTCAGGTTCTGGAGGTTTCACCATTTACAGCGATGCTTCTGGGAAGGGGCTAGGATGTGTCCTACAGCAGCATGGGAAAGTGATTGCTTATGCATCTAGGCAATTGCGGACTCATGAGCGGAATTATCCTATCCATGACCTCGAGTTAGCTGCGGTGATCTTTGCACTCAAGTTATAGAAACATTACTTATACGTAGAGCGTGTGGAAATCTTTACTGACCACAAAAGCTTGAAGTATGTGTTCACGCAGAAAGCGCTGAACATGAGGCAAAGACGATGGTTGGAGTTGATGAAAGACTTCGACATCGATTTACAGTATCACCCCGGGAAGGTAAATGTGGTGGCGGATGCGCTGAGCAGGCATCCGATGGCATGGTACTTTTTGATTGATCGGCATTTGCGGGAGGATCTGGAGAAGCTCGGTATCGAGCTAGTTCGGCTAGGATCAGTGATACAGATGATGGCACTTGACATTCAGTCAGGTTTGATGGAGCAGATCCGGAAGGCACAGTCTACAGATGAGAGCCTTCGCAGACTTCGAGCCCTGGCTTTAGCTGGATTATTGGATGACTTCACTATATAGCAGAGGATGGATCCTTGAAGCATGGCAGCCGATTGTGCGTGCCGAAGGGAGAGCTGGTAGAGGCACTCTTGCAGGAGGTGCACCGATCGAGATATTCTATTCACCCTGGTGCTAACAAGATGTACCGTGACTTGCGGGAACATCTTTGGTGGCACGGGATGAAGAGGGATGTATCACGTTTCATCTCGAGATGCCTAGTTTGCCAGCAGGTCAAGACGGAGCGCCAGAGGCCAGCTGGTTTGTTGCAGCCGTTATCCATTCCCGAGTGGAAGTGGGAACACATTACGATAGACTTCGTCTCAGGGCTTCCTCGTTCCCAAGGAGGGAAGGATGCCATTTGGGTCATCGTGGACAGGCTGACGAAGTGTGCGCACTTCATACCCTTCAAGGTGGGGCTTTCCACCGAGAAGTTTGCGGAGCTATACATGCAGCAGATAGTTCTCCTACACGGAGTGCCGGTGAGCATCGTGTCGGACAGAGACAGCAGATTCACATCCCACTACTGGAGGAGCTTACAGGAGGAGTTGGGCAGTAGGCTCAAGTTCAGTACGGCGTACCACCCGCAGACAGATGGGCAGTCCGAGAGGACGATACAGACACTGGAGGATATGCTGATGACCTGCGTGCTGGACTTCGGAGGATCTTGGGAGAGCCATCTGCACTTGGTAGAGTTTTTATACAACAACAGCTACCAAGCCAGTATCGGTATGTCTCCTTTCGAGGCGCTTTATGGACGACGATGTCGCACACCGCTCTTTTAGGATGATGTTGGAGACAAAGTTATGCTTGGGCCAGAGATGATCACAGATGCAGCAGAGAAAGTCGGGATGATCAGAGACAGGCTCAGAGTAGCTCAGGACAGACAGAAACACTGGGCTGATGCTAGTCGCAGACAGATGGAGTTCGCAGACGGTGATATGGTGCTAGTGAAGATATCACCTACTAGAGGGACGATCCGGTTCGGACGAGGAGGGAAGCTGAGTCCCAGATACATCGGTCCGTTCGAGGTACTTGACAAGATTGGAGAGGTAGCTTACAGGGTTGTACTTCCACCCAACCTAGCAGGAGTTCACAATGTCTTTCACGTATCTCAGCTGAGGAGATATGTTCCAGACCCCAGTCATGTGCTAGATCATTCAGAGTTGGAGGTCGGACCGAGCCTTACAGTTTCTGAACAGCCAGTGGAGATATTAGACAGGAGAGAGAAGAGGCTGAGGAACAAGGTTATACCCTTAGTACGAGTAGCTTGGAGCCGTCACTCTCCAGGTGAATCTACTTGGGAGAGGAAGTCAGACATGAGGGAGAGATACCCTTACTTGTTTGATCCAACCGCTGCGAGGGAACCACCCGTTCCCGCTTGATACCTTAGAGGTTAGTTTCGATCATAGCCTTAGTCATTTGTAGCATTGCTTGCTATGTTAGAATATTATAGGGTCTTCAATCCTTGTAAATTTCGAGGACGAAATTTTTCAAGGAGGAAAGACTTGTAAGCCCCTATTTTTTAAAAATTATTTAATTAGTGTTAATTAATTATTAATATCATTTTTAGCCTTAAAATATTTATTATAATTTTTAGGAATTTTTTTAGAATTTTTAAATGAGTTTTAAATGAGTTTTAAATACTAAAATATCAATTTGTAATTTTCTAAAATATTTTAATATCATTTTGTAATTTTTAGAATTATTTTAATATAGTTTTGTAATTTATCAAATTGTTTTAATTATAGTTTGTAATAATTAGAATTGTTAATATATCAGTTTGTAATTAGATAAATTGTTTTAAGTGTGGAATACAAATTGTATTTGCATTTAGACTCTGTTAGGGCCTTTCTGTAAATAACCTAACTATAGGGGCCTAATTGCTAACCTACCCTACCCTCCCCCCCCCCACGATCACCCACTCCCTGCCCGACGACCGACGACCGACGACCCGGGCTGACCCCGCCATTTTCGGCCAGCACACACCCCCCGACCGACTCAACCCCTCTATTAAAACCCCCTCACTCCCCTCAGCTCGACCACCCCCACTTCGACCCACCACAGCCACCGCAGCCCCGTTCTTTCCCGAACCCTAAGCCCTAAAACCCTAACTCCGGCCATCTACCCCGTCCAGCCTTACCGACGAACGTCACCGCCCACAACCGCCATCATCCGACTTGCCGCGGCGAGACGACCGCAGCGCCACCGCCCCGACGCCTCCTCCGCCGGCCAGCACGCTCAAATCCCCCCCGACTAGCCGGACACGTGAGTACCGGGGCTCATTTCGTGTCGTCCGTGTCCCAAATACACGTACGTGGTTCGACAGGACACGGGGACGCTCGTCCAGTATTTGGACACGTGAATTAGTGTTCGTGCGTGTCGTGCATAGCACGGACACGTAGAATCCTGTGTCCCTAACTGTCCGGACACAGGATTGATTTTTATTATTTTTTTTATATGTTAATTAACCTAACCTAAATAACTATAACCTAAACCTAATCCTAACACAACCCTCGGGCTGACCCCCTGGCCAGCCCGACCTAGTCTAACCCCCCCCCCCCCCCCCCCCCCCCGTGCGAGTGGGCCGAGCTCGAGCCCTGAGCTGCTGAGTTTATTTCTTTTTCTTTTTCTTTTTCCTTTTTCTTTTCTTTTGTTATATATATATATATATATATATATATATATATATATATATATATATATATATATATATATATATATATATACAATTATATGTATATACATATATACATATATACATATATATATATATATATATATATATATATATATATATATATATATATATATATATATATATATATATATATATATATATATATATATATATATATATATATATACTGTATATAGGCAGTATTTTATATATGTATACATATTTTTATACTTAGTAAATTTATATATATATATATTTGTATTTATATACATATATGTATATATGTATATATTTTCATATGTATATATATTATTATATATATACTATTATATATATGTATACAATATTTGTATATATATATATATATACTTTATAATTGAGTATTTTCTTTTATATATATATATATATATATATGTACTTTTAACATATATATGTATATATCCACTATGTATAATTTTACCTTATTAAAATATTAATATTTATTTTGCACTTTTACTAATTTGTATTTTAGTATATTTAAATTACTGCAACCATTTGGTGTCTAAGCCTAGCATGGGTTTTTGGGCCCAAATATGTTTTCACACATTCAAGACCTGTACAAGTCATATTGGACTTGATTCATGGCCTTGGGTCCTGTATTTGAACTTTGGTTCAAACTATGTACATGGACAAAATACGCAGATAATTAATTATTTTAATTTCAATTATGTGCAATGCTGTTTTTGAATTTCTAAAAATACTTAAAGTACTGTTAAAATTCTGGAAAAATAGTATTTAGATACTATGTTAATTTAGCTAATTTAGTATAATTTTTATAGTATTTAATTTACAGTTTTGCCACTAGTTTGGCATATGAAACCAAAACTCATTTTCTGTATACTTAGAAAAACTGATTTTTATAAAATACTTGTACTGGTTAATAAATTCTAGAAAAATTATAATAAATTTCTATAATTAACAAGGATCATTTTGGTACTTTACTTTGAGTAAAAATAAGCTTTTTGTCTATCTCAAAAATTGTTAAAACACAATGATCATTTGATTTATTTATTGATTAATACTACTTGTAACTTTTTGTGTTACTTTGGTTTTAGCCGTGTTGAACCTCACCCCTCACTAGTGTAAAGACCCTAGAAAGTTAGTTAAAGTAGTGGTCACCCCACATTGGTCTCCTATGCCAAAGTCATCATTTGGCTAGGTGCCAGTCCCAAGTCGTTGTCCAATTAGTGTCCTAGTATTTTAGCTTAGTGTAAAAACTAAGTTTATGCATTTATTTCTACAGTGACGAGTTACCAGACATCTATAGCACTTTTATCGTAGCTTGCTTTGCTTTGCTAGAGGCAAGTACTTTCTACAAATTTTACATACTGTTACATAAATGAACTGCTAATCAACCATGATAAATGCTGATCCTTAGGGTAGCAAGTTAAAATGTCACATGTTGTACTTTCATTACTACATGCTTAGAACAGTCTTTATGTATCTCTCACATGATTAGAATATAGGTTATGGGGAAACTTGACAGTTGAGTACGTGATCATGCCCCCCCTATAG
>JANAVB010035817.1:5219503-5283583 GCA_029216955.1 Iris pallida | reverse complement strand
ATTATTTTCATGTTTTGGTTCACACATGGATAGGAATCTTAATTTATTAAGTTTTACTTTAATACCCTTTCACTAATTTCATGATGATTCACATGTTTGGGATGAGAGTTGAAAATTTGAAATAAATCGAGGGTATAACCGTCCAAACAAAATAGTCAAACATTCCTAGAAAACACAATCTATTCCCAAGGGGGGGCTTGGATAGCTTTCCCACATCCATGGGAATAGCTTTCCACCTAACCCCCTCCTATTCCCTCCTCATTCCCAATCCTAAACTTACCAAAATGGGTAAGGAATTCAAATCCCATTCCCAAGCCTCAAAAACTTGAACCAAACGCCCCAAAAGTTTCAGTAATTTTTTTTTGCCCTAGCCCTTAATCCTATCATAACCTGCATTTGGTTACACATTTCCATCTTCTTGATCATCATCTCACATAAACTGAAATGTATAGTCCATACTATACCTGTCTTTCTCCTTAGCATGTATTTGTGTTTCTATAGGCATAGTGGACATTGAGAGTACTCGAACTCAATTGTCGAAAGTGCAGGCATACATTTCCTTCATAGTAAATGTGTGTACATATCCTTAAGGAGATTCGTTACATCCTGCCATTCCCAATCCATCACTATCTTTTAGAATGTATGATTTAAAAAATATGAGTTTTGTATTGCACAATATCATCATCGTGATAATGCAACAAGTTTTTGAATAAGTCATGCAGTATCTTTACTAACATCATTCGCTTGCTTATGAACTGACGGCAATCTATGTTGCACGAATATGGACAGATATGGATGACACGATTGACAGTACACGGACATTTTCAGATAGGTAGAATATAGTCACCTATGAAGCATGGGTGCTCCATCCAGGAAGGCGTACCCGAATTGGTACTCCTGGGTACTTACTGCAGAAGTACTCAGAATTATATTTATTTGTATTTTCAATTTTGGGCATTTCTTTGGTATTTGTTGATATTTTCTAGTACACGTTATTGAATGACTTAAAATATAGCTTTGCTCAGAAATCTAAGTTTTCTTTATTTTTGAACTTAAACAACATAGTCTTTTGACCAAAATTTATTCGATGACTATGATGAAGAAATTTAGAATCATAGTATGAAGTCACAAAGATGCATTAATATTTAGTACCTGTACCACAGACTTTTAGAAATTACCGTATCGACATACCAGATACGCACCATACTGGGTACTTTATCGGTACCAATACTAGATAGTCACCTGAATTACGAGTATAGACATGGACACGGATATGTTCATGAAATTAATGTGGACACCATTTTTTGTATGCATGTAACATAGATGGGCCATCCATGGACTTCGCTTGATAAAGCCAAAAACAGAAGTATGTCGATATAAGAATGAAGTGTTACACGGACATGACTACTTCAGTTTCAGATGACCAATGTGCCTACACCTACAAACTACAATGACATATATCATTTGATAAAAGCGTTCTCAGCTGAACTAGGAAAGTGCCCAAACCAACGGTATCAGTACCTTTATGATTTTGCTCCAATATTCTTTCCCTTTAGGGGCAATGGGCAAATCAAGTACCGTGCAATTTATTAATCATTACACGATGTTCATCTATTATATCAGTAATTCCTTTTGACGAGAGTAGCCCCTAAAACCGATTTAATTGAGTATTCCACAGTCTTGGCGGATGTTGCCGTTAGTTCCGGTCTTGATCCTGACACGGCCAAGCTTCGTAATGGCAGTGACAAAGGCCTGTTTAAAAGCCTCCGAGTTGTTAGCCCATTCATTGACAGTCGGCCTGGACCTGGAGTCCACAAAGAGAGACTGGTCCGATGAGAAGAGACCCATGCCCTGCTGGAGGTTCTTGAAGTACTGGTTGTCGAAGGTCTGGGGAGTAATGGGGTCTATGCTGATGGCGATGCTGGGATCCACATTTTTGGGGCAACTTTCTTGTAGCTGGGCTGCATATGTCTTGTTGAGAGTAGGGTCCACCGGGGTTCCAGGTTTGAAGTTGTAGATTCGGTCGGCAAAGCAGTTGCAGTGAGAGAAACCCAGAGTGTGTGCAGCTGCAGCAGAGGGAGAATTGCATGAGGGGCAATGTTCAAATTTGGGCAAGTAACTTACTGGTACACATTTTTTTTAGAATTAGAGTGTCTTTGTTGTTAAGAATTCTTTTATGAACAGTTAAGTAACATAAGTATGCTGTTTAACACCTATTTTAGATAAAATGATCAAGCAGATGACAGAATTGGTTAGCTTAAACCACTTGAAGTGTACTAACGTATGCAGGGTGGTTAGGGATGCTATGCGTCGGCCGTAACTCCAATGGTTCCAAGTCTGTCGCGTAGGGTCTGGATTGTCTACATAGGCCATACCTAACCTGTTCTATAGAGTTGGGGTCGAGCCTGGATCGTTTCCAGGTTGGGTCCAGGTATTTTGCTACTACAACCTATAGGAAAAAAAATCTTATAATTTATATAGTTTATTTCTAATATTATTTCGGGTCAGATCTACAATAAGTATGATTTATGTGGACCTGAATCCTACCTGTTTTGAGGACCAAATATATTTTAGGAACATATTCTACCTGCCCGAAGCTGCGTTTGGGTAAAAACCAGGTCGGGGCCAAGCTGATCCGGTTCTTGTGGTCTAAAGAACAACCCTAGGGCTGTTTAACCCACAAGAGATATAACATAAAAGGCTGCCCAAACACACAACTAGAATAAATGGCCATTTAAGTGGTTAAGTTAAAACTAACTGCATCCGAGAAGCACATACACTCCCAAATCACCAAATCAATGTTATGTCTATGACGTGCCGAGAAGCACATACACTCCCAAATCACCCAATCAATGTTATGTCCATGACGTGTCCTTGATGGACACATATTAGGCACAACACAAACACTCCAAAACATACTAGAACCTAGGAAGCACGTACATTCAAAAATTGTGGACTGTGTCATATAGGACATATATTGGACACGTATTGGAGACAACTTAGACAATCTAAAATGCACCAGGACACACCAAAATAGGTGCTGTGTCCCGTGTCTGTTCTGTTGTATCCTTTCTGTGCAACATCTAGAACATTCTAATATCAGTATTGTGTCAGTACTCTACACATTTTAATCGACACAGTCAAGGGTTTGAACTTTGAACATCTCAAACTTGTGTGTAATACCTATCCAAATGTCAAAACCCTGGGCAACAAGGACAAGACTATTTAATTTCTTCCTTTGTTAGCATTGTACAAGTCGTAAGCATACCTTTAATTATAAGATCCAATTGCATATTCCCACAATAAGAAAACTAATGGGAAGTTCGACTCTAGACCTATATCAATTATTTTCTGTTTATTTATTAGGATCATCCATTTGTCTTCACTTCCTAATCAATTCTGAAGGTGGGATTTTTGGAGGAGAGTGCTTGTTTATGTGTTTTTCAGAACCTCCTTCAATTTAGACTAGCTCAGGCTCTTACCTGAGAGAGCAATCATGTCCGTCTGAGAAAGCCCATTTGCCGCGAAAATCGAGTTTAGCTGGTCAACATTGAACGATGGCTTCGGCAACTTGCCCTCAACGCTAGACGCGACTGAGCTCAGCCCATCCAATCTCCCCAACTCTACTGCATATGACGGACCCCCAGCCTAAGATACCAAACCCGGAAAACACTACTGTTATACATGGAACTAATTTGTATTACATAAGAAAGAACCAACAAGCACAACCAACCAGAGCTATGACGTCTCGAGTGGCCATCGCTAGGATATCAGCGCACGACACTTTGTTCGTGCACTGAGGCACGGCATCCACCGCTGCCTTGGCCCTGATAACTGTATCGAATCCGTCTCCTGCCAACGAGATGTTGTCAGGGTGGTCCTTCTCGGCCGTATTAGTGGGAGTGGAAGCTACAATAACCGAAGCGTCGCAGCCCTACACGCGATGAGAAAACAGGCTCAAGGACATACTTGTAGAATTATGATTGGATCTAAATCTTTTGGTATCTTTACCTGAACAATGCAATCATGGAAGAAGAGGCGTAGGGTGGCGGGGACGGTAACAAATGTCTGCTGGAATTTGGCGGTGACGGCATTCCTCACGATGGTCTCGACGTTGGGGCAAATGTCGGCATAGTAGTTTTGCCTTAGCTGCGCGGAACCAAGCTGCGAAAATAAGCACAAGTCTAGTGTGAAGAGCAACAAGGCCACTTTTAAGTTTCCCATCTAGGGATATAGAAAGATGTGTACGAGTTGTGTTGAAATTTGGATGGTACTAGAGAAGTGGGGGATGTATAGAAGGATGGTCAAGCCAGTTGGCTTGAGAATGTCCTGTGATTTTTAGATTTTTAACGAAGAGAAGAAGAGATGTGATTGATCCACGTCAAGACTTGATCATCCAGTTGTTTTTTGGCTGGCAGGACTTTTATAATGACTACTAGCCATTTGGAGAACATCAAATGATATGATACTATGAGACATAATAATAGCAACAAAGGAGGATGATGAAATCAAGATAAGAGAGATCTAGAGGTTGACAAGAGGCAGCTGTAGATAGTAGGTGTATTAGTAAAGGGGAACTTAAGCTAGGAAACACAGGTGGTGGTGGAGGTTTGATTCTTGATTTTGAATATGTATTTCTGATATGGGATGCTTGTAGTGGCTGGTCTTCTTTTGTTGTTACTTTGGAGTCAAGTGGGTTCCTAGTCATGTAAATTTGGGGTACAGTGCATGTGAGTCTGATTTTTGGCAAGATCATTTGAACCGTTAGTGAACTGGGGGTTCCTTGTACTGAAGTTCTGGGTGCAATGCATTCCAATGCATTTGAAGTATGATTCTTGTTTCCCTTCCTCTTTCTGATACACGATATTCCTTCCTCTTAATTTGGATGGAGTTGGACTCCTAATTTTCTTGTACCGGCTATAGTTTCATATTAAGTCCAGGTCTTCTGTTATCCATGGTGTTATGTTTGTTTCCTTATCGCTCAAAATTCGGGTATTGATGCAAGACTTTACTGGCCAGATCTTTTAACCTTTTCTGCAGAGGGGTTCCAGAGGGTGTTGCTTGTCGATAAAGCTTGATGTTTGGAGGATGTGGGAGAGTCGGCAAAAACAAACCTCTATATGTATTGAGAGTAGGTCTGCACCCATCTTGACCCTTCTAGACCCTGCATTAGCGGGAGCTCTGTCGTGACTTTCAGAAAGAACTTTGCACTCTAGGTAAATTTGATGCTGATGTTCTCTGCAAATCATTATGTCAAACTTTATTTGCAACTCTAATTGTACAACTAAAAGTAATGTCTGGAGTATGTGAGCTTGGCTAAATTTTTTTGACCTCCTCTCCTACTGGCCGAATCTCTCTAGGCTTTGTTAAAGTTCGATGCTTGTGTTGAACTGAAGAACTAGGCTACTGCAGTTTAGTAGGTAAATACTTAGGAAATTGAGTATCACCAAAACCTCTAGGCACATACCCAGACTTGACATCATTATCATGGGAATCATATGTGCATATGATCTTGAAGGTCACAGTCGCATAGGGGTTTCACCTACAACTCCCTACTTGTGAAGTATTGAGAGAGAGAGAGGTTTATAGTGGGTATGAAAGGGACCCAATTTGCACTCTTCTAGGTTCAGCCATGTTGCAGGGTGAAATATAAGACACAATAAGGACATGACGACCCGTAACGACATATTGAAGTATTTCTAGTGTATTTTGAAGTTTCTGTTTCGTGTCCAACATGTGTCTAGCTAGCAAGTTATGACAAGGACATGGTCTTGGTGCCTCCCTAGGTTCAGCTGTATAGTGGTTGATATTAGGTTGTTTGTTATTACATCGCCAGATTAATTTTTCCAGATAGATTAAGGCCTCGTTTGGTTGGAATCGTAATCGTAATCTTAATATAATCAAATGATTTTCTTTTTTCTTTTTTCATTTGATTACATTACGATTACAATTAAATTACAGTGAACCAAACAGGATCTAACTTGTAGCATCCTAGGTTTATTGCAAAAGATGAACTTAATAGTCAGTTATGTCAACTTCAAATACTCCAAAAGGGCACCTAATCTAGTCAGTTACTGCGAATACCTTTGGGACTGCAATCATGGCTATCGAATTGTACCTAAAACCCTAAAATTGGATCACAACTTTTTAGTGACATGTAGGTTAGACCAATTCAGGCTTAGATACCTACTGCGTCCAATAATGTAAGATGCATACAAGTGAGATTGTGCCTTTGCCAATTGTTTTGCACATCTTTGGTCTCAAATTTCATTAGTTCCATATGGCTCAAGGTTTGAGTATATTAGACACTAGTATATAATTTTATAGGGTCCGACTATTGGCACCCCACCCATTTCTAAGTACACCCCAAAATTAAATTTAAAAAAAAAAAAAACCTAAAAGTCCTATTCTACCCCCGCTGAGTACACCCCACTCTCCTCCCTCCCCCCTCCTCCTCCTCCCCGCCGCCTCTCCTTCTCCTCCGACCAGTCCCCCTCCTCCTCCCCGCCGCCTCTCCTCCCCCTCCGACCAGTCCCCCCCCCCCTCCGCCGCATCTCCTCCGACCCCCCCACCCTCATCCCGACCCGCCGCCTCCTCCTCCTCCTCCTCCTCCGACCCTCCCCCCCACCCATTTCCTCCTCCTCCTCCGACCCCCCCTCATCTCGACCCTCCTCCTCCTCCTCCTCCTCTTCCCCCTCTCCGATTCCCGACGACCGCGACCCAAAAAAAAATTCGAACGAAGGAGGAGGAGCCGGGGGGAGGGGGGGGGGGGGTGGGGAGGAGGAGGAGGAGGAGGGGGGGGGAGGGAGGAGATGCAGGGGGGTCGGAGGAGATGCGGCGGAGGGGGAGGAGAGGCGGCGGGAGGAGGAGGGGGACTGGTCGGAGGGGGAGGAGAGGCGGCGGGGAGGAGGAGGGGGACTGGTCGGAGGAGGAGGAGAGGCGGCGGGGAGGAGGAGGAGGGGGGAGGGAGGAGAGTGGGGTGTACTCAGCGGGGGTAGAATAGGACTTTTAGGTTTTTTTTTTTTTTTTTATTTAATTTTGGGGTGTACTTAGAAATGGGTGGGGTGCCAATAGTCGGACCCAATTTTATATTACTTGGAAAGAGCAAACATTATTTTCTTAATTTTTTATTACTTGGAACGAACAAACAACAACATTTTAATTTTTTTTTCCCTATATGTAATTATCTAACTACCTATGTAAATTTAGTAAACATTTTAATTAGTAAACATAGATAAAGGGTTTTTTTTTGGAACAAAAACTTTTAAGTCCGTGTCATTGCACCAAAACTCGGATAGCTTGTTAAAGTCCGTGTCATTGCACCAAAACTCTAAGAATTTATCACGAGGGTTAGGTATTCAAATTATTCCAATATGTGAAGAGGATAGAAGCATTGCCGCAAGTAGCAAAATGTTTTAAGATTGGAGTGCTGGTGTCTCGTCTTCTCAAAAATTTTTTGTTTTTTGTTTTTGGTTTATGTTCTGATTAGTATATAGTTGGGGTCCTTCTTAGCAATCACCCGATTAAAACTCGTATTGTAAACGAATTTTTTCGTATCTTTCAGAAACGTATAATACTTGCGTACTTTTGACAGATTTAAATCAGTACGTAAATTTTAAGCATGCGAAGTTTTAAACGTGTTTCGTATAAATTATTGAAAAATTTGGCCAAAAAACGTGGTGGGAACCTGTTTAATTAACCAAATTTGACGACATACGTAAGAATGTGAAGTTTCTAACCACAATATTTTTATTTTTCGAATATTTGACCGATTTTTTGAATGTATTTTATTTGCACTGAACCGATTTATACTCGTATATTTGTCGTCCCAAATTTTTTTCGTTTGTCCAATTGCTAACAAGGGGTTGGGGTGCTATATTATTTCCGTTTGGTGCTCTTGTCAGTTGCACCATTTTGGAAGCTTGCTGCTGTCAGCTCTCTTGATAATGAATACACATTGAAAGCTCTTTTGTATTATGACATGACGGACAAAAATAGAGGGAACTCTCTGTACTAAAATTCCTTGGCACAGGTAGAACATGTTATTCTCTACATTGCACCGAGATTTTTTTTTTTTTAAATTTCACGTACACACACAATTGAGAGACTCGTACCTTACCGGCCCCTTCGAATGTCCACTCTAATACCACTAGACTAGAGAGTTCGGACATTGCACCGAGATTTGTAAGCAGACTTTCATGAAGTAAAATGATGGAAACTACTTGGTCCAATGCACTAGTTCAAATGTGTTCATAAAGTCACAAAGGTAGGTACATAGCCACCGATGAGAAGTTTTTATCAAATTTCCAACCTTGTCAATAATTGTAGAAAATAATTAAGTTGACTGGTAGTAGTTACTGATTGTGAATCTTATGTTAGTACGAGTTTCCAAATCATTTATTTCTTGTGTTTGGACTCCAAAGGAAAGGAAAATGGTTTCCAAAGATTAAAAAAATAGGGGGGGGGGGGGGGGGGGGGGGGGGGGGGGGTGATAGGTGAATGATTCTTCCACCCACCAACTCCAAAGATTTTTACTTTTCCATCCCAGAGATTCACTATTCCACTATTCCTTTCACTTTTCTAACCCAACTTGTTTCATTAATTATCTTTAATGAAACTGGAGGATGTAATTGGTACTAGATAGTTTTATCCACAAAGCAAGAAATTATTGATGGATTCATATTTTTCTATTTAAGTAAAAAGGCCATTATATTATTTAAAGAGAATTTGAGTTGTACTCCACTTTATTTATCCATATACGTGCAGTGCACCCCACTTCTTTACCATAAAGTACGAACCTTCTTCCAACTTTTGACAGAAACCGTCCATAGCTGACGGTCAACTCATTTGACCAAAATATTTGGACAAAAATACCCTTTCGTCTTCCTTCCCCCAACCTCTACCCCCGTAGCGCCGCGCACCCTCCGCACGTCCCCCCCCCCCCCTCCCGCCTCGCCGCGCGGCCCCCGCAGCCACGCGCCATGGCCACCGCGCACCCCTTGCGCCATGGTCGCCTCACCCGCGCCCCCCGCACCTCGACGGACCACGGAGGAGCTGCGGGGCCAGGAGGAGGGAGGGGGTGGGTTGGCGGCGGAAGAGGGAGGAGCTGCGGGGAAAGGAGGAGGGAGGGGGGGTGGGTTGGTGGCGGCCGGAGGAGGGAGGGGGTAGGGTCAACTGCTGGCGGGAGGAGGAGGGGAGGGGGTCGGCTGCTGACCGGAGGAGGGAGGGGGGGGGTCGGTTGGGTGGGGTTGTAGGAACGAAATCGTAAAGCAGAATACTCTAGAGGGGGGGGGGGAGGGTGAATAGAGTAGGCAGCGGAATATTGCTAATTAAAAAACTCGTTTGCAGTTAGATCACAGATATAATTATAATCACAAAATAAATGACAGAATAAAAGAGTGATCAGAAGGCAAACGCAAACACCGAGATTTATACTGGTTTTTCTCTTGTGAGGACTAGTCCAGTCGGAAGAACTCTAGCTTCCAGTTGAATCCACTATTGAAAAATTTCGCAAGTTTTCATACGAAGTCCTTACAACTTCTACAGACGCGAGCTTTGATACAAAGAACTCGACCAACTTCAATTGTGAATAGTCAATCTTCAATCAAGCCTCTGATTACAATCGCTCTGAAACTTTTAGACCGCACCGCATTGGCAAATCGACTAGAGGATTGTAACTGGCTTGGGATTTGAAAATTGAAGCTTTTTAGAACTCTTTGGAAGAAATGTAAGCTTTAGAAGAAAAGATATTGAAAGTGAATTGGTGATTTGAAATGATCGAAATCCTTCTCTATTTATAGTTTTTCCAAAGGTATAACCCTGACATAATTCGGGCAGAATTCGGACAGAACTCTTTGTAACAAACTGCAACTGAAGGGAGACCAAGTTCAAAATTAAATGTTCACATAACGTTCAACTTGGCCGAACTCTGGCCGAGTTCTGTCAGGATTTGGTCAGTTGATTTTGTGAAAAATAATTTTGGCTTTTTGAAAAAGTCCTTCAGAAGTTTTTTTGTAAAAATAGATGTTTTTCAAAAACATAGGTCATTTTGAAAAGATAGGTTAGTTTTGAAAAATGTTTTCGGATAGCCTATTTGCCAGTACGACTTGGTGTACAATGTATTCCTAAACTCAATAAAATAAAAAATTACATTGCTTTGAAGGAAATACATTCTGAGTGGCAAATAGCTTCGGTCTTGAACGGAGTAGATATCCATCTTTGATCAGTGTCCAAAACGTCGTTAGTAAACATCTGAATTGACTCGCATTTATATCGAGACAGAGTTTGATCAATTATTAAAATCAGGTTTGACCATGATCAATGGGCCAACAGGGGTAGGAGTTTGGGAAGAAAAAATAGGGAGGGTATTTTCGTCAAAAATGTTGGTCAAAGGGGTTGACCATCAGCTATGGACGATTTCCGTCAAAAGTGGGAGGGTTCGTGCTTTATGGTAAAGCAGTAGGGTACATCATGAATGTGGATAAATAAAATAGGGTGCAAGTCAAATTTTCTATATTATTTATCAAAAAATGCCTCTTTTTATGGTCTCAACTGTAGATGTGTTCATGTTAAGTTATTATCAAAATTGAGGCCCACCATCATAGTTTGTATTTGTAGGTTTTAACAAGGCGTGCGCTAATCTGGGTCCAATTGATGTCCCAATGAATTGTTCTTATTTGTACCTAAAAATTATGGCAAAATCTATAAAATATGATCCACATAGAGTTTATTTTGGTGTGGAATTCTTTCTTTTGTGGGAAAGAGGTGATGAAAAATGTATATTTGATGATGCCTTTGCCAGGAGTGAGATTCCAAATGTTCCCAACATAGTAAAAGGCTGTCCTCGGCTCCTAGGAGTCTGCAGGGAATGTGGCTTCTTGAGGTGCATACACATTTACATCAGCTGTGCTTCTTTTGATGATTCTCGGAAAGTCGGTTTCGTGTCGGCTGGTCCCGTTTCCCGATGGCTCGCGCATGCTGACGGATCGGTAAGGAATATCAAAAATGCTAAGTTTATAACCATTGGACTTACAAAACCCTCTCATAACCGCCAAAACGACGGTTGCTAATTGAGTCCCCTCTCCTCCCCCTCCTAACCCACATGGGGAGAGGTCTAGGTGGCAGTTCCACCCACATGGGGCCCACACGAGGATAGGGGATCAAATTGAAAAATGCCACCTAGACGGTCATAAGTAGGGTGTAAGCTAACTAATTGTAATACTCGAGCAGTATTTCCGAAACATATAGGTAAACTGGTACAATCCCAAAATCCTCAGAGCAGAGAGGTTTGTCTGCCAAACAATACGTACCGGGTCGACTTCAAACTTGGTCTCGGGTAGCATATCTGTGTTGTATCGTGTCGGACACGTATCGTATGCATCATGACACATACAAAAAATTGCCCCCTGGATGATACGTGGGGACACTTTGCAGTTGCGCTTTCGTTCTTAAACAACTACGGTCAGCATTGGTCACCAAAGTAGCCGGTATAACTGCACAAACTCATAACAAACATGTGGTTTTCCAAAGTCAAATCCTTACAAATGAATCATTTTAATTACTCTCTTCTAATCTGGCGCCTAATGTTATTGGACGAACTAATATAAAAAAAGCTTAGCACTGAGTTTAATACGGGTCCATTGTTATAATTGATGATGCTTCTTAATCATGGAATCTAACACTGGCCATTGACCACATGCTTAAACAGCTCAAGCTTATCCACAATCATTTTTTTTTTGTCATTCTCCGTACTCAGTACTTGGGTCGTAGAAATAATCGAGTTAACCTGTTTCGTGGTCTCATGGTTGGTTTGATCATCCAAAACGTACATCACCCACTCCTAGGAGACTTCCAGGGCACGGTCATATGTTGGGATAAAGTGCAAAAAAAATCCTTCTTAGATTTGCCTCGGAAGCAAAATAAGACTCATTAGAAAACTAATGCAATTGACCCCTCCTTAGATTTCCTGCGTCAGCAACAAAGTCTCTACCGTATATTAGCTGTTAGAAATGACCGCTAATGACTTAAAAAAAAAAAAAATCCAAAATGCCCTCTCTTCCCCACCAGCGGTTGCTAGCCCCCCCCTCCCCCCTCTGCCGGCCGCCCATCTCTCCTCCCTCCGCCAGCCGCCCCCCCCCCCCCCCCCCCCCCCCCCCCCCCCCCCCCCCCCCCCGATTGCCCCCTCTCCTCCGTCCGCTGGCCGGGCCCCCTCGACCCGCCCCCTTCTCCCTCCGCCGACCGGCCCTCCTCACCCCTCCACTGGCCGGCCGCCCCCTCCTCCCTCCGTTGGCCGGACACCCTCCCCTGATCTCCTCTGGTCGGTCCTGTTTGACCCGCTCCCACCACCGGAGAGAGAAGGGGGGGGGGGGGGGGGGGGGGGGGAGAGTGGGGAGAGGAATAAAATCGTCATTTCAGACGTAGTTTAACATCTGTTAACGACAGAGATGTAAACTGATCCAATATAAAATGTGAGGGTTTTCTAAAAGTAGGGGTCTTTAAATGCAAAAACGCAGATCTAGGGAAGGTTTTTTTTGCACTTTACCCTCATATGTTGCATCCTATATTGATCATAGTTCCTGTTAAGCTTGGATAGACTGCAACGCGTGTTACGGTTGGACCTAGTTTGCTTTTGCTACTAATCAGGACTGTGATAACCCTAGTTAGTTAATGTTATCAAGCCGTACTACATGATTTGTTGTTATTGATGGATTATTACATTATTGTTCATATTCTTGTACTTGTTTTTGTACCTGTTCACTGCTTATGTTCCTGATCTTGAATATGTACCATGCTCATGATATTGATCCTGTTAAAGTAAAAGATATATTGGGAGGATTAAAATATGAAGGATGGGATGGTATATCTATTTCAGTAAATTCTCCCCCCAAATCGAGTGATATCAAAGTACAATTTATAATGCGTGTTAAAATGTTCTCATTGAACATAAGCATGAACCGAAGAATGTTGTGACAAAGTCAATCTTGAATCTCTGTAGATCCAAGGCAGGGATTTTGAGAATTCTCTCTAAGATTGAGGGCTCCGGTCTCAATCAATATGAAAGTGCGAGATTGGCACAACATTAAGGTTTGATGCTTGCCAGCTTAAAAATTACGGATATGAGTTGCCAAGGCTTTCTATATTTTAATCCTCCCTAGATCCTGTATTCACGGGAGCCTCGTGGCAGTGGGACTTGTTGCCTTTTGAACTTGTGAGAGATTCCAAGCTTCCAACCTCTCCTAATATTCATTTGGTGTCACAAACCTACTTTCCCAAGTAGATTCATCCTTCTTTTTCCCCAGCTAATGTTAGTCCATATGTCATCTACGATTTGCATTACTCAATTGCCACAGGCAACCACTAATATTTCAGTGCCTGCAGTGCTGTCCCTGGTTCAGTGGAATGTTAACATCATTCAAGCAGCACAAGTATACAAACCTTGGGTCAATGCTTATCCATGTATCATCACAAGTACACTGATTAGTTGCACAACATGAAAAAAAGAAGAAGTACCTAATGATCCTGTGCTGATGTTAATATATATGTTAGTCCAAGAAAGTGACTTCTTGTTAACCTCTCTCCCTCTCTCTCATATGTTTCATTATTCTGATCACCTCTCTCTTTCGGCCAGCTGCCCGCGGGCCCCACCGTACCGCCCTTCGCTTTGCCGGCAACGCGTGCAGCGCTTGTCGGGGCTCTCCCTGGCTCTCAAATCTTGAACGGGATGGGAAGAGAACAATAACATGGGAGTGGTTCTGATGATACATTACAGAATCCTTTCTGGATGACTCTAAGTACTCCAGTCCCTTTCCCTTTCCCTGTTATAAAAAGTACTTTGGATTGGTTCAAGTCCAATATTAATGGGAATTTGGCAATAATGCACATCTCATCCCCAACTTGCCGTTACCTGTCTCATGTGATGATGCTTAGGGGCTTGCCTGTAGATTCAGTATTTGTCATGTCTGTCTTAATTTTATTTACAAGCTTCCAACACGATCTCACGATAAATTAATTCCAAGTTAATCATGCAAGGACACTTGTAACATACCAATTTTCCTCACATGCTAACATTTTGTATAAAATCCTTAGAGATTAAATTCAGGTCGAGCATTGCAATATTGCAACGCCATTTCAGAACTGAACAGCTATCTGTCACTGCATATGCGAAGATTTAATCACATAATGTCTACATACATGGGAATCGTGATCAATATATACAACTATTAAGTATATTGTAATTTTTCAGTATATCGAGAGTATAGTATAACATGATATCCTGTCGGTCATCTAGTCTTCCTTCCAAATCTAGCGAAAATGTATCGATATCATATTCAACTAACAATAACATGTCATGAACATGACACTGTAATGACAATAGTATATGCCTGGGCCAACTGGTAAAGATCATAGGTTGCCTGTGCACATGTGTGACCTACCATGGCAGCTCTGGCTGTCTGTTTGATGATTCTCTGAGCCAGTTCCCTACCATTTTTCTACTCGACATAATTTGTGGGTCTTCATATTATAGTACCCTTCCCTTTGTTGGCACTCTTTGAAGGGCATCTTTCATTCCAGACAGCAGACTCTATTGGCCTGTGGACTGGGATTTCTTTTTTGGCAGGCTACTAAAATAAACTCTGGAAGAGAATCTTTATATCCTTCATGTACCTTCAGATTTGGGATATGGGATGCTAGTACTGTCATGGTACCTCTATATGGATGATGAGTGCTCTATACTCCCTCTGGCCTCCTCGACATATATCGCTTCCAAGAGAATTTCACAGGTGAGGATGTGTAACTCAACTCAAAATTTTGTATCGTTTTTATGATATCCATGTAAGCTGTCTTGATTGTTGTCTTGAATCGTGGCTTCTCTCTTCTTGTTTGCATGTTTTTCTGATAGAATTTTGTTAAGAGTTACTCGGTATATTATTGACTTGAAGCGTACTGGATAGCGGTTCTCTGAATTTTGAAATGTTCATCAAGAACCGTGTCTTCCCGATTCAAGAAATTAACTACAGTTTCTCTTCATATCCTGCATCTGACAAAGATAAAATGTTCATCTTAAAAGGGTTTAAAATCCTCTTTGATATTGTGAATTGTCGAAAATCCATAGTGTAGAAACAGGAGATCTTTATATGCTCTGTTAAATGAGATGTTTGCTAGTTTTTATTTCTTCTCAAATTATGTGGAGGAATATAATGCAACCATATGGGCAAAACACCCTTTAGAGTTTCAAGTATGTAATATTTGGGGATCATACAGTAGTACTTTCAGACTTCATCATGTCTTTGTTGCAGAAGTAATGTCGACTCTAATAATGAGTCCTGGATCAAGAGCATTATTATCTGGGTCTACAAGACTAACTTATTTTTTGTGTTTGATTGAAAGATTAGAGCACAAATACTGTGATTTCCTCCAAAAGAAAGCCGACAGAAAGTTGAATTTCGAAGGACCTTTTTAACTTGGGAATTCAGTTTTATCATAAAGCCTACTTTCTGCCCAAATATTTCTGGAACCTTCAAATGCAAAGGTTTTGCTCCCTTTTTCCTTCAGTTAGTATCATATTAAGGCTTGGCGTGTGCATCATGGAGGATGCAGGTTCAAGTCGCCGAAACACCCTCTCCATGTATTAGGGGTACAGCTGCATACATCTAGACCCTCCCTAGATCTACCCTTGCAATGGGCCGGAGCCTCGTGGCACCTTGACACTCTTTTAGAAATTTATCCTCAACCCTCCCCAGACCCCTTAGCATGTAAACTGAGTTTGAAATTTCGCGGAAGATTATTTTCTGGCGTTCTTGCCTGTCCCTTGTGCAAACTAACCTTTTCTTCATCGGGTGACAGAATCTCAGTTTTCTCACTATCTTATCTATGCTCTGCTTGATAACCAAGAAGAGTTCTGTTACTATTACTCGTCTTGCAAAAATATAGGCTAATTCTAAAGACACTCGACATTTTACTCCAGGGCAGTCCTAACATTAAGGAGGACTGCCAAACTCCGTTCACAGTCTATCTTAATATTCAAATTCTTTAGTACTGACAACTTTGTTGGCAGTCCTACTTTATGTTAAGAATGCCAATAAGTTAGGACTGGACTAGTCCCAAGTAAAACTTGAAGTATCTTTAGAATTAGCCAAAATATATCACTTCTTAAAGTCTTGTATCTTTAGAATTAGCCAAAATATATCACTTCTTAAAGTCTTGTTTGCTTTCACAGTCGGTACGAGGCATCTGACAACCTGAAATTTGATCAGGTCAACCACTGATGTACCAATCATCAAACATTTGACATAGACAGGATCTGAAGTAAGAACTTGGAAGGATGGCACCAGTAGATCAAGATTTCCACACAGCACCACCCTCAGGCGAAGTTACAGGCCGAATGGGGATATCCCTCAAACAACAGTGCGACAAGCAAAGCATGAAGACGGCGATTCTGAACCAAGAAGCAATCTTCAGACAGCAAGTAAGGCTGACCTGACACCATCTAGTACCGGACGTTCTCCCCTCTTAACCAACCATTTTCTTATGTCGTGTAGGTGCACGAGCTACACAGGCTGTATCGAGTACAGAAGCAACTGATGAGGAATGCGAAGGATACCCGTCTAGGTAACGAGAACGGTTCTTGTTGTCAACCATGTTATAGCCACAGAGACGAGGGAGGGCCTCGTCGAGCAATCGATCTAGAACGACCAGCAGAAGAATGCACAGGATACGAGCTGGAGAGCGACTTAGAACTGACTCTGGCGACGGGATGCAGAAGGAAGAAGAGAGGGATGGCAATGGCGTCCTATACTTCGGACTCTTCGTCTTCAAGTGTATCTGGAGGATCGAAACTGGCGACGGTCCTACGATCTCGCTTCCCGAGCAGCGACCAACATCGTTCGTTTGATCTGGAGAAGCCTCAAACTCCTTGGATCCTTCCATGTTTGAGCTTGAAGATGGCTTGATTTGGGATGGCGTTTCTTGTGGAGAACAAATATATTCTTGCAGAAATATGTACGGAGCTGTGTAGACTATTGAACTATGGTAAATTCAGAGGATATGCTTAAGCTAAAATTGTCAAAATCTAGATATTCAAGGATTTCTGATTCAGCAACAAGTAACAAGAGTCTTTCTATAGACATGTAATAACTTAGATAGCAACTATTGTGAATCAAAAAAATTATGTCCTCTTCATAGAAATTCAAGAGAACCACAAAAATGCAGAACAAATTTAACAAGGTTTACCGCAATGTATGCTATATCTTTGGACATGGCCGATCTAGGGATAATTCTGATAAAATTTTGGGCTTGGGCTTGGGCTTGGGCTTAGGGCAACCTCTAACCTGCAAGAGATCGGGATTGCATGCGACCTCATGATCAGCACACAACAACGATCAAGGAACAACCAAAATAAACTCCGGCTCGGGCAGCCCAACCCCCGGGACGGCCCTGTCTTCGGATTAGAAAGAGAAAAAACAAAAACAAAAACCACGATGTATGTTGAGCTTTCTCGTCTTGGTCGAACAGTAAGATACTAAGATAGATGGCATTAACCCTCAGGGCCGGTCCTGGCCCAAGGCGACCGTCCAGGGTCCCATAGAATATAATGTCAAAATTATATATATATATATATATATATATATATATATATATATATATATATATATATATATATATATATATGCAAATGACCTCTAGCCTAAGTGGTTAAGAGAGATGCATGCGGCCCAAGTGGTCGGGAGTTCGAGCCTCAGTGGAGGCGAGTTCGCCACAAGTACCCATTGCTTCAAAATATATATATATATATATATATATATATATATAATCTTGTATCTAAAATAGAACTAATATATATAATCTTGTATCTAAAATAGAACTAATATGTAACAGGTCCTAAGTTCAATTCTTGGTTGTAATATTATTTTAATTCTTTTATTTCAGTTTTTTTTTATTATATATGACCCCCATTTATATGAGCCTAATTTTAAAAGTTTGTTTAGGGTCCCCATGAACTCGGGACCGGCCCTGTTAACCCTCCTGGTATACCTTCTTATTTTTTGATCTCTTTGACTTATTTTTTTGATCTATTTGACTTGGGATAAATTAGGCTACATTGATGATCAGGTTTCATGTCTTGACTCTAAGTTACATCTCTAAATTAAATTATGTAATTCTGCACAGCACCATTTTTTTTTTCTTGGCATACGTACAAGAAAAGTAGCTACAGAGCCTCCACAAATTTTGAGGAATTTTTGTGACTTTTATAGTAATTTTTTGTTTTACACTGTGCAACATCGTTCATTCCATAATTTAATAAGATACTCACACGATTTTTATAGTAACTTTTTGGATGAATGTTTTTTAAAATGTGTCATTAATTTTGAAAATTAGATGGACGTTTCCAAAATTGTAGTACAACTAAGTGGATGTTAATAGCATAAATTGCAACTGCAATTCAAATTAGAAGTTACATTATGTGATGATCCATTAGTACAATAAGAAAAAAAAATAAAAAAAATCATAGAGGAATATATTTGAGAAAAATGTTAAAGTAGGGAAGAAGTTTTAGAAGATGCGAATTCCTTGTGAGAAAAACAAATACGCCAACTTACGCATCACATATTTAAAAAGTTTTTTCTATGGACACCACACAAATTACTAAGGGCTATCACAAAAATGTTCAAAAATATTACAAGTTTGCCATCATTTTTTTTTACTTGGGACTAGCCCAATTTTTTTCAGTTAGTAGGACTGCCAACATGCTGGCAGTCCTGGCATAATGTTAGGACTGCCAACTTGTCGCCAATTCTGACATAATGTTAGGACTGCCAACTTGTCGGCAGTCCTAGGACTGTCGACTGCCAACAAGTTGGCAGTCCTCGGAGGAGAAGAAGAAGAAGAAGCAGCAACAGCACCTACATCCATCCATCCATGTCTCCTCCTCTCTTCTCCTCCTCCTCGCTCCTCCTCCTCCTCCGGTCCCGTCCTTCGGTCCCGTCCTCCGCCCCCTCCGCTTCTCCATCGCCGTCGCCTCCTCCTCCTCCGGCCCCGAAGAAGAAGAAGCAGCAGCAGCAACACCTGCATCCATCCATCCATCCATCCATGTCTCCTCCTCTCTCCTCCTCCTCCTCCTTGCTCCTCCTCCTCCTCCGACCCCGTCCTCCGCCCCCTCCGTTTCTCCATCGCCGTCGCCTCCTCCTTGCTCCTCCTCCTCCTCCGGCCCCGTCCTCCGTCCCTCCGCTCCTCCACCGCCGCCGAACTCTACTTCATGCACGTCATCCACTCCCGCTACCCCTCCGCTGGAGCAAGGAGGAGGAGGAGGAGGAGCAAGGAGGAAGAGGAGGAGGAGGAGCAAGGAGGAGGAGGAGAAGCAAGGAGGAGAGAGGAGAGAGAAAAAAAAAATCTAATATTGGGCTGCCCCCAAGTAATTTTGACGTCCCCAGTAAAAGTTCCTCAAACCTGGGCTGTTCCCTAGTAAAATGACGCCCCCAGTAATTGTTATGGTGCCCATAGAAAAAGCCTTTAAAAAATGGGATAATTCTAGCACGTTATTTAATTTTTTTTTAAAAGATAAGGAGATTATTTAAATTTAAAAAAAATTTGATTGTGATAATTCTTGCATATCATTTAAGAAAATTTTAAAAAAAAATCTGAGTGTGATAATTCTTGCATATTATTTAAAAAAATTAAAAATTTGATTGGGATAATTCTATCATATTATTTTAATAGAAGAATTATCCCCATTAGACTTTTTTTTAATTTTTTAAATAATATGCAAGAATTTTCTCAATTGATTTTTTTATTTTTTAAATAATGTCAGAATTAACCTATTAATTTTGTTAAATTTCAAATTTTAAGCAAGACTTATCCCAATTTGTAAAATTTAAATGACCTCGTTTGGTATTATCTTTTAAAAAAATTAAATAACAGAATTATCTGATCAATAGTTATTTTTTTTTTTTTAAATAACAAATTTACCTTTTAATTTTTCAAAATCTCTCCCCTCCTCTTCTCTATAATTTGTTTTCAAATATATCCTTTTGTATGAAATTTTTCCGTAAGAAAAACTATTGGGGTTAGAAAAATGTCCTCACAGCACCGACATCTTAGCTTGATTCCCTATGGTTCGGCTCTATGAAACCGCCTCATAAAAAGCGCGCCAAAATCGGAAGCGTTTATAAATCGAAGCCATTGCTCTCTCTCTCCCTCTTAGGAAACTTCTGAGACAGCAAAGCTCTCAACTTTCCCACAATCGTTCCCATGGATCCATCCATCATCAAACTCTTCGAAGACGATGAGGTTTTTCTCTCCTCCCCTCCCCCTTCTCTCTCTCTCTCTCTCTCTCTCTCCTCTTCTTTTGATGTCATTGTTGGAACTAATGGCAGGACGAGAACATGCACTCTGGAGCCGATGTGGATGCGTTCACCGCCGCGCTAAACCGGGACATCGAGGGGGACAACGATCCGGGTTCTGGTAATGGTTCCCGAAACCCTAGTTTTGGATTCTAGTCCGACGAAATTCCTGCGAATCTATGTTTGCACCGACACGACACGGGACAGAGACATGGGCCAGGGCACTGTTTGTTTTTGGAAGACTAGTTCAAGGCATATGATACAATGCTTATATCAGGAAGACTTGTGTAGAAGAAGATTATACCTAGAGGGGGAAAAAAGGTGAAAAGAAAATTTTATACTATATGTAAACTTTAAAATCAAACAAATTTGGGAAAAGGGCTACTCATGCATGCGCCTGCTGTAGTTACAGAATTGGTTACCGTGGTTGGTGTTGGGTTCCCAACCTATGTGGAGAACACTCCGAAGTGCGACGAACGTCATCCTTGTGTCAGAGAAGCTTGAAAAGTCGAAGGCTGCAAAGCTGGCTAAATTTGAGCGAGTGTCAGAGCCATTGGAAAACTGCAGTCACTATTAGAGATATACCGCTGCTAAGTCGGGGTTTTAAGCAGTTCGTTCCATAATAGGTTCTGACTCGAAGCGGCATATTTTTGGTATACCGTCGACGTACCGATACCAGTATACCGCCGGTATACCAGTGTCGGGGTTGAAGCCGAAATAGGTACTTTATCAATACCGTTGGATCAAAATCAACGGTCCAGATACTTGCGAGATTTGGGGAATTTAAATAGGTTTTCTCTAACCCTAATCTATCATCATCTTCCAGAGAGAAATATCAAATGATAGAGTTCTCAAAGTTTGCAACATTCAAAGAAGAGAAAGAAGGGATTGACGAAATCATCGGTGATTGATTCTCATCATCTCGTCTTCGGTAACCTTTTATAATCCGTTTCACTACTTTGAGTAGTAGTGGTGATCAGGTTGGATCGACGGAGAAATTTGTAGAGGGTATAATTTTTTTATTTCATTAGTGAAGGATTTTTCAGGGTTGGACACCGATCCTCCTGTAGTTTTTCCCGCAATGATTTTCCATGTCAAAAGTGATTGTGTTTCCGTTTGGCTTTCTTTGTGATTTTGGCAAATTGGTTTGTGTGACTTTTCTTCGGTTCTCTCACAGTCTCTTGTTTGGCGGAATAATTTCCGCGTTTCATTCCTAACATGAGATTATTGTTTACATCTTAAGCCCCCTCTAAGCCTCCGGTGTAGCAATGTCTTCTTGAGAATTTATTCTAATAGGAGAGAGTAGAGACCATAAAAAATAATCATAAGAAAGCATGTGGTGGTTATTGCTAGCAATTCATAGTGTGTTTAGGTCCCTTACCGCTCCAACTCATTTGAATTCCCCTGTTTATTGTGTTATATACCTCTTGCTGAATTCAATACCCAACTCTAGTGTCTAGAATGTGTGCGTAGGTCCCTATCCTATGCAACATACCTTGGCTCTTCTGTCTAGTATGTGCTCGGGCCCCTTGCCCTTCCAACACGCCCTGAATATGTGTTTAAAGTACTTCTGTATACAACACATGGAACCAAAACTTAGTATGCTTTAGGCCTTTAACTTATCCACAAACTAATTCCCATGCCTAGAGTGAGTTTAGGTTCCATTGCTAATCCAACACACAGACACACATGCCCAATGTGTTTACACCATTTGCTCTAACACACCTACTCGTATGTCTAATATGCATTTTGCCCCAGGCCTCTCCAACATATTAACTCCCTAGCCAAGCCTACCATGACATTACCAGTGTGACGCATGGCCCTTAGCAATCACACCTTGGCCCCTTTACCGATTGAAATTCTAGTAGCCGATACCCTTGCTTAGTGAGTACTCCGGTTCCCTTGACTATCAATCTTCAGTGAAATTTTGACCCTCCGCCATTGCAATCTTAATCTCCAAACAATAACGTGCAGAGATTCATAACACACATGAACTTACAAAGTGGAGCGTACCTCCAGCCATAGATATAACCAATGATAGGCATCCTCCCTCAGCCTGATTGTCCTACCAAGATTGATCCTCTAGGCTTGATCTAGATATCCACTTCTACCTGTATGTTCCCCTCAAGATCCAAATTCTCGTATCTAGATTATGCTACCAACATCTAGTTGTTGGCCAATCTTGTCAACTATCCCTTCCAGCTGCTTCAAATCTTGGTACACATGTAGCTGCTTCAGTTGTTCCTAGATAGACTAAATATGTAAATATCAAAGGTCTAGTGTGTTTACACTTTGCACCCTCATTTTTTTAAAATTAACATTATAGTTAACCAAAGAGGTATATTACTTAATACTTCTCATGATACCAAACACTTAGAATCCTAGATACGCCAAAATTGGTGTTGTGTTGGTGTTGGATTTTTATCGAGCCCAACATGTACAATTCAAAAGGTTCGTAGTATCGGAATCAGTATTGGATCCTTCGTGAGTATCGGGATTGGAGGTATCAGCAGTACTAACGGTTTCGAATCAGAGTATCAAATTTTTTGGTAGAAATAAAATAATTATTAATAAATTATTAAAATTTTAGAAATTTTTTTAATATATATTTAGGCATAATTTTAAGTACTTCATGTGTTGTTTTTAGTATTTTTGAATTGGAATGAAATAGTAGTCACCCTTGCCGACCGGTTTACCTGCGATAGATAAGTTTTCTTCTTTTACATACTTTTACAACCTTAGTATGCTTTTACACCCTTGTTGATTGGTCTTTTTCGTTCAACTTTCTTTACTGAATTGACTAGACGTCTAATGTTATTATCGATCACAATCAATATCAGTCGGTATCGAATAGGGACATGCCAAAGCGTATCTATATCGGCCGATACCGTAGACTATGTTCAAATTACACTATGACATGTCAAAATTGAAGTCACATATGTGATGCCATGTGTGTGTATCATGTCGTGTCATATTCATATCCACACATCATAGCCAAACACTACAAGATATTATGCAGGTTTGTTATTACAATTCCACATTCTCGAAAATAGCAAGTATTAAGTTGCTCAGATCAAGAGAGTGCACCTTCTCAACTAATCCTGATTAAGAGCATTTGTTAACCTATTACCAAATGCATCATTAAAACTGATCTTCTTAACCGATCCAACTAATTGACTCAACTTTTACGTGTTAGATATAGATTAGAAACGATACTCCTCTCTTAAAATTTAGGCATCCTCTATTTTGCTTCTGTTCTTACTTTATTGTGCTGGATTAAGGAGGAGGATATGTAAATTTTGTTGTCTAAAGGGAAGTTATACAGCCTAAGCTTGTGGGCCAATGTTTACGAATCCTTCTATCATTCATTATTTGTTAATGTAAACCTTAAGTCCCTTAACATTGACTCTTACTCGTTGCCAGACGCTATCTGTACTGCAGGATTCATGGCGCGGTTAAGTTAAAAAGAGAATTATAGGGAGTAAGGCAGTGAAATAAAACCCACAAAAAGAAACATAAGGAGTAACTATATCCATAGAGGAATCATAAATTTTGGTAGGATGTAGCAATGCCTAGAAGTTTAGGTGACACGTACTTGAGGCCTGACAGTTTTGTAAACCTCAACCAATTCTTTATCTTCGTTTGAATCTCCAAAAAAGGAACGTTTTTCTTTTTAAATATTTCTGATTTCTTTTTCTTGAACCTTCTGCATCTTTTGTTTTATTTTGGGTTTTTTTGGCCATCTCTGTTTTTGGGCTTTAACAAGTTATATATTATTAGAAATTAGAAGGTAGAACAATATAGTTTTTTTTTTTTGCAATGTCAAGTAACTTATCGCTACCAGTTTAGTGATGCGATGATGCAATATCAACCTTATGATGAACTTGGCACTTGAAGCTTGATAATGCTTTTTGTTGTTGCTCAATGTTTTCAATTTATTCATATATGTATGATTATATTAATTTGCAAGAAAGTTTTCTATGTAACAATGTATCTTACGATACACAATTTTATGTGATGCACAGAAGGATGCGATAACCAAGCAAATCAATGCAACAAAGTTTCCTATTGAATAAAATATTTATCCCGATCCGATAACCTAGGATACCTAGCTAATCAGACAAAACCTGTTTAGTTGAAGATTGAAATCCTTGGTTTGGTAAGTGAGAGAGTATAGGCTTAAGACATCGGTCATCTTTGTGAAGCAATTTGCAAACTATCATAATATTGTCTCAAATTGGTAAAAATATTATCCAATCCGAAGAGCTAGATTTGACACATTTCTTGAATTTATAAGCATGTAATAGTCCAATATATTTGCATGGGGGAAATTCAGAAGGTTTTTTTTTTTGACAAATAGAAGGTTTTGCTTGCAAGAAACTGTTATAATGTTTTATATTTCCAGTAAACATTCATTTTGTGGTGGAAAACGTTTTCTTCTTTTGAAAAGGCTCAAATGATACAGTCACCTTTCTAATAGATAATTTTAATGCTTGCTAATGATTTTTAGGTGTATTATCCCAAGGCAGCAGTTCTGTTTTGCAACAATTACATGGAAATTGGCAGACTTCCAGTCAAGAGAAACCTCTTGGTCATCAAATTCAACATCAAGAAGAAAATCAGCATTTGCAGTCTACAGAACAACATTCATTTCAAATGGAACCAGTGCATCAAACATCTGTTGCTGAAAATCAACAATCAGAAAATTCCCATTCTGACAGAGTGCAACATAGTGTAACAGCCCCTCTTCAGTTTGACCATAATCAGGTGAAGATATCTGAGCAATATTCCTGTCGTCCATCTATTCTTAACAGGTCTCAACATTCTGAGAATCAAGGTTGTAATGTGCAGCAGTTAAATAATCAACAACCACCTCCTGCAGACCAAGCAAATAGGACTGTATCTGCCTCCATATCGATCAACATGTTGATACCAAAGCTACTTTCTCTTCTTGACAAAGACAGATCCATGCAGCTTCACGGTTTATATACAAAATTAAGGGTAGGCCTTAACACACAGTTCTGGCATTGTTTAACTGTTCTTCGAAAAGCAATTGCATTAAGTTTGTAATGTTTAGTCTGCTAGCATTTGTCCATTATGCACCAAATATAGGTAAAGTTTTGCATCAAGTCATACTAAATTTGGAAAGAATCAACAAAAATTAGGCACTAAAGTGTAGTCCTAATCTAGCTTTGTATTTTTGTCTTTTAAACTAGTTTCTTATGTGGTTTTCATGTGTACTGCAACGTTTCCTGTCCTAAAGACTCAGGAGATCACCAAGGACAATTTCTTAAGACTTTGCAAAGGTCTAGTTGGGGGGCAGATGCTCATACAAGCAGTTCAGCAGGTACAAATGCAGGCAAGTGATTAGATAACAAAGTTTGGTTCTTTGATCAAGTATGTTCATGAAGGAAAGGATATGATGCCATTTTTTAAACAAGTGGTAACAAGTCTTTTTAAGTAGTATTAGTAGGAGAATATGAATATATAAAATAATCATCATCTGTCTAACTTTTGTGTTAACTCGGATGGAGCTACATGTTCAGGCAGCTCGTCAGACAAATCAGAACCAGCACAATGCACGAATTAATGTTTCTTCCCACCAGCCTCACATTCCAGCTTCAGCAGGTCAACTGCAGAGTGATGTAAACCTTTCTTCCCTTGAGAATAATACTCAAAAACCCCGAGAAAGGGAGAATAGATCAGACTTGCAGGGTGGGCATGCAGCCCAGTCATTTTCGAGTACTCTGAATACAGCCAATCCCGAAAGGGAAAGCCAAAAAGCACCAATACAATCAGTCAACCAGCAGCAGCAGCAAATACAAGTTCCACAACCATCCTTTCCCATGTATGGAAGTGCTAGCACTTTTCATGGGCATGCATACCCTCGGCCATCTGTTGGTGCTGTGACGACTTCTCTTCAGTCACAAGCTCAGAATTCACAAATGAGGCAAGCTACACTTAGCCAGGGAAAAACTTCAACTCTGCTAGGGGCAACTCAATCCATGAATATGGTAAACGTGCCAAGATCTGAGCTGCAAAATGCTGCAAATGAAACCAGGAGGTTACATCCTGGGTCTTTCTCTCATTTGGGGAACCAACAACAAAGACCAGTTGCATGGCAGTCAACAAGCATGCCTAGTATAGATCAGAGAAGCAATCTATTCCCATCGATGGCTTCTGTCAAGCAAGAAGCAGTTGATCAGGATTCTGAACCTCAACAAAAACCTCAATTTATAGTTTCCCAAGGGTCATCTATTGTTTCTGGACACTCTGACCATGGGAATGTGAAACCTGGATCAGGAAAATATGAAAGACATGAAATAAAGCCAAAAATTGGTTTTCCTACACCTACAAGTGCAGCAACAGCAAGCCAGATGTCGGGTTCTGGGTCAATGCAAGCAGTTCCTGCAGCTCAGGTTAGCTGTTCTAGCCCACCTTTATTGTTATTGTTACTAGGGACTAATAAGACAAGACACAATGAGAAGAATATACGTAGACTTTTCTACAGCTGTGACTAGGGCAATTGGGTAAATTGTTTTATTGGCCTCCTTGGGTTCCGCCTGGGATTCGAACACAGGACCTCCCCTCCCTTATAACCAAACTCAACCACTTGTTGCCCAATATTTGTGTTTGCATTCATATTTTATATACATAAATAACGGGGTAATTATTACCGTTATGCTATAACCTGATGACCTCTTGGATGAACGAGCATATCCAGGCTGGATACTCGGGACATCAAGTCATAGTTCAAATTGGATTTCAAAGCTGCGCATTGGATCAGAAACCTTTGAAGAAAATCTAAAAGTTTGCTAGGTGGAGATTTCTTTCCATTCAAGAATATTTTTCGAGGTTAAAGTTACTCAGAGTTTCCGTACCCCTTAAGAGATATCTATAGTCGTGCCAATGCTAAGTGTTTCATTGCTAATTCCCCCAATTTTAATTGAACAAGCGATAATTAACATGTGATACACCAGGTCCTTTGGCTATCCTGGAAATGTAAAAAAATTCGCTGACATGGCATGCAGGTTACCTACACGAACTTGGATTGACTCGGTAAAGCGGACATGACGCCTAACAAAACTGAATGGAAGAAAAGAGTCCAAATAGCTGCCCCCAAAATTTGGGATAAATACTTTGTTTTTGGGGCCTGAAGGTTCTTGTAGTATACCACTTCTCAGTCACAATTGTCAGGATAATATGCAATGAACAGTTTGACACATCAATAGGGCTATAGCTGCTTTATTCATCAACTTGACCTGTTCTTCATTCCCATAAAAAGTTGTTAGGTTGCGTTGCATATCATACTTCATTTGACCATTAGATGGACTTCCTTTCCTTGTATACTTTTTGTATGGCATTGCATGTAGCTGCTTATAGTAATCAATCATCATGGTATGTGAAAAGTGATAACTAGCACATAGAGCTGCCCAATCATTAAATATGTTCTCATAGCCAACTCCTTTTCTCAGAACTAGCCTTCTAAAGAATAAAATTCATTTTTGTCCCTTGTATTAGTGTATAACTGGAAGCACACCTACCTGATTATGCATTACATTTGATTGCCACCAGAACTTGTATATATTCAATGTTTATATCTGGAGCTGCATTCAAGTTCAAAGTTCACTTGGAATTGCTGGACTAATTGAAAATGTACCCATTCTTACAAACAATTTTTTTCAGCATTATAAACTTTTCTTTTCCCCTTCTCTGGCATACTGATTGGGTGTGTGATAAGTGGAATCATTGTCATCATTGTAGAAGCATGGAATTTCATACGCCATAAACTAAGCAAGCACCTCCCTACGCGCTGCAGACAGCGTACACCGTGTTGGTGTTTTTGCCTTTGGACTAGAAAAGATAGTCCCACATCGGCTACACCAAATGGTGAGTATCTCAATATAATGCATTGCTTGTGTTGAGGTGTGCACATGAGGTGTAGTGGGGCACAAGTTTGTGCCATGTGGAAGTATTTTTCTAGAAGGAAAAAGGATTAAATCCAACAAGGATGCAAGTTAATTTTTGTTGTGCGGACTCGGACTCGGACGCGGACTCCAAGATGTCTCGTGCATGCACGGGAGGGTTCGGGGGGTAGGCGTGGACTGGCACACTTCTATGCTGATTGTGGGATGATCTAAAATATCAAACTCTATTTTTGAGTATTGGTATTTTAGTCCCACATCGGATAGGAGAAGAGGTGAAGTCTCAACTCCACTCTATAAATAGAGCCCCTTGGCCTCCTTTGAAAGAGGCACCAAAAAGAGAGTTGAGGGAGTCTGTTAAGTCCAGGAAGCCCGTTCAAGTCTCAAATATTGACTTACGAGCGTTCCAGAAGTTCTCCTGAACTTGCTGGTTCCTGGGAGCTTATCCGTACTGCGGGTATAGCTTTGAGCGCCGGTGTTCAACACCCCAGCGAGATCCGCTCTTTTTCTTCCTTCCTCTTTCTGTTGCCTTCGAGAATCTGAGACTCAACTGTTGTTGATCATCTCTTGTTGCCTTCGAGAAACCGCTATTGCAAACGCGATTCGATTTTTTTTTAATCGTTTAGGCTACGCAATCAGCATTATTTGCATCTCTTTTTTAGGGATTGCAACTGCATTATTTGCATCTCTTTTTTAGGGATTGCAACTGCATTCTTTGCATCTCTTCTTAGGGATTGCAACTGAGTTTTTCCATCGATTGATTGCTAATAGACTAACAATCTCAAAGCTATACGATTCGATGGAAAACACTCGTGCTTCGCTTGTCGATACCGGCTTTAACAAGTTGGAGAAATTCGACGGCGAACACTTCCAGATCTGGAAGCAAAAGGTGACTCTGAACCTTCAACTCGTGGATGTTGATCACGTGTTGGATGAGGAAGAACCAATCGTTCCAGCAACAGGATCTGCTGCTGTTCTGGCCGCTGCTACGAGCAAGCAGACGAAGTGGAAAAAGGATAACAGCATATGCAGGCTGCTGATCCTGAATTCCATGGAAGACTCTCTGGCCGAGTCCTACACAAAGAGGACTTCTGCCAAAGAGATCTGGGAGTCCGTGGGGAAGCTGTATGACGACGACGAGGCCCGGTCGAAGATGTTCATGGTTGAAAAATACCACAAATGGGTCTTTGAAGACGAGAAGACCATGCTGCCCCAAGTGAAAGAGTTCCTGAAGCTGCGCCAGAAACTGGAGGACGATAGCATGCCCCTCGTCGACAAGTTCGTCGTTGGAGGGATCGTGGCAAAACTTCCTCCAGGATGGAGCAACATCTATGCAAGGATGCATAGGAAGAAGATGGAGATTAGCCTGGATAATCTCCTCAGCGAGATTCATGTTGAGGACGAGATGCGCTCTCAACAGAAGTTGGACACCCTGTCCAAGCAACTAGCAACGGCGAATCTGGTTCAAGCCACCAGAGAGAACAAAGGGAAGCAGGCGGCTTCTCACCACAAGAAGAAGGACTTCTCGAATCTGAAAGTGAAGGGTCCAGGATTCAAGCAACAGAAGTCCAAGTCCCATGTGACTTGCTTCAACTGTGGCAAGAAGGGTCACTATAAAAGTGAATGCAAGTCCAAGCCCAAAGAGCAAGGTGAGCCTAACAAGGTTTCTTTGGTTACTAATCAGGTTGCCATGATAGCACAGGTTGCAACTGTGGGGGCAGACTTGGACTGGTGGATAGACACTGGCGCGACATGTCATGTCTGTTCAGACAAGGACTGGTTCGTCTCCTATGAGCCTACTTCCGAGAAAGTCATGATGGCGAACCAGGCACAAGCTGAAGTACTGGGGATCGGGACGGTGGAGCTGAAGCTTACATCGGGGAACATTCTGACGCTTCAAGGTGTGAAGCATGTTCCTGCAATCGCAAAGAACCTGATCTCTGGGAGCCTGCTCTGCAACGCAGGCTTGAGGATGGACATCAATGCTGGCCAAATGGTGATGTCCAAGAAGGGTACATTCTTCGGGAAAGCTTTTCAGACTGAAGGAATGTACAAGATTCAGCTTGTTGTAACCCAGCATGATAATATAAATGCTATCACTTTTTCTGATTATTCTCTTGAGTTGTGGCATAATAGGCTAGGACATGTTCATTGTAAAAGAATTAACAGAATGTCTAGTTTAGGACTTATCTCCAAGTGTGGGGGTAAGGTAGAGAAATGTGAGATATGTGCTCAGACGAAGATCACTAGGAAACCCTTCCACAGGGTCCATCGAAGCACAGATCTTCTGGAGTTGGTTCACTCAGATATCTGTGACTTCAAACAATTCTCTACAAAGGCCGGGATGAAGTATTTCATTACTTTCATCGATGACTTCTCCAAGTATGCCTTCGTCTATTTACTCAAATCTAAAGACGAAGCATTCGAGAAGTTCAAGGAGTTCAGGGCCGAGGCTGAACGGCAAACTGGACAACAACTCAAGAGGCTGAGGAGTGATCGAGGTGGGGAATATAGGTCTCATGAATTCTCATCATTCTGCAAAGAACATGGAATCATCAACGAGACGACGGCTCCGTATTCTCCACAATCCAACGGAGTAGCAGAAAGGAAGAACAGAACGTTGACAGAGATGATGAATTCTATGCTGTTGACTGCAGGTCTCCCAAAGTGCTATTGGGGAGAAGCTGCATTAACGGCCACTTTCATTCTGAACAGAGTGCCGTATGCAACTTCCGACATAACTCCTCATGAACTCTGGTTCAAAGTCAGACCCAACCTGAATGTCATTCGAGTGTGGGGGTGCCTGGCTTATGTGAAGCTCCCGGATCTAAAGATTCAGAAGCTGGGGACAAGGACTACTAAGGCGATCTTCCTGGGGTATGCCGAGAAGAGTGATGCTCGGAGATTCCTTGATATCGAGTCAAATCATATCATCGAATCTCGCGATGCTGAATATTTTGAAGAAAAGTTTGCAAGGCACAAGAACATTGTTCTCGCGGACATTCCGGAGAATAATGAGGGTGCGGAGCAGACAGAGATCTTTATCGAACCAGTAGTCCAAGATGGAGTTGTTGTCGAGGAGACACCAGCTGAACCAGAACTCGCTGAGCCGTCAACTAAGCGAGCGAGGAGGCCGAAAGACTTCGGAGATGACTTCGTCACCTATCATGTGGAAGCAGATCTGCTTACCTATGATGAGGCGATGAAGACCAGAGATGCTATATTCTGGAAGGAGGCGATTGACAACGAGATTGACTCAATCACCTCCAATAACACATGGGTATTGGTCGACCTACCAGAAGGAGCAAGACCCATCGGATGCAAATGGATCTTCAAGAAGAAGATGAAAGCAGATGGAACCATTGACAAGTTCAAGGCCAGGCTAGTGGCCAAGGGGTTTGCTCAGAAGCAGGGGATCGACTACTTTGACACTTATGCTCCAGTAGCTCGGATGACAACTATCAGATTGTTAATTGCTTTAGCAGCAATACACAAGCTGGTGATACATCAGATGGATGTGAAAACGGCATTCCTTAATGGCGAGCTGACCGAAGAGATCTACATGCAACAACCAGAAGGTTTTGTCGTCAGAGGTCTGGAAGACAAAGTCTGCAAGTTAATGAAGTCTCTGTATGGTTTGAAGCAAGCTCCCAAAATGTGGCATGAGAAGTTTGACAAGGTGATAAGGTCAAATGGCTACAGGGTCAGTGAAACAGACAAGTGTGTCTATACGAAGTTTGCTGACGGAAGAGGAGTAATCGTTTGTCTATACGTGGACGACATGCTAATCCTAGGTACGGATTTAAGCTGCGTCACAGAGACAAAGAAATTCCTCTCGACCAAGTTCAGTATGAAGGACTTGGGGGATGCCGACGTAATCTTGGGGCTCAAGATCATCCGGACAGGTACTGGAATAGCGCTGTCACAGTCTCATTACATTGAGAAGATGCTCTCTCGCTACGGGTATCAAGATCTTCCTATTATTGATACACCGTACAGGAGTGATCTGAAACTGGAGCCAAATTCGAAGGAGAGCGTCAGGCAGTTGGAGTACGCTAGCGTCATCGGAAGTTTGATGTACGCTACTACTGCCACAAGGCCTGACATAGCCTTTGCAGTGGGAATGTTGAGTCGATTTACGAGCAATCCAGGCGTAAAGCATTGGAAAGCTGTGAAGCGTGTTATGAGATATCTCAAGAAGACTCAGACATATGCACTATACTACAGCGGAGATCCGTCAGTAGTGGAAGGCTTCAGTGATGCTAGCTGGTGTTCAGAGGTGGAGAGCGAATATTCCACAGGTGGATATGTGTTCGCCATGGGTGGAGCTGCTATATCGTGGAAGTCGAAGAAGCAGACTATGTTATCTCGCTCCTCCATGGAATCTGAATTCTTTGCATTGGACGCTGCAGCAGATGAAGCAGAGTGGCTTCGGGAGCTCAAGTATGACCTTCCAATGGTTGGGGCTCAGATACCGGCGATTCCGATATACTGTGACAACCAGGCGGCAGCAGCAGTGGCATCAAATGAACTCTTCAACGGGAAGAAGAGGACTGTGCTGTTGAAGCACAGAGCAGTGAACGATCTCATAAAAAGGGGCGTCATTGCAGTGATCGATGTTCGGAGTCAGGAAAACCTGGCGGATCCGTTCACGAAGGGTCTCAAGCGTCAGCTGGTCGAGGACACAGCAAGGAAGATGGGCTTGAAGGCATTCTAATATTGTGTCATTATAATCCTATCAATAAATTTTATGTTATTGGTTCAAAGAGAAATCTACCAGATATCTAATTTTTTGATTCAAGGGAGGACTATTGACTGGAAAAATATTAGTTAACAGTGGGCACTTGTTCTGCGGAACATGTAAGGGTTTCGGACCCAGAACCACTGTTGTCTACTATGAATTTTCTACGGAAAATTGATCCTGTGAGAAGGATGGCATAATGCCTTAATGAGTTCTCAGACTGAGTGAAGGTCTGTTATGCTTTACAGGAAGCATGGTGGCGCAACAACCACAAAGGAGTGTTACAACTCCATGCTACAGTGGGGTGACTCCACCATGAGGTTCCCAGGTAGGGGTAATGCCTCGGCTTTGTTAGCCAAGTTACAGGCGGCGTAGCACCGCATATAGGCAGGTAGCCTAATGTTGCATAATCGTAATAAAGAGATGTAGGCAGCACTACAAAGAGGCCGGTGTCCTCATGTTACAGTGGCATGACACCACGATGAGGTACCCAGGTAGGGGTAAAGCCTCGGCTTTGCAAGCCATGTCATAGTGGCGTAACACCACAAGGGAGCGCAAGGCTTCATGCTGGGTAGTTTGGCACTACAAAGAGGCTTGGAACCTCATGCTACAGTAGTATGACACTACGATGAGGTTCCCAGGTAGGGGTAATGCCTTGGCTTTGTCAGCCATGTCATAGCGGCGTAGCACCGCAAAGAAGCGCAATGCTTCATGCCAATGACTCTTTATATAGAACTCACCTATAGTGTATGGACAGAGATATCAGGCCGTCTCTTGAGGGTAAACTTGTAGACGCCCAAAAAATTATACACTGAAACCAGGCTGGCACAAGACCTTCAATGTGCAGCCAGAAGCACAGTTGATGTCACTATGTGAGTAGGAAGAATTGCAGTTATGGTGCAGAATTCAAGGCTTAGTCCATTCTTGTATCATGCTGTTATTTAACCTATGCGGGAAGATTCAAGTCGTAGCGACATCTCTCCTAATGCATGATGGACAATCACTGTGGGGAACGCTCAACCCATATATTGAGATATGTGGGGGATTGTTGGTGTTTTTGCCTTTGGACTAGAAAAGATAGTCCCACATCGGCTACACCAAATGGTGAGTATCTCAATATAATGCATTGCTTGTGTTGAGGTGTGCACATGAGGTGTAGTGGGGCACAAGTTTGTGCCATGTGGAAGTATTTTCCTAGAAGGAAAAAGGATTAAATCCAACAAGGATGCAAGTTAATTTTTGTTGTGCGGACTCGGACTCGGACGCGGACTCCAAGATGTCTCGTGCATGCACGGGAGGGTTCGGGGGGTAGGCGTGGACTGGCACACTTCTATGCTGATTGTGGGATGATCTAAAATATCAAACTCTATTTTTGAGTATTGGTATTTTAGTCCCACATCGGATAGGAGAAGAGGTGAAGTCTCAACTCCACTCTATAAATAGAGCCCCTTGGCCTCCTTTGAAAGAGGCACCAAAAAGAGAGTTGAGGGAGTCTGTTAAGTCCAGGAAGCCCGTTCAAGTCTCAAATATTGACTTACGAGCGTTCCAGAAGTTCTCCTGAACTTGCTGGTTCCTGGGAGCTTATCCGTACTGCGGGTATAGCTTTGAGCGCCGGTGTTCAACACCCCAGCGAGATCCGCTCTTCTTCTTCCTTCCTCTTTCTGTTGCCTTCGAGAATCTGAGACTCAACTGTTGTTGATCATCTCTTGTTGCCTTCGAGAAACCGCTATTGCAAACGCGATTCGATTTTTTTTTTAATCGTTTAGGCTACGCAATCAGCATTATTTGCATCTCTTTTTTAGGGATTGCAACTGCATTATTTGCATCTCTTTTTTAGGGATTGCAACTGCATTCTTTGCATCTCTTCTTAGGGATTGCAACTGAGTTTTTCCATCGATTGCTAATAGACTAACACACCGAACAACTAAAGTTAACATTGGCGCATCAAACAGACGTCAGAAAGATATAAAAAGTACAGAAAAGAAGGGTTTTTCATTCATTGGAAAAATATTACAAAGGATTTTCATTCATTGGAAATCTATTACAACCAAAAGTCCTACTCTAGGGAGCAACACTTCTTCTGTCACTGGTGGCGTAGGCGCGCCACTCCGGTTAACTATTGGCAGCAGGCACAGTCAGTGTAGGCGCACCACTTAACCTTGACCTCTGCCATAGGGATGAGACGCTGGCAAAAGGCGCAGGAAATATGGGCGCACTACCTGACCTTGTCTTCGGTCATGTGAATCAGCCGCTGGCAGAAGGCGCAGGTAGTGTGGACGCACCACTTAACCTTATCTTCGGCCATGTGAATCGGTCGAAGACAGCAAGCGCAGCTCTCCTGTACAACTCCCTATGCAGCTCGTCCGACGTGTGAAGATGACGGAGTTTGGAATGGCAACCAATCCAATTTTCGTATCCAACATCTTGACGTTCGAAGCAGAACACAGTCAAGATGTTGTTCAGGTTCGAATTACTCTGCCAAACATTCAAGAGCATCTCAATTCTCTGAAGGAGTTCTTCGTTAAAACCTTAACTTCTTTGAACGAGGAGATATACAACCGACTTATGTGCCAAAGAGGAGGCTCACAGTCATCCGAGGCTAAGTCGGGGTCGAGCATGAAGCTGGGTGCAAAGAGCGAACGAGCAAAGTCATTCGTTCTCGAGAGCCCCTATTTATAGGCAGCAGCGCAGCCCTGCGCCTACGCCAAGTGGCAGTCGGTCAAAGAGCTCCGGGATTAACGTAATGAATCTCTATTAATGCCAATAAATCTGCCGCCCCAAAAATTAATGTGATGAATCTCACATTAATGGCAATGAACTTGCCACCTCGATGTCTTCTAAGTCAGCGTTTCGAGTCCCGCGCCACATGCAGCGGCTACACTTAAGGAGAAGTTGACTAGATTCACTACGCCGTAGGGGCCACTATGCCTGCAAGGCCACTACGCCCTAATGGACACGGTGCTATCGAAATGGCTACGCCACCTGAACGACTACGCTCTCGAAACGGCTACGTCCCTTAAAACAGCTATACTTCGACTTCCCTCCAACCAAGGAGCATTTAATGCATTATGTCGGCAAGTTCGATTTTCAAAGACAAACGCTTCGAACAGAGTGCAACACGCTTCGATGACGGCAACACATGAATCGAAGAGACGTTCACCACTATGCCGAATAGTTGGCGTAGGCTTAGCTCAAACCTACACCACTAGAAGCCAAAAACGCTTCGAAGATCGAGCTGATAGCTTAAATCAGTCTAATGATGAAAGTTTTGACAGAGACAGTTGTACAGTGCCACGTGGATTCTCTCCCACGACAAAGCATTTCACCAAACCAAGTTCTGGCATAGGCTCATTCCTACGCCAACAAATCATCTTGTTCCTACAACAGAGGATCTTATACGCCAAAGTCAATTCAACCTAGACTTTCCATGGCGTAGGGTCCTCCTCTATTCCAACAGACCGAGATCTTTGAGCATAGCACATCCGCCATGTGTCATTGAGTCAGTTCTAGTCACGAACGGGTGCCAACCACCCAAGATCTCAGCAACGGGCAAATCTCAACAACTGTCAAGTGTTAGCTCATCCGCAACCCAACAGTACAGTTACAACTAATTCAGTCCTACTATCACGCTCGCAGTGCCCCTGCGCCAACAGATCACGCGCGTAGCGTCCCTACGCGCATGAGTGGATCATTCCACAAAGCAGCTATAAATAGAATGATCATTCTTTCATTTCAAAGATACATAGACAGACATTCTTAGAGTCATAGCATACTTCAGAGAGCCGAATTGCCGTCCCCTTGCAATCAAACATGAAGACTTGCAATTTTCTCTCGATCGTTGTCGGATCGTCAACGGAGTAAAGGAATTAGAAGCAGTATTCGATCTCCATTGCCACAAGTTCTCAGGAAAAAAAATTGTACTTAGGAAGATCATGTCCATGATCAACTTGTTGTACTCTTTTTTTCGTTTGTTAATACAAAAGTTCATCTCAACTTTTCAATGGCAAACAATCATCATCCAAGCCTTCTCGCATCATAATGTGATTAATTATGGAGCATAAGAAAGTTCAATAAAAGAATTGACAAGTAGTATCCAAGGTATATATGAGCATCAGAGAGACATGTCATAAAACCTAAATGGACAGTTGGGGGTAGGTAGACCTGCATTTTCATTATGTAATTTAAGCTCATGCAACCAAAGAGCATCCTCCAATTTCCACTAGACTATAAAGAGTCTAGACAAAGAGGTAAGATGAAACAATTTGTTATAGGAAATCACATTAACCTCTCTAACACATTAAGCCAAAGAGTAAAAAGAATGACACTCCCATGTTGTGATAACTGGAGGTACCTACCTAATATGGCTTATGCTTACATTTATTTTCTACGGTAACTGAAATTCATATATTGTATGTAGAACTGCAACCAAGTTCAAAGTTCTGTTGTAATTGGTGGAAGTATTATGGCTCCAAAGAAATCTTCCATTGGACAGAAAAAACCACTCGAAGTGCTAAGCAGTTCCCCACCCCACCCAAGGTGCATGGATTTCAATTTGTGTGGTCTTTGATCCTAAATGCTCAAACTCTCAAATATTGATAACATCACCTTTTTAAAATTCTTCTTGAATGGTATTACACAGTAAAAAGCAGAAGACATCTGGGTCCGGGGTATTTGCCGATCAAAGCATTGAACAGCTCAATGATGTAACTGCTGTCAGTGGAGTTAACCTGAGGGTATGATATTAGTGTTGCACTTTCTTCATGAACATGTTTCTAGTGCAGATTCTATGTAGAGTGTGGTTGTAATTTTTGTTGACCAGGAAGAGGAAGAATACTTGTTATCAGCGCCTAAGGAGGAGAACCAAGTTTCAGAGGCAGCTCGAAGATTTGTAGAAGAAGAAGAAGAAAGGTTGATTTTCCAGAAGGAACTGCTTCAGAAAAAACTAGCAGAGATCAGTTATTGACCCTTTCCTTTTATCAATAACCATTGTTTCTCCATGAAGATTTCAGCCTGAATGATGTTTGGATAAATGTTTAAGAAATTCTCTGTTGTCTGTAGCAGTGTCCAGATGTGGCATAGAGAGTAAAAGTAACGATGTGGACCGCTGCCTCTCAATAGTGAGTAATAAAACCACTAGCATTTCTTGCGTAAGGTCCCGCAAATTAATTAAATATTCGTTAATAGAACTAGGGGGCACGGACTCACCTTTTACTTACAAATACACTATTGTTCTCACTATCTGTGCTTGCTTATATTTAATTTTCAGTGCTTAATTAAATACTTGCCAGAGGAATTCGGGGAAACTTTTGAGCATAACTTTTTTTTTGAGTTATTTGTTCTTATTTACATTTTTTTCTTCAGTGCGTGGAGGAACGTCTGCGAGGATTGATAAGTAATATGATACGATTGTCAAAACAGGTAAACATTATTTGCTTGTTCAAGTTGCCTGTTTTATTGAACTTATCTTGCTTTTAATTTATATAGAGGCTTAATGTTGAGAAGATAAGGCACCGGTATGTTGTCACATCAGATGTCCAACGGCAAATTTTGATGATGAACAAAAAAGCCAAGGATGAGTGGGAGAAAAAGCAGGCTGAAGAAGCTGACAAGCTCCGAAAACTTAATGAGGTGATAGTTTTAGTATCCTCCCTTGTTAGTCCATGCTTATCTTACTCTTGGAATCCGATTTATACGCTTTTAGTCGGGCGGGCTCATCTTGCTTAACCTTCTCTGATACCCAGGAGAATTGCAATTTGTTCTAAATGTAAACGGATAATAGCATCATCCCTACACCAAATTAAATTATGTATCAGGTTTGATTTCGCCTAAAAAGTTTAGGTCTGATTAACTCATGGGGATGTTGCTCCAAACTTTTAGCGTCAAACTTCAAATGTTATAATTATGAGTGTCAATTTTTTTCACTCTTTTGCTTAATGTGTCCAATTCTCTCCAGTCAAAGGGTACTTTGAGGGTGATTCTTTGTTGCATGATCTTAAACTTCATAACCAAAAGGTAGATATACCTACCCCCAAATAGCCGTTTAGGTTTTGTGGCATGTACCTCTTATGATCATATGCCTACTTTGGCCAGGAACTAGGCACCATCATGGAGGGTTGGTGTTAGGTCAATATCCCCTCATAGAAACTCGTCAACTCTTATATGAAGCTATATTATGCTCTACATATCTGAGCCCTTTTTGGAGAGAAGGCTGGGATGATGATGATGATGACGACAACTTCAAATGTTGTAATTGGCAGGGTTCACTCGACCTTGGTGGTTTTCAGATTTAAAATGTGGGAGGAAACTTAGGCTTTAGCTCTTCGGATGTCTACGATTCGAGTCTTTTAAGAAGAGGCGACCCAAATTTTTGAGATAAAGGCTTTGTTGTGTAAGAAAGAGGCAAGATTGTATGAAAATTTGTTTTTTTTCTTCTAACGTATTTGTTGAAGCAGACGAGCTGACTTATATATTGTGCAAGTCAAATCTTCAACAATATTCTTGCGTAAATACTTTATATTGGTGCCTTTGTTAACTTAGAACTCCTTATACTGTATATAGGATGATTAATTCCTAGAAACCTCAAGTCTAATCTTTAAACATGTCCTTGCTTAAATACAGTGGGGTATTAGACTCCTATTGTTACCTCAAAAATTATACAAAAACCTTTTTCTTGCTTAAATATTTTTATTGTCAGTGCCTTCCCAAAACTAGTACAAACAACTCACTATTGAATAAATGCACCTCTCTATTTGCAATACAATTATAAGGCTGAAGGATATGAGATTATTGCTTTCCTTGCTAATGTTTTACCTTTTACATCTTTGAAAGGATGAATAATTGTGTGGGTCCTGCATTTTCTGAAGTCTGGTCATCATCCTTCCCTTTTTCTATTTCTGTTGGCTGGGTGTGTCGTATAGTGTCTACGCTACTGATCATGGGATGAGGACAAAATAAAACAGGATAATCAAACATCTAATGGTTTGGAATCCAAGAATTGCAAGAAACAAAATATAAGTCGATCTATATGCATAATTGATACATACACATATCTTTTGTACGATGATAAGTGATTCCACGAACAGCTTCAAATACCTTGTCCACTGAATAAAAGGAGAAGGAACAAATAAAATTTGTCCCTCGATTCTGAAATAACATATAACTCAAACAGAAAATCATTTTGTATAATGTACTTGTATTAGCTTGACAACACTTTTTTCTAGTGATGATCGATCTTACAGAAAACAACGAGATTGTGTAATTTATTGGAGTGTGCATGAACCTATCCTTCGTAACATGTATTTGCCTTTTGGGGACTTGAAATTGTAGGTGTGCACTCCCTTAAGAATGCCGCAAACTCTTCTGTTAATCCATTTTTTTTAATTTTTCTCAGGATGTTTGATTGATCTGGTGACCTTGCAAACTTCAAGTGCAAGGCACACTTTGTTTAAATTCCATTGGCATTTCGTCAGTTTCTGACCGTAGGTCTCTTACCGAATTTGGATCTCTGATTGGGTTTTCTGCGGATACATCTACTTAAAACTTTCCCGATTAAGTTTCACGATGCCACCTAATGTGATGCCATTTTCAGTTCGTCGTGATTTCCTTGCTGCCTCTTCTATTATTGGTGACCATTTCTGGAGTTCTTCTAACCTGGTTATGCAGGTGGATGAGAACACAGGAGCTGATGGGGACAAGGACAAAGATGAGGGCCGATCTCGGACTAACAAGGTAATGGTTCGAACACAATGGTCATACGAGTAAAATGGTTGTCATATACTTTTTTTTTTCTCAATACAGAACAAGGAAGAGGATGACAAAATGCGAACAACAGCTGCCAATGTTGCTGCTCGAGCTGCTGTCGGGGGGGATGACATGCTTGCCAAGTGGCAATTCATGGCTGAGCAGGCTCGGCAGAAGCGCGATGCAGTGGTGGACGGGACTGCTGATTACCAGCAAGGCAGAAGTGCAAGTGGAAAGACATCAACAAGCTTCGATGGAACATCAAGAGAACCACGAGAAGCCGGAAAGAGGCCCCACTCTGCTGCTTCTCTAGCAGGTAACTGGATCTTTCCTTTCCTGGCTAAGCGCATCCACAGTGAGAGAAATTTCAAGTGCTACATTTAACTTTAGTTAAAAGACCGCAGTGGACACTTGCCATACTTGAAAATTGCTAGAGAGCTAAGAGACACTCTAGATTTGGTGCGTGTCATAGTTCCGCTACATTAATTTATGGGTCCACAAAAAAAAATTATTTTTACCAAACAGGAAAGAAAAATAAAGAGAAAAAAAAGGGAGAGAAAAAAAATCTTACCAAACAGTAAAAGAAAATTAAGAGAAAAAATAGGGAGGTTGTTAATCTGGAGTATTTGTTTGGAGTATACCATTGTGTGCCAATATCAAGAATACACTCTAAAAGTAATAATTTATACAATTTTTAATAATTTGGAGTATATGTTTGGAGTGCATCCACCGTGAATGCTCTAAGGATTTTTATTTAGGTTATATTTGGTGCATAGTGATGGTAAACGAATACTAAATAAAAGGGAATGAAGAATTTTAGTGAGCTTGACACCTAGCATCACCATTCTGCAGTTCATAGCCAAATTCCACTGAGCACCACTTCTAATGTGACATTACTAGTTGATATGAAATTTCAATTTCTAGGACTAACACGAGATTTTTGTTCTTTTTAATTTGGTGTTCCAGGGGGCACAAGAACGCGGGGGAGGCGGTCAGGAGCGATGTCTAGTCCAGAAGTCGAACGCGTCATCTCTACCAAGGATTTGATTGCAATCCTAGAGAGGGAACCACAGATGTCAAAGTCGACTATAATCTACCGTTTGTACGAGAAGATGGCTCAGAAGTCTGCAATGGAAAATTAGAGGAGCAAGATCAAGTTTATTAAGATTATTTATAAGGGCACAACAAAAGTTAATCAGGGACTAGTCATTTTTTGGCAGTCCTAGTAACATTATGGACTGTCAGAAAATGTGGCTACATTTTCTGGCAGTCAATCTCGTGTTTCGCTGGACTGCCACATTTTCTGGCAGTTCATAAAGTATCTAAGACTGCCAGAATTTCTGCCAGTCCTGGACTGCCAAAAATTGGATAGCCCTGATCAACTTTGGTTGTGCCATTATAAATAATCTTTATTAATTTATTTTGTGCATAGAGTCATTCATACATGGGAATAACTTTCTGTTCAACCGATTCTTTAAACCGACTCTTTATGGTAACAAGTTTCGGAAATAAAGTACCAGATTTGAGGCCTTTGCTTATTTGAAGTGCCCATTTGGAATTGCTGCAGTCCCTGGAGTAAATCTAAAGCATTTTGAATAGTGTTGTTTGGATGATTTATTCTGAGGTACCAAAGCTAAATTTTGATTGAACTAATAGCAAGCCACCAGCTCTCTTTAATTTTAGCTCTATGCAATGCGCAATGGCAAGATGCATCCTATCGTATCTAAAATGGTTGGAGATCAGAAATAGATCATTATATATCAAGGTTCAAAATAACCTTAATTGTAACTTGATACCCTCAACTATTTCTGTTTTTCAACTTGATATCCTAAACTTTTTTACTCGACAACTTGATACCATCAACTATTTAATATTTTCAAGTTGATATCAAAATATTTTAAAAAGACAAAATGACCCCTATCTACCCTCTTCCCTCCTCTCTCGGCTGTCTAACCCCCCCCCCCCCCCCCCCTCCCCTTCGACACCCTATCCTCTCCTCTCTCGGCTGCCCCCACCCCGCTCCCCCCACCCTCTCTCTCTCTCTCTCTCTCTCTCTCTCTCCGGACGTGCGCAGCCGACGACAGCGGCATCGCAGAGAGAGGGGGGCAGGCGGTGGTGCAGCCAGAGGTGGGGGAGCGGGGGCTAGGTAGCAAGGGGGTCTGTGGGTGGGAAGGGATGAGTAGGGGGGCTTTGGGGGAGGAGGGGTAGTTTCAAGTTTTACCTAGAAATATTTTGGTCCTAATTTTTTTTAGGGTATCAAGTTGTTACAAAAAAAAAAAAATTCAAGCTATCAAGTTAAAAAACTGGCATGGTTGAGGATATTAAGTTGCAAATAAGTCTTCAAAATAAATAGAGGATATGTGTTTACTAATAAGATTAATCAATTTATTAAAAAAAATCTCGCAAGTTTTTCATTCTCTTTGCCATATATTTTTGGCTCAAAGGGAAATTTAGGGTGTCAAATGACCAATTCAGTCAATTTAAATATTTGCAAAAGAAAATAAAGAACAATATGCCTTTGTTGTTCAAGTCCACCATTGTATTGCCTACCCTCCTTTAAATCGGCTATTTATAAGGGCACATCAAAAGTTCTGTCACGACCCGCACCCTGAAGAGGGGCACGAGCACGTGGTTACGTCCAGCCTACGCCGCAGTATCGGCGGTAGAATGCTGTATATAGGGTCTGTAAATACTACGACTAAAACAGATAAAGGTACCTGTACAGTATATACACTCCGAATGGAGGTGACATAGCAATACAGTCTCAATCACATATATCAAACTAAGGTAGATAGCATGGAAAGGAAAATACGATAGATGAAACAAAAAATGAGTCCAAGATTCACAAGTCAGAGCTATACACAAACATCCATGGTCTCAGAAAATATATATAATAGATACTACAACTAACAGTGCTAGCTGGCTCGCAGGCCAGGCAAACCTAACTAGCTATACTACTCAGGGTAAGCAAAATCTAGTGGCTCTACCAACAAGCCACGGTCTAAGTCTACTCCGTCAGACTCTACCCCATAGTAGGTCGGACAATCAGCCTCAGAATCATCTGTAATATGTCAACGGTATCCTGTCAGGAAAATGAGCAAGTACAAACACCAACAGCAGTTCCATATGAATTGACAAATTCTATAAGAGACAGGTAATAAAATACAAGACAAAATCAACTGGAAATACATATCATGATGTGAGTACTGAAAAGGACGACGATATGAATGTATATAGGGCAACTTGGGAACTATTCGGAAGCCGAGTTACAACCCCTAAACCAAACAAGGACCGGGGCTGTAACCCTTCTCCCGAACAGAACTTAGTCACCAAGATAATAAATATAAAAGGTGGCTTGAATTATTAGTGTGTCATGTGATCGGCTTGGGAAAAATATGCTCAGGCTTTCCATCCGACCGGCTATGAACCCTGTATACAATAGAACGATAAGGCCAGTCACCATGGAAAGCTATGAACCGTATAGGGTAAGGCTTTACCCGTCGTGAGGCGAGGGTATAGCTATGAACCATATGTACCATAGAACTATGTGGGAATTTGATCACACAGCCACTAATAACTTTCCCATCCCCGAATAGTACAATGGATCTGGACATGACACATTATGACACGGGATTCCATAAGAGGGTAGCAAGTCCCCTTTTGAAATTGGTGTCTATACCAAAACACTGAAATAAGACAATATGTACCAATATACCATTAACTCTAGGAATAACATCCCATGTCATGATCCAACATATACTAGTCCGTGAACTGTCGTGACTGGAAATCGAGTATAACACTACAACTGAATCGGATATAGCAGATATCAAGACAATAAAAACTATCAGTGAATGTACTCACCTGTGGTCCTGAGCTGATAGGGTGAACAGACGCTCAGAGTGATCACAGACCTAAAATAAGATACTATGAGTCAAACAGGACTAAATACTGAAAAAGGAAGCTAATTCAAGTCATGAATGCAAGTCTAAGTCAAAACTAGGTCAATCTAGGTCAGACTGAGTCACACTAGGTCATACTGGCTCATACTAGGTCATACCAGGTCACTGGGAGTCAATCCAAGTCAAACTAGGTCAATCTGGTTCAAGGGTTGACTTACAGTTGATTTTTGGTCAAAAAGTCAACTCTGATCAACTCTGGTCAACACTGAGTCAACCCTGGGTCAACTCTAGGTCAAACTGGGTCAAAGGTTGACTTACAGTTGACTTTTGGTCAAAAAAAGTCAACTCTGGTCAACTCTGGTCAACACCGAGTCAACCCTGGGTGAATCTAGGTCAAACAAGTCAAATATTGACTAACAGTTGCCTTTCAGTCAACTGGTCAACTCTGGTTTGGTTTCGGTCAATTCTAAGTCAAGTGTTGACTTGAAGTTGACTTTGGGTCAAAAAGTCAACTCTTGGTCAACGGGGGTCAAGACTAGTCTAAACTACCCTCATCTAGTAATTATATACCAAGACAACATATTTCTAATCCCATCTAGCAATTAGAAACCCAATACCTTACATTACCCTATACCCCTTATATTTACCCTTACAAGGTATTTCCGATACCTTGTCCATTACAAAGGAAACTGTAGAAGCATGAAATTTTACAACCAGAAAGCCCATGCGCCAGACACTACATGCGCCAGAACTCGGACAGAACACTTCACAGCAAAGTCAATAAGTATAGACATTTGAAGAAGGACTTTTTATTTATATACAAAAGTCTATTACATGTCTAGAAAAGGTTGTACAAAGGAGAATTTCTACAAAGGAAAGATCCTAAGTCTACAGCCAGCGGCCACCATGCGCCTCCAGATAGGCGCAGCAGTCACCATGCGCCGCCAGTTAGGCGCAGCAGTCACCATGCGCCGCCAGTGAGGCGCAGCAGATACCATGCGCCTCCATCCAGGCGCATCCCATCATCTCTTCAGCAGCTCAGTTATGTGCATCCAGCTCAGTTATGTGTATCCCACCATCTCTTCAGCAGCTCAGTTATGTGCATCCAGCTCAATTATGTGCATCCCTTCAGCAGCCCAGTTATGTGTCGCTCTTCCAGCCAGGCTCACCTGATAAATGCTTCGATTAAACAAAGCATTTAACCCTCTGGCTGGAACCAAGGAAGAGAAGAGCACCGCAAATTTGTGGCCAGGGGAGGCTTCGGAAGAGCCTCCAAAGACCAAGGAAGACCGTAATCGAAATACGGCTAAAGGAGCAGCTTTCAGAGTGGGCGACACCCACTTTGAAGGAAGAGAGAGCCTAGCACCGCCATTCCGATCTACGGCTCTTCCGGAACAACGGAGACGAGGCCCGAGCATCCCTATCTTTGGATGCAACAGGCACCTTCCGCCCGCCTCGAAAGCCCTCGACTCCGTCTTTTGGATGTAACAGTCACCTTCAGGAGCATTAACGACGACATGGCGTCTCATCTTCACCCTCGGGAGCACTTCGTCAACAGAATGCACCCGAGAACCCGAGTTCATATTGGAAAGACGTGAGAGAGTGAGAGGCCAACCTTCTCTCCATACCACTATTTATAGGCCGGGCAGATCAAACCCATGCGCCAAGTGGATGGCTCTCCGAATTCCGTGCAATGAACTCACATTAAATGGATGAACCGGACGCCTCGACTTCAGCCAAACGGCTATTAAAAGCACTCGAGAAGCGAAACAGCCGCATCATCAGAGACATGTCGAATGTGTCGGCTGGACAGCGCATCACACCCCTTCAAACACCAAGTGCCTCCCACAGATACGCCCTGAACCGAGCGCATCACAGAGGATGCGCCCCCATACGTCTCCATACGCCTAGTGGAATGTCAACCGATGCGCCCACTCAGCTGTCCATCGAATGTCACCAACATTAAATGCTGACCTGACAGAGTTGGCAGCACGCCTCCCCAAGCCTGAACGGTTGACAGCTTTTGCAGAAAACGAAGCGTCCACAACGTCAGCAACATCATGACTTTACTTCGACGGCTACTGCCACGTGGCCACTCAACCGCCCGCATGTGCCTCAGCAGCCATGCGCCCAAACCTGCATGTGCCTCAAAAGCCATGTGCCTCAGACCCTTCACTTGAAGCTTTGCATGCGCCTCAAAAGCCATGTGCCCCAGACTGATCTCTGATCCCGAAAGATAGAAGGAAAGTCGCTCGCATGCGCCTCAAAAGCCATGCGCCCAGAATGGCTCGTGACTCCTAAAGGTCACGAGCCAAAATCTCATCATGCGCCCAATCCAAGGCGCATCCCACCAAATCGTCCCCCCACCAAATCACAGATCTCCGAGCCATGGGTCGACGACACGTGTCCTTTGACTCAACTCATCCAAGATCTCAGCAACAGAAAGATCTTCTCCTCTGCTACGTGCCGGCTCACAACAGCAGTATGAAGAATTCAACCCCTCGAGTAGGACGCATCATCCATGCGCCGTCGTCAGCAATCTCCACGTGGCGTCCCCACGCACCGGCGTATCCTACATATGCGCGCATGAGCAGCCAACCTGCCCAGCTATAAATAGAGGAATCATTCCCTCCTTACACACACACAGACAGATACGAACAAACATACCACCCGAGAGGCAGATACAGACATTCAACGTCTTCCTCCTCTCAGTAAGCTCCAACACCTAGAGCAATCTACACCTTCAGAGAACCGATAATCGTCGTCAGCCCGTCAACGGAGTCAACGCATTACCACTCGCTCCATTGGCACTAGGAACCCAGATTAAACAAAAGTGTACTCCTAGGACTACATCTAAGTCCTATATTGTAACACTGTTCTGTTTGTATTAAAGTTTTCAATCAAACAATTTTAATGGCAAACAAGCTGGCGACCCTGCTGGGGACCTCTTTCTCTTCCTCCGAGAAAGCCGTGTTACAGGCCGACGACGTGAAGGTGGGCTCCTCCCACAAGACGCTGGTCGTGCGTCTCAATCAACAGGCGTACGAGGAGTTCATTTCTGAAGGAAGTGCGAGTCCTTCGAAGTGGCTACCGAAGCCGAAGAAGACCCGCCGTGTCTGGGTGAGCAAGGTCGACGCCTCGGGCACCACCACTGAAGGGAATGCGCCAATCCAGCCCTCCTTTCCTGCTGACGTTCTCAGCAACCAAGGTGCGCCCGCTGATGCAGCGCATCTCTCGGGGAAGCGTACGGTAGACCATGTTCCCCAGCCATCTCCCTCTCAGGCGAGGAAGATGCGTCGACGGAGCAGGGGCGCAGCCAATGCCCCGCGCATCACCTCTGATGCGCCAAAAAAAGTCTCTGTCTTTGACAGACTCACTCGCTGTAATGGCGAGGAGAATTTGGATGCTGAGTACTATGCGCCCCAGCGGGCTAGTACAAAGAAATCCAAGGCGGCACGGGCCATGCGCCACAAACGTGCTATGCCAGCAGCAGGTCAGAGGCACGCGTTCACAATCACGCGCGCTGTCGATGGCAAGCTGTACAAGGTCGAATCAGGTGCCTCTGCACCAAAAACGAGTCGACCTTCAAAGTCCTCATCTCACTTGGGCGCATCTACTGCGTGCACAACCAAGTCGAGTGAGGCAAATTCAGTGGTCTTGAACTCCCGCGCCTCCTCTGGTTGTGCGTTTGAGGTCCGTTCAAGTCACTTCAAATGTTGTGGTTCCCCCACTACTGATCGTGATGCCTGCTTGGTATTAGATCAGGGGCGCAGCACTCACCTGTCCACCCTGGCGTTTGGCCTTGCCATGCGCCTGAAGGGGGTGTGAAGGTGGCACTCTCCTCCAACGACCTGCGTAACGTGATCACTCACAAACGCCGGTCAGGAGAGTCGACCAACAGGCACGATGTGTAATGCCCCGCTCCGCATCGGTGCATTACGATGAGTTGTTGACTCGAAGAGTTGCGTTGACCCGATAAGGTATCGATGCGAATCGATGCAAGTGTTGCGTTGGCCAAAGGTAAGCTTTGAGTCGGTTGAAATCTATGAATCGAATCGATGCAAAGAGTAAGTCCCGCTTGAGCAAGTGCTGATTTTAGTTGATCTGGTGTGCAGGCTATGTTTTTACGCTGGACGATAAGAGGTCGGCATTTTGCCTTATGCAATAAAGTGTCCGCAAAACCAAATCATGGCCTTACAACGAAATGTAGCATGGGCGCAATAGGCCAAATCAACCGAGTAGTTCAAAGGAATGGCTAAGTCCGGGAGTTAGCTATGCGATCGAGTTATGGAAGCGAGACGCTTCAATCGGCGAGGCGGCAAGGCGTATCGACTTAAGGTGGGCGGGTTCTTGACTCTCTCTCCCTATTCCTTTACGTCTAATAAAATATGTTATGGTATGCGTAATATGTTATCGAGTTAGCGAGCGTGGCTCGACGAGTAAGTGCCTAAGTATGTGTCGAACACTAAGATAGAACATTGAACAATTGAACAATTGAAGCGACGTGCATCAAGTGTACGGGTCGCGGTAGGGCAATGATGGTAGAACATTGAAAGATGATATCGAGATGTGCATCATGTGCACGGCTCCGAGAACATTGAACACTAGGCGTAGGATATTAAATACGGTGCTGAGCGTGCCTTTGTGCACTTATGTACGAAAGACTAAGTAAATACGGAACTAGGCTATACGAATAACATTATGAACGGGACGCATGATTATGAGTACGAGACGACTAAGCCGTTGGGCGTCGTGCATCAATATGGATGTGTTGGGGCATAACGCCGACGGAGCTCCCCATGCGAATGGTGGATTATGTTTATGTCACGGGAAACCGTTTATGGCACGGGAAACCGTTTATGTGCGACACTATGTTTATGGAATACGAGATCGGTTAGTATGCTATGGATTGTATGATATGGAACGTATTGCATGGTCAATGGACTCGGATTGCCCGTGCACGGGTGCGGCTTCCCTCGAACGGTTACGCCGGGGCGCCGGGACCGTTCGGCCTAGGAGGGAATTATGTGTGGTATTTATGGTGCACAACATTCGGACGGATTACGACCGTCCAGTGCTGTGATAAGCTATGATATCCGTAAGTTTAGGATCCTTCGGATACTGGGCTAGCAACCCGTATCGAAGCGATTGTAGACTTACAGATAAGAGATGCCAAGTCCATTACGGTGCGAAACACCGTGACCTTCATATAGATAGGGCCGGTGGACTGAGATGAGAGCTGGGTGCAGGCGCAGGGCCTGCCACCCATTATGCATATGTTTACGTTTATGAATTGGTCGGTTGTACGAATCGTATGTTTGCTTATGCTAAGTTCTAACCACTGCAGGCTAAGGGAAACGGGACGAGATGAGCACGACCACTATGTTTATGTTTCAGATTATGTCTAACTGTGTCTGCTGCAGGAACACGGTGTGGGACACATTTTAGTTATGTGCTATGTTTAAGTATTGCCATGAAATTGATCCTAAGGCTAAATAGAAAGACCACAAAGTAAGATGGATGTTTCACTAAATGAATAAGTGTTTGGTTTGGGTGCGAGCGGGTCTTGATCAGTGCGAAGCGAGGACGAAAGCACTAAACCCCCACTAGTTTATGTGCAGGTTCAGGTTATGATCGGCTCGGGGCGGAGCTTGGCTTGGACGTGCCGAGGCATGGAGTCCTTGGCGTTCAAGAGGAGCTTCCGCATATGCGTTCGGACTTGCGACATGGAGATGTTCGGCCGAAGACTACTTGGTTGCTATAAAGAGGCATAATGTATGGAACAATGTAATCCTTTGTGAGCTAGAGAGATCATGAGCGTTGTAGCCAATTGGCATTTTATGTTGGGCTATTCAGAGCCTTTGTAACCTTCAGTTCAATATGAATAAAAGAGATTCTTATGTTTTACTTTGTTTCCTTCCGCTGCTTATGTTATCGATTTGAGATAGTTCTATGTGAACCTGTTATCTTGCCTTGCACGAGCGTAACTCCAGGCTCGTGCGGCATCACGCCCCAGCGAGGACGATAATTCGGGTAAAATCTAGCGAGGACGAGCAATTTCCCGGGTCGGGGCGTGACACGATGCGCCTCTCACGGGACATACTTGTGCGGTGGTCACCATCAACTGTTGTTGCAAAGCAGCAGTACCACCAAGACAGTCAGTCTTCCAGCGGCTGCAATCATCCACACCCCTCCGACATCGTCTCGGGATGAAGGTGTCAACAGAAGAGGAGCCAAAGGTTGCTTCATGCAACGTGACCTCCAACTCCTCTTCAGTCCGGAAGACGACTGGCAATCCTTCGTCTTCATCCAAAAGCCAGCCAAGGAAAACCAAGACAGCTGTCTCGACCTCTGGAGTGTTCGAAGGCACTCGATCGAGGAAGAAGTTCTTGGAGAAAACTGGGGGTAGTCAGACCCTTGTTGAACCTCCTTCCGAAGACGAAGATGTCCAAAGCACAGCTGTGGCAGATCTTCGTCCTCAAGGCGAAGTCAGCCTCCCAGAAGCCCCTCAAAACGAGGATGTCCCCCAGGACACAGCTGGGGGTAGAGACGAAGAGGCCCTTCAAGACGGAGCTGAGGGCAATCAGGCCCATGCAGATACGCATATCGAGAATGACCTCCAGAATGTGGCTGGGGGTGGCCAAGGTGGAACACCAAGAGAGGTGACTCCCCCACATGAGAGTGAGGCCGAGAGCGAAGCCTCAACCAATCCATCTACTCCCGGCCGTGTCAGGATAGTATACGTGACTGGAGGTGATTCTGAGTCTGATGCGCCGCCGCAAGACATTGTCCAGCACATAGACTCATTAGAGGAAGGACTCAAAACCCTCTCTGCCTCTATGCAAGCACTGACTCAAGCAGTGTTTGATATACGGTCGGCCTTGACCAGAACACCTTCAACCGGTCACGACCCAGGAGCCAATGGGGAGTCGAGTGTACCCCTTCAACGGGTACCCTCAGATACAGAAGCACCCCGGACGTCGGAGCCCTCAAACGCTCCACTCCAGATAGTGCCACCTTCCCCGACTCCTAGTTCCACGGAGGATGTGGTCGAAATGATCAAGGACTTGCGGGAGCGCTTCGAGTCCAAGAACAGGCAAGAGGAGCGCCAGAAGATGGGCATTCCCCAGCCTTATCCCCTCGAGTGAAACAAGGTGGTTTATCCTCCAAAATATAAACCACAAACACTCACGCCGTACGACGGGAAGGACTCTCCGCATCGGTACTTGACATATTTCCAGTCACAGACGGGGCATCTTCCAAAGGAGGACGCGCTCCTCACCAGCATCTTTGTTGGGGCTCTAAAAGGGGTGGCGTATGACTGGTACTGCAGCCTCCCTGACAATTCTATATCGTCCTTCGACGACTTGACGCGCCTCTTCCTCGATCGCTTCTACGACGGCGGGAAGGACATGACGATGGCATCTCTCATAGAGATACGCCAGAAGGAGAAAAAACGGTTCGGGTGTTCATCGAACGCTTCCGACAGGCCTGCTTCAGGCTACCTCCAGGCATGCCAGAACATGCGCTTCTCTCCTCTTGCAGCATGAACATGCTGCCTACAGTGAAGCTCTGGCTCAACTCTACTCCCCCTCCCGATTGGAGCTCCCTCATCATCGAAGCTGAAGCCGCAGAAAAGAAGGCGGCCAATGCACGTCTTCTGGGTGTCAGCTTTCCCGCCTTTGATGATAAGGGGAAAAGGTCTGTAGCCAACAACTCCGGACGAGAAGCAAAGGAGAAACAGGCATTGACTGTTAATGCCTCGAAAGGCGCATCTGTGCCTATTCAGAAGCCTCCACTGGCACCGAGACCCAAGGAGGTGTATTCATTCAATGACGAAGACACCCTGCAACTCTTTGAAATACTGAAGCAGGGTGACAAGATCAAGCTCCCGGACCCAAAGCGGCCCGATGAAGTCGGGAAAGTGGACAACCCGAGGTACTGTCACTACCATCGGTTTGTCGGACACCCGACCAAGGACTGCTACGTCCTCAAGAATTACATCCAGCGCATGATCAATGCCGATGTAATCTCCGTCGACTATGAAGAGAAGACGGTGTCAGCCAATGTGGTGTCACTTCAGTTCGGTACCTTGCCGCCGACCACCACACAAGATGGTGTCGTCCCCATCCCTAAGGCGACAATGGAGGTGGTGAACTTGCCACCTACCCGTGACAATGCGAGTGGACTCGTCCCACTCACCACATCTCGGGGAGACGTCCTCTGGGTTCACCCCGACCTCGTCTCCGAGGTGACTCAACCGGAGGTACGCTCTACCTCCAAATCAAAAGGCAGGAAGATCAAGTCTTGCCGTACGGTCTCTTCTTCAACGGAAGAGGCACTTCCAGTGCAGACGCGTGCACAACAGAACGCTCAGCCCGGTGAAGCTGCTACCGAGGTGGTGCCTCCTGGCACCATCCCTGAGGAGGGCCCGTCTAAACCCTCAGCAGCCAATAAGCAGAAGCAGGTGGAGGCTCGTTTCGACAGACCTCTACGAAAGGAGAATGCTTTGGGGCTAGCCAAGCCCCACAACTTTGACATACTGGCACAACTGGCTAGTACTCCTGCACGCCTGTCTTTGTTTGAGCTTCTGCGTCTTTCCAAAGACTCCCGAGAAGCTCTCTGCGAAGCTCTGAAGGACGCTGAATCCTTTCTCAGTCAGGTCAAGCAGCCTGAAGACCTCCCAACTACTTGTGCGTACTGTCATTGTACGGATGAAGTTATTCCAAACATAACTTTCACCCAACAAGACATGCTGCTCAAGCACCACCGACATAATCGACCGCTGTATTACACAGGGTACATCGGTTCAGTCAAGGTGAGCCGGATTCAGATCGATCCGGGGTCTTCCCTCAGTATCATCCCGAAGGCGCTGCTATCAAAACTGGGGATCCCAATGCATCGGCTGGCGCCCTCCAACACAACCATCAGTGGCTTCAATACTAGCAAAAGCGAGCCACTAGGCAAGATCCGACTGAAGTGTCACATCGGCAACCTCAAAACTGAGATGACCTGTTATGTGGTGGATGCCGAGGTCAACTACAATATCCTGCTCGGCCGACCGTGGCTACATGAGTACATGGTGGTGCCTTCCACGCTCCACCAATGCATGAAATATGTATCCACCAACGGCGTCATCCGGACGGAGTTCGCAGACATCGATCCTTTCAAAGGGATTGAAGCCTACTTCACCGATTTCGACTTGTACAAGCCACTTGACGAAGAGGAAGCCAACGATGCTGATGATGAGGCAGAGACGGCAACTGAGCCGGACACGGAGCCTGAGATGACTCCAGACGCCCCTTTGAAGATCCGACTGAAGGGCAAACCACCCCAGAAGGTGCCTCCAATGAGCATCAAACTATCAGGGAAAGCCCCGACTCCTGAGGCTCCCCTGAAGATACGCCTCAAGGGAAAACTTCCTCAAATGCCGGCTCCCCTGGTGGCAAAATTACAAAAGAAAGCACCACTCACAGGAGGCACAGTTGAGGCACCTCTGAAGGTGCGTCTCAAGGGCAAGCCCCCGCAGTCATCCAAGACGTCAGAGAGGGCTCACATAACCCTCTCGGACCCCAAGATCAAAGCTGTGGTAGACTCTCCTGATCCAGCCCCAGTGCTTACAGATGAGGAGCTTGGCGAATATATCTCTGCTGATGTAGATGCACCCTCCTTAGACAATGTAATCCCACGGGATAAAATCTCGTACTTCATCAATAATAGAGTGTCTTTTAATTATTCTTGTCTTCCACATTGGAATGCCATGTATACATTAGATAACGCTCTACGGTCGTTGCAAACACAAATAACGACCGTCTATAATGTAAATCGAGTAGTCCCGTCTCAAGGAGTCTGTTTCATAGCCCCTCCACGAAGCCGAGACGAAGGATCCATCATTTTGGGCAAAGTCGAGCGTCATCAAGACCTCCCGCCACTCGAGCCAGAACCTGATACCGGCAGAGTACAAGTCTATCGGTACACGGATACGGTAAAGCACATTATCCAAAAGATGGGCTACGACCTAAAAAGCAACAAAGGCCTAAACTATGGCAAGGGTCGACGTCTCCCTCTCCGGCTTCCAACACCCAAAGAAAAGCCGCAGGACTACTACAACAAGACTCGACGGGGGGTAGGCTATGTCATGCCGCCATCAACTCCGGAGAGTTCAGATGCAGAAGACGTAGAACATTCCCACTCGTCCGAAGCATCGACTTGGGATTCCGATACCAGTATTGGATCAGTCTTCAGGAAAGTGCTGTCAGCTAACATGACGTCAGCACAACCTCAAAAAGGTGAAGGCGAAGACCAAGCGCCGGAACCCTTCGAAGAAGAACCCTGGGCTCAATGCCTAGGAGAACAATGGGAGTCTCGTTTTGAGTGACGTAAACCTTCCACCGAAGACGAAGTCGAACAGATCGACCTTGGGGACGGATCTTCTTCCAAACCCATCTTCATCAGCAAAATCCTAGAAGGAGAAGACCGAGAGTCTCTAATCCAGCTGGCTAAAGAGTATATCGACGTCTTTGCTTGGAGCTACGAAGATATGCCGGGACTCGATCCACAGATCGTAATACATAGGTTGAACATCTTACCTGATGTCAAACCTATCAAACAACAACAGCGACATTTCCGTCCGGACATCATGAATGCCATCGATCAGGAGATGGACAAACTCCTGACCAGCGGCTTCATCCGTGAGAAACAGCACCCAGATTGGGTAGCCAACGTCGTACCTGTCACCAAGAAGAATGGGAAGATACGAGTCTGTATCGACTTCAGGGACCTCAACTCTGCTTGCCCGAAGGACGAATTCCTGCTTCCAATCACCGATGTGATGATCGACAACACATGTGGCTTTGAATGCATGTCCTTCATGGACGGGTATTCAGGCTACAATCAAATCAAGATGTTCCCCGATGACGTAAAACACACGTCATTCAGGACTCCGAAGGGTGTTTTCTGCTACACAGTGATGCCTTTCGGCTTGAAGAACGCCGGTGCAACATACCAATGAGCTATGAGCACCATCTTCCGTCAACATCTCCGCAAGACAGTCGAATGCTATGTTGACGACATCGCAGTCAAGAGCCGCCTCAAAGGAGATCACCTACATGATCTGAAGACGGTCTTCGATCTCATGCGGGCACACCAACTCAAAATGAACCCCGCTAAATCCTTTCTGGGGGTTTCTAGCGACAAATTCTTGGGCTTTGTCATCACGACGAAAGGCATTCATGTTGATCCCGAGAAGACCAAAGCCATCCTCAACATGGACCCTCCGAAGAATCTTCGAGAACTTCGAGGCTTACAGGGACGTCTGGCATACATCCGGAGGTTCATAGCAAACCTCTCCGGTAAATGTCAACCCTTTACTCAGCTCATGAAGAAGGGAGTCTCCTATGTCTGGACAGAGGAGTGCCAAAAGGCTTTCGACGACATCAAAGCCTACTTGACGAGCCCACCAGTCCTGGTGGCACCTGTCACCAACAAACCATTTCTCCTCTACGTCCGTGCCATGGATCATTTCCTTGGCACTCTGCTGGCTCAAAACAGCGATACAGGCTATGAGCAAGCAATCTACTACCTCAGTCGAACGCTCATCGAGGCCGAACACCGGTACAACCCCGTTGAAAAGGAGTGCTTGGCTTTGGTGTTTGCCATCCAGAAGACTCGTCATTCTGTCTCGGGCCAAACAATTCATGTCATTTCTCGAGTCAATCCGCTCAGAGTCCTCATGACGAAGCGAGGTTCATTGAACTCCCGGCTAGCCACATGGGCGATCTTGTTAACACCGTATAATATGGTATTTGTCCCGCAAAAAGCTGTTAAAGGCCAAGTCCTGGTTGACTTTTTGGCTGCACACCCCATCCCAAAATCCTCAAAATTCTATGAAGACATCCCGGATGAGGTCCAAGAATCCAACGTCACCGAAAGAAGCTCCGTTTGGCGGATGTTTTTCGACGGTGCTTCAAGAATAGGCCCCAAAGGCCAAATTATCGCAGGAGTGGGGGTAGTCTTGGTCTCCCCCGATCAGTTGGTCATCCAGCGTGCTTACTCCCTTTCGAAGCCGTGGTCCAATAATGTTGCTGAGTACAATGCACTTATTATGGGACTTCAGCTCGCACAACAGCTGGGGGTGGACCATCTGGAAGCCTACGGTGACTCAAAACTTGTCGTGAACCAGATTCGGGGGCAGTACGAGGTTCGCCATGAAGATCTGATCCCTTACCATGAAGTCGCATTGAACATCATTTCAACCTTCACCGGGTTCTTCATCGAACACGTACCTCGTCTACAAAACTTAGAGGCTGATGCTCTGGCTGGCCTCGCAGCCTCATTGGCGGCGCCCTTTGGGACTCAACACTGTCATGGTAACTGGCTGAGATTTGGTTTGTCCTAGGAACAACCTATGCTTGCGAGTGGCTTACGCCATGCCGACGAACACTGGTGTTAATGTTCGAGACTGGAGGTTCCCGTTCATCGACTTTGCTGTCTACGGAATCCTTCCAGAGGACCCAAAGGAAGCCGTCTCAGTCAGGAGACGCTCTCTTCGATTCTACTATGACACAGCTACCAAAACGCTGTACCGACGCTCCTTCGATGGGCTCCTCCTTCGATGCCTGTCCAACGAAGAAGCAGCCGAAGCTCTTCGAGAAGCTCATGACGGAACTTGCGGAGCTCATCAGCCCGGTCCTAAGTTACAGGATCGACTGCGACGTATGGGCTACTACTGGCCAACCATGGTCGTCGATGCTGTTGAATATGCTAAGAAATGTCATGCATGCCAACTTCATGCAGACTTCATACATACACCGTCTGAACCACTACATCCTACAGTCGCCTCCTGGCCCTTTGAAGCCTAGGGTATGGATATTGTGGGACCAATCATCCCTCCTTCATCAAGAGGACACCGTTTCATCCTCGCCATCACCGATTACTTCTCCAAATGGGAAGAAGCAGTCCCACTGGCAGAAGTAAAGAGCTCCAGGGTGGTAAGCTTTATCAAACACCATGTCATTTACCGTTTCGGAGTACTCCGACGGATCATTCATGACAATGGTCCTCAGTTTATCAGCCACATTTTTAGCAAATTCTGTGACAAGAATCGCATTCAAAATGTGGCATCCACCGCCTACAATTCGGCTGCAAACGGGTTAGCAGAGGCGTTCAACAAAACTATTGTCAGGCTACTCAAAAAGTTCGTGTCATCTAACAAACGCGACTGGGATGAAAAGCTTGGCGAATGCCTTTGGGCCTACCGCACAACGGTACGAACCCCAACAGGCAACACACCATTCTCCCAGGTCTACGGGAGCGAAGCGGTACTGCCTCTCGAGATCCAGATACCCTCACTCCACGTAGCAATAACAAACAAACTCACAGAAGAAGACAATCAACGTCGTCGTCTGCGGGAACTGGAAGCACTCGATGATAAGCGTCTCCTGGCTCAACAACGCATCGAACTCTACCAAGCCCGTATATCACAGGCTTTCAACAAGAAGGTCAAACAGAGGACTTTCCAAGTTGGCGACCTGGTTCTAGCAGTCAGAAGGCCAATGGTGTTAACTCACAAGACACCAGAAAAGTTCGAGCCCAAGTGGGAAGGACCTTTCATCATAGAGACGGTATACTCCAACGGTGCTTACCGCCTCGCCAAACCCAATGGAGACTTGTTCATGATGCCCATCAACAGCAAGTTCCTAAAGAAGTACTATTCTTGACATCCTCCAGACATGTACTTCCCCAAAAGGGATCTGTGGGCCCAATCATCAGGGCTCACGCACAATCTCCTTCCACAAACTCATACGCTTCTGGAACCCAGCTGTTCCGTGGCATCCTTCAGTAGAAAGACAACCACGTCCACATCACCTCTGAGTTGTTCCTCTACACCCTACAAAGCGGAATCTTACACTGCGTAAGCCGACGCTATCCTTCATGTTTACCACGTCCACATCACCTCTGAGTAAACATCTCGTACAAACAACCCCTGCGTTGTCGTACATTGATCGCCGAACTTCCACGTCCACATCACCTCTGAGTTGTTCAGCGTATCCCCCAGGATCATTCCTACCACGTCCATAATACCTCTGAGTAGGAAGATTCTATCATTTTGAACCTAATGATTGCCATGTCCACATCACCTCTGAGCAAACATGTGGGTTCCTTCAAACTTATTATCTGTACCTAAAAACCAAGGTGCGCAAAAGATAATAGGTCCACACAAATCGCCAAGTTCATAATAACAAAAATAAACACATCACAAAAAAAGGTTGCGTACTTCTTTATTTTTCTGAAAGAGAGAGTACAAAGCTATACTATCCCCCCAGCAAGGGTTGCAAAAGAACATAAAAAAAGGAGAAGCTACGGTCCCTGAACCTCTCCAGGATGGGCTGAGAGCTCTCTGACTCGACGTCTTAAGTCGGCTGTACGGGTCTCCACAGTCGCCAGGACTCGACGCTCAGCTTCCTGACGCATCAATTCAACAGCCTCAGCGGAAGTTTCGCTCTCATGCTTCTCATCAAGCTGTTGTCGCTGCTGAGCCAAGACAAGAGTCCGCTGAGTAAAAGTCGCTTCCTCCTTCTTGAATGTTGCGTGTTCAGCTCGAACGCGTTCGGCATCTAACTGGAGTCGGGCCCGTTGGTCCTCAAGGTGGCGCATCTGGGTGTTGATCTCTGCGATGTTAGCATCCAACGCAGCTCGCGTTTCCATCGTCTTCTTCATGGACTGAGACAACTGCTCTACCGCAGCCTCAATCTCAGCCACCTCACGCTCCCAAATGCCCACAGTGGCCTGGTAGGAAGACTCGATCTCGGCAATCAACTGCCCCTTCTCTGCATCTACCAAGACGGAGAGGTCATTTCGCTGGATGCGCTGAAGTTCCGCAAGCCGCTCGTCCAGCTCGATCACCGAAGCCTCCAGAATTTTGGCTATATGGTCGTGGCCTTGGTGAACGCGGATCAGCTCGATACAGGGCATTGCCAGAGTTTTTGCCGTCGTAAAGCTCCCGTTGGCATCTATCACCGCAGATACACCCCTCTGCAGCATTTTGTACACCCCTTCGACGAGGAATTTCACATATTCGTCTGCGTCCGCCAGTACCTGTGGCGTCATAGCAGGAGTTGGAGGAGCTACTACAGTTAACGGACCGGAAGAAGATCCGCCAACCTCAACCTGCGAGGCTTGAACCTCGGCATCAATAGGCTCTTCGTCAACAGGGGCTGGACTGCTAGCCCGAGGAACTGAAGCAACAGAGGAAGCCGGCACAGGCGTCGAGATAGTTCCCCAAGTGGAAGGAGCAACAGAGGGTTCCACACCCTTGTCCTTCTCAAGCCCGGAGGAACCACCGATGTCAACGGCCACTTCTTCAGCCCCCAACGTTCTATCAACAGCCAGTATCTCCCCTGGCAGAATGGAGAGATCATCACTTGTCTCTTGACCCACCTCAGCGGTCGTGATCGGCAGACGGGTCTCGTCACCAAGTCCCTCTATAGGAACAGAATCTGTCGCTACCTCCTGATCGGTAGCCACCTCAACTTCTACGATTGAAGCTGGGGTAGGACTCGGCAATGACATAGCCGACCTCCCCTCGTCATGACAAGAAGGGGAATCGACCCTCTCCTCTGTCCCAAACATATCTGTTGCCCCCGCAACAGACTCTTGCAGCTCTGGAGCAACGTCACCCGAAGGCGATGAACTCCAATCCACCTCATCATCAGGATGCCTCGAGTCCGTAGGACCCTCAACGTCCAAGGCCTCCACGGCAGACTGTACCTTCCCGGAAGTTGTTGCAACCTCAAAGACAGGAGATACTAAAACCTCCGCAGGCACGTCTTCGGGGTCCTCGTCCACGGGAGACATTATCATGTGGGATGCGCTCATCAGAAGAGCCTGCCACCTCTTTCGGTTTATTAGCACCCGGTTTTAAAACACGGGACTTCTTCTTCGACAATTCCTGCAAAAAGAAAAGCATAAGTCACCATAATGACAAAGAATTAGAATTATGGAGCACTCCTTACCTCAACAGGAACTGATCCCGTTGGCGTTATAAGTGGCACTTCCGTGACCTTTGGAGTCGACGTCTTCCTCGACCTCTTCGATACAGAAGAACCAGCCTCTGTGTCAGCCCGCCTCTTCCTAACATACGGATCTCTCACTGGTGCTGCAGCAGCAGCTCGATATCCCGCCAATTCTGGTGGACGATATGATCGGGCTGCCATCAACATATTTATCGTGGCCTCCAACTGAGTTCCAATGATGAAACTAGTCTCCATGTCATAACCAGGAGACGCAGCATTCATAATGCAATACAGCTTGGCGGCTGGATATAGGATCTGCGGCCGAGGATTACGGACTGGCGTAGTAAAATTAACGCTAGTGCATCCAGCGTTATAATACTGCCAGCCCCGGGCTCCATCCAACAAACTCCCGATGAAGCCTAGACTGCTACTGGGATTCCGCAACATTAGCTGGGTATAGCCAAATTGACGAGCAAATCGGCTTGGCAGATATGGCTCCAGATAACATCTATTATGGTTGCGGTAGACCAGGTGAGAAGGCCGGATACTCTGCAACCAACGAAAACTCCATTTCGGCAAAGTGATCGCATCTTCGCCAGAGTCAATTAAATCTTGGTCGGCCTCGAAATCTTTGAAGATCGGGCCAACCTTGACAATCTTCCACCCCTGAAGGTAGGACAAGACTCTCCTGCAAACGGGGACGCCAGTGTGTAACCACTTCCTCTTGTAGAAGCGGCGGATGAATGCATCCCCTTCAACATGATCCTCTTCCGGACCGGGACTCATTACGTTCGGATGGTGCAAAATCAGCCACCCCATAAGATAATGGAAAGGCAGCTCGGCCCGGGGAAAGTTGTCATTGTTACCTTTCTCGTAGATCACATCATCAGTAAAAGACCTCAAACCGCGCAACAGGTTGCACACCATCGCGGGGAGGAGAGCTAAGGGTCGTCCAAAAGCCAACTTCACGGCAGGCAAAATGAGATTCCGATGTACCCTCTCTACGGCACCAGATCCACCTGCAAACACGCAATCCCGGAGCCATATCATCAAGTAGGCTGTCAACACTGCCTTAGATGACATCCGGTGCCCACAGTGCCAGAAGCAGCTATATGTATTCTGGCCGCTCTCATCCGAACGTGGGGTCCTCTCGTCCAGCCGACTTATTTCAGAAGTCACTTCCGCAGGCTTCAGTCCCTGCGGAGTCGCAAACCGGATCCTCGAAGGATCCGCCAAATCCTGCTTAAAGACATAGTCCCTCCAAGCAGTCACATGAGGTTGGGTCTTGCCCTTATCCCTCCGGTGCATCAGATAATGGTGGCTCGTCACCTCTTTGAATACAGCCATCATCTTCGGGTCCTTATCTTCCAGAACCTAGATCTCCTCATTTGACGAGAAATATTCCTCGTACGGCTCCGAGCCCCAAGGAAGCTTAGACACTTCGTACATCTCATGGAGAGCCAACCCCAACTCTTCCACCGGAGTGAAAAAGCTGCCAGTATGGGCATTGAATAATTCCAAGAGCGCAAGGAACATGGGCTTATTGAGATCCACGCCCGCCAGCGTGGCCCGAATGGCGGCTGTCAGCCCGATCTCCTTAAGCTCAACTTTGAACCTTGAAAGCACCCAAGTGGTCAACTCGTCCCACTTCGGAATGTAGTGACACCAACCTTCGACTCTAAAGCCACCCGTCGGGTACATGACCTTCGCTGTCAGCATCCGATTTGCAAAGGTCAGGGCACTGAAAGGAAACGTGTCGCTTGGGACTTCACTGTAGAGACTCCCGGGACGCAAGGCTCGGTAACTGAACGAGGAACCGGATCGTGAAGCAGCCAAAGTATCTTGTTGGTTCGAGGTGGCGTCGATCGAAAGGATACCTCCCAAGGCCCCTCCTTGAGAAGGAGTGAGTTCCCAACCCATCCTTCTCTTCGAAGCTAAACGATAAAAGGCCGTCAGCGACAACTGGCGGTCAACCTGCCGCATGTATAAAACCATGCCTTTGGCAGAAAAGAACCAGTCTTCTTTGATCTTCAGTATCTTCGCTTCAGAAGAGACTAGTCGGTCGCCAAACAGAAAGGCGGGTTTTAAGAAAGTCACATCTTCAGATTCAGCAGACTCAGTTTACCACTCTCTATCATACTCTGGAGGAAAAGCGGCAACTGGTTCTGGATTTGCAGCATTCTCTCCCGGGGCTGGTTCTGTAAGATAGCATCCTTTGCAGGTTTGATCACCGCCTCATCAAAATCAACTCCTATTTGGCAAAGAGAAGCGTCCAGGAGGACCTCATTCAACAAAGGGATCGTCATCGACACTGGCACAACAAAAGTGGAAGTCAGGCAAAAAGACAAAAGGTATCAAATAGATTGGCGCATCATCATGGCGTGAGCCCATGCGCGTCAGCGAAGGCTTCGGCGCATCATCAGGGTGTAAACCCATGTGCGTCAGCATTGGAGCTTCGGCGTATCATCAAGGCGTGAGCCCATGCGCGTCAGCGAAGGCTTCGGCGGATCTTTAGGGTATAAAACCCATGCGCGTCAGCGATTAAACCTCGGTGCATAATAAAGGCCTAAACCTATGCACGTCGGCGGGATAAAGCCTCGGCGTATCATCAGGACAGAAGTCCATACGCGTTGGCAACTTTGAGTTAGGGCACAGTATGGCCCAAAACTTGTGTGAAAAAGATGGCACCCACCCGTCACAGCAGGGCGAATGTCGGCCGGAGTCACAATGGTGATAGGGGCATCCCCTTCAGCATACTCCATCGGCTCCTTTCTTTTGCCGGCACCGCCGCGAGAAGTCTTGGGAGCCATTCTCTCAAAGAGGAAGAAGTTAGGGTTTTGAAGAAGAACTCTATAGGAGGCAAAGCAAGGAGAAGAACAACTCTCTCTCTCTCTCCATCTCTCACATATTTATAGGTCGTGGTCGCACGCGTGAACCGATGACGAGTGATCTCAGCCGTCGCCTCGGGTCCTGTGAAGATAACAGCAGATAAAACCAAAAGATCATCATTAATCTTTTCGGTTACCGAGGCATTATCATAGGTATTAACTGAGAAGAGCATGCACCCAACAACTAATCCGCCCTGATTGCCATGCTTCTTATTCAAAGTATTCTAAAACTTATTCAAAAGTTTTGAAAACTTTGAAGGGGGTCTTGTAGAAGCATGGAATTTCACAACCAGAAAGCCCATGCGCCAGACACTACATGCGCCAGAACTCGGACAGAACACTTCACAGCAAAGTCAATAAGTATAGATATTTGAAGAAGGACTTTTTATTTATATACAAAAGTCTATTACATGTCTAGAAAAGGTTGTACAAAGAAGAATTTCTACAAAGGAAAGATCCTAAGTCTACAGCCAGCGGCCACCATGCGTCTCCAGATAGGCACAACAGTCACCATGCGCCGCCAGTTAGGCGCAGCAGT
>JANAVB010035817.1:5097003-5214503 GCA_029216955.1 Iris pallida | reverse complement strand
ATGAGAACACTATTTTATTTGTCCATTTTCTAGTTTAGGACATGGTGATCAACATTAGAACTTAGCTTTTTGAGATTTGTAGTCTCCATTGTTCTAGATCTAAGTTTTCTCCATTTTCGGTTTTGCATAGTTTTGATCTACTTAAGTTGGATTTTTATGGGTTTTGATGTTTCCATGTGGAAGAGAGTTTATTTCCACCCTGGTTAGAACTTTGGAAATCTGGATTTGGAGTTCGGATGACCAAGTTGTGATGTCTTGAAGTTTTGGAGCCATTGGAGCTTCATCTCAGCCATGGAGAAGAAGACCCAGACCCTGCGTGCGTGTTTTTACGCGTACGCAGCCCTCTGCTTGCGTGACTTTTCATGTACGCAGCCCTCTGCTTGCGTGACTTTTTACGTACGCAGCCCTTTGCTTGCGTGACTTTTCACGTACGCAGCCCCTTGCTTGCGTGACTTTTCACGTACGCAGCCCTTTGCTTGCGTGACTTTTCACGTACGCAGCCCCTTGCTTGCGTGACTTTTCACGTACGCAGCCCTTTGCTTGCGTGACTTTTCACGTACGCAGCCCTTTGCTTGCGTAACTTTTCACGTACGCAGCCCTTTGCCTGCGTGACTTTTCACGTACGCAGCCCTTTGCTTGCGTGACTTTTCACGTACGCAGCCCCTTGCTTGCGTGACTTTCCACGTACGCAGCCCTCTGCTTGCGTGACTTTTCACGTACGCAGCCCTCTGCTTGCGTGACTTTTCACGTACGCAGCCCTTTGCTTGCGTGACTTTTCACGTACGCAGCCCTTTGCTTGCGTGACTTTCACGTACGCTGCTCTCTTGCGTGCGTGACTTTTCGCGTACGCTGCTCCCCTGACCCCTTGTTTAACCCATTGGCTCTAGGAGTATTGGTTTTATTTCTCGACTTGGTTTCTCTTTTATGGATTGGGTTTTCCTGAGATCTGTTCAACACAGTACGACTATCTTGACTCGACACGGCCTAACACGGTTTTCAAGTAATTGTTCATGACTAGTACGGTTCTCGAGGTTTTCTGTGGATTATGATTTTGGTATTCTCTGATTTCCTTGCTAGTGACCCATAGTGGTGCACTCATGACATGACCAACCTGACATGATAGTGGCCCGTCGTGGCACACTCCTGACAAGTACCCTGACATGATTTAACTTAACGCTGTTGCGACGGCTAACCTGGCATGTTAAGTGAATTCTTGACACCGTGGGTGATTGTATTGAATGTGCTTGTGTAAGCAACCAGTCTTGTCTCGCATCATGTCTAGGGCATGAATCCCTGGTTTCCCACGGTCAGGAATTCATACTGAATCTGGCTAGGTTAATGACTAGATGGATCAAATAGTTCATGGAGAATTCCCCAGTTACCTGTTGCCCCTTTGGTCCCGGCCTTATATATATATACATGGGATTTGTTGCTATCCGTCGAGATGAGCGCACTTCCAGCCCGCCGTCGAGTGTGGTACCTTAGGACACATGTATCTTACTACAGTGTGTCCGTTATATCCTGCTATCTTTTCCTTTTCTTGATGGGATCACTCAGGTAGTAACAAACAGGTAACCGGACTTGGAATTCTCATTGTATCTTGCTAGTAAGTAGGCCATGTGATAACCCTAGTTAGTTAAAGTAGTAAGCCGTAGTATCTGCTTGGCCGTGATTGATTGAATGAGGTATAACCAGTCTAGCCATGTCTTGATCCAGTACAAGATTGCTTCCTGTCTTAATTTCTTACATTATTATTTTTGTCGATAAATTGTGGGAGAATCCAAGTTCCGTTCAGACGAAGGGTTACAACCCCGATCCTTGTTTGGTTTACGGGTTGTAACCTGGTTATCTGAATAGTCCCATGGTTACCTCATCGTATATCACCTGTTCTGTTTTTCCTTAATTCCTGTCTTTATTACCTTATTATTATTGTGCTAATTGCTGGCTTTTGTTCTTATTTCGTAGCCTCCTTTGTGGCACTTGCTCTTTCTGGGGTCTGACCCAGCTGGTTTTGTATGGCCAGATACCGGAGCAGCAGCAAAAGATCTACCTGCTTTCCAGCCAGATGGTGACCACTAGAGGAAATCCTGGCAACGAGTGGATTTCTTTTGTTCTCCCACTGTAATTGTACATTATTCTTTTGAGGCATTTAGCCGACGAGCACCTGTTAGCTCGATGCACTTTACCTTCTGTCTGCCTACGGGCTGTAAACATGATTGGCAACTCGAGGTTGATCATGTATGACTTAACTCTTGCTAGTCCTTACATTTTGTACGACTAGCTTCATGATCATCTGGATATGTAATGTTTGGGACGCCTTACAATTGTATATTTGGTGATCTGATATCTGGTTACTATTATTAGTTGGTTGTGATTGAGACAATAGGCTACTTTATGACCTTAAGAGACTGATGGCTTGTAGTTAAACCCTCATATTTCTAGACAGCCGTGACCGTATAGTGAGATGGATTCCATTTCATTATACGTAGCTGGCTATGTTCGCCCCCGCTCTCCAGTATTCTGGTTCTGGGGCGTGACAATGTGAGTCGGAGAACCCCTAATATCTAGCAACGAACGCCGATCAATCCAAGGGTCCCGCCAGAGGTCCGTCCCCGACCCATCCTTCATGAACCTCCGGATAGCAGACTTGAGCACACCCCTGTGTCTCAGGACAGTCTTGAACATGACAGAATGGTTGTTATCAGGAGAACACGTCCAAAAATTGCCCTGCTTCACGTATCTGCTGTGCATCTAGTCCGCCCAAAGAGACCCCCCGCTAACGAATCTCCAGGCCAGCTTAAGCGCAGAGGCCTCCCTGATCTCCAGCAACGGCCTGAGCCCCACACCTCCCTCCTTCCTGGGACGATAGAGCTGCTCCCACGAGATCGCATGCATACCCCCCTCCAAAGGAAATCAGCACAAAGACGCTCCACTTGTCGAATAGTGGCCACCGGGAGGAGAATGGACTGTAGCCAAAACTGTGCCACAGCCGAGATCACAGATCTGATCAGCTCTATACGTCCGCCAAAAGACAGACTGGCGGCTTGCCAGCCTTCTACTCTCCGCTGGACATACTCTACCAGGCCCTGGCAGTCCTGATCTCGCGTATAATTGACTGTGAGGGGCACTCCTAAATAGCGCACCAAAAGATCACTCCTCGCGATCCCCAGGACATCAGCCCGCTCCTCCTTCTGGGAACATCGGGAACTGAAGTAGACCCGACTCTTATCCCTGTTCAGCTGGAGACCCGAGAAGGACTTCAAATCTTCCATAATATCCGCAAGCGTCTGCAACCCCATCGTCGTAGGCTGGATGAAGACCAGTAGATCATCAGCATAAATAAGGTGGGTAACTGGGGGTCCATCCTCCGAAACAAAGGCACCAGCCGTCCATGGTGCACAGCCAGGTCCATCAAATAAGTAAAGTATTCCATCACAAGCGTGAACAGGTAAGGGAACAATGGGTCACCTTGCCTCAGCCCACGGTTGCTCTGGAAGTACCCATAAGGAACGCCCTGGATGAGAACTGAGAAAGTAGGGGACGTGATGCACTCCCTGATCAACGCAACCAAGTGATCCGCGAATCCCATGGCAGACATCAGATGACAAAGGAAGTCACGATTGACCATATCATACGCCTTCCTCAGGTCCAGTTTAACACAAGCATTCTCCCCACCAGGTCTGCTGAATCCCCTCACCATCTCATGTGCCAGGAGGCTATGCTCTGCAATCGACCTCCCCTTGATGAACGCAGACTGGTTTGGAGAAACCAAGTCCTGCATGATTCCCTCCATCCGCCGGCACATAAGGTGCGTAATTATCTTGTAAAGATATTTACAACATGCAATAGGTCTGAAATCCGGCAATGCTGTCGTGCCCTCCTTCTTAGGCACCAAGGTCAGGAAAGTGTGATTCAGCTCCTTCAAAAGCTTCCCCTTGGTGAAGAACTCCTGGACCACCTCCACGACCTGAAGCTTCAGAATATCCCAATGGCGCTTGAAGAAACCACTGCTGAAGCCATCTGGACCAGGTATATATATATATATATATATATATATATATATATATATATATATATATATATATATATATATATATATATATACATATAAATATATATATATATATATATATATATATATATATTTTATATATATATATATATAAATACATATATATATATATATATATATATATATATAAAGAGACACACCATTCTAAATATAAAATGAATATGATAAAATATGATACCATAAAGAATACATTAGGAACAACTCTCTAAATATATAAATCTGAGATTAAAACACTAATTAATTATTCCTACATTATATTTATGCATACAAGTGTCCAAAATAGGGATTTTTCCACTAGGACACAACCACAACACAAAGGACACTCCTATGACCTCCAAATGGACACGAAATGGAGATACAACCATAGGGGTCATTCCTATGGGTTCAAAATAATTCTATATGCATGTTGGGGTGGATTAGAGGAGAGATTATACCTTCCGGAAGAGAGATTCAAAGGAAAAAGCCATCCGACACGACACCGACACGTAGAGATTCCAAAAGGACACGAACGAGCTCCGAATCCTCCCAAACTTGGCTAGCTCCTTCCTTTCATGGAGTAGAGGAGAAATGAAGAAGATTTGGTGGAAGAAGGAGTTGATTTGGAGATGAAATCAATGGGGTTGCTCTCTAGAAATTTGGGGAAGAACATGAGAGAGAAAATGGATGGATAAAATGAAATAGAAGAGATGATGACTCACTCCTTATCCCCCCCATAGGTGGCTACCCAAAAAGGGTGAGGTGTCCCCATTAGAAGAGTCCAAAATGCCCCCACTTGACCTATTTGATTTAAATTAAGAATGGGTTAAAGGTTGAGGTCAAATTAGTCTAGTTTTAAGTCTCTAATTAAACTAAACATATCCATAAATAATTAGTCTAACTACTAACTAAAATTAATATCATGTGGACTAAAATTAATATTATGTGGGCCATGCCTAACTAGTGTGTGGGTCCCACTAGAGTCAAAACTATCCCGGGTCCCCGTTTCAAGTCGGATTGAGCTGAAATTCGAACCCGACTCAAATAACCCCAAAATAATATTATAAATAAATAAATAATTTCAAAAATATTCTAAAATAGAAAATGACAAAAATACCCCTGTTTCTGGAAACTGGGGGTGACATGTTCACTACCAAAATATGTCGATTTAGCGACGGCCCGATCCGTCGCCCGTCCGTCGACAATTTGTATTAGCGACCGATCACTGACGGATCTTGGCCAAAATAATCCGTCGGCAATCAGCTCGTCGCTAATAATGATCCGTCGCTTAGTAGTCGTCAAGCGACGGCATATCGACGGCTTTCAGACTTCATAATACGAAGCAGTAGCGACGACTTTTCGGCTGTCTTTCGTCCATTTCAGGTATTAAATACTGAACTGTGTAGAGGCTAGCGGCGTAGTGGTCCGTCGGTAAACCGTCGTAATAGCGTATCAGAGTGTATCGTTCCGTCGCTATTCCGTCGATCGCCGTCGCTAACAAAGGACGGATTAGCGACGGAATACTGACGGAGTATCCGTCGACCATGTGCTGGAAATGCTTGACATTTCCAGAACCATGGCGACGGATGAGTCGTCGCCATTCCATCGAACTATATACCACCAGAAAGTTGTCGACGGATATTCCGTCGACCACCCGTCGATACCTGGAAACATTTGCAAATCTCCAGTTAGTGACAGATATTCCGTCGAACAGTAGTCGGAAACTGAAAATATCCGTCGCCAACCGGTCACTAGTCCGTTGCTAAATGAGATTTTTTTGAAAAAAATTGCAGCACTTTCCCTGTTCGCAAAAATATGCATAAACCAAACCAATATATAATGCACACCAATTATCCAACAATCACATAGACCAAATATGCACATACGAATTTAATGCATACCAATTATCCAAGAATCATATAGACCAAACCAAATTAATATAAAATAGACATCAATTATCCTGAAGAGTAACCTAATATCCGTCGTTATAATCCGATCATAGCACAAATATTCCAAAATTCCCACAAATATTCTAAAATTCCAAAATACATAGGAAAATCGACTTTGGCCTCAGCAAAGACCGCAAGTCAGACGATGAATCCTCACAGCCAGGGATGATAGTTGCGTTGAGGCATGTACCATTCTATCAGCCACTTTGCATATGAAGGCTCAATCTGGTTGAGGTCTTCTGTAGGGATAGGAGGGTCGGTCCCGATGCTACTACTCTCTGACGGTGGCTCCTCCTTAACTTCAACCTTGGGAGCAATCTCTTCCCTGATGGTCATCGGTTCTTTCTTGACCTCGACCTTTGGTAACAACTCCTCCTTAACAGTCACCGGCTCTTGTTTGACGACGGGGACTTCCTTCGTGTCGACCTCCAAGGGTTTCTTGCCTCGGCCCCTTCCTCGACTAGCAGCACCACCTCGGCGAGTCCTAGGAGCCATCTCTCTGACAACATAAATTTTCATATAGGGTAAAGAAATTTACTCAAATTATAAAAAAATAAGAAGTTTATCGAAATTTTTAGCCACAGATGATATCCACCTCGGGGAGTCTTGGGAGCCTTCTCCTCTCCTCCACCATGGCTCTGGACCCATCTGCTCCTCCCTACTTCCCTTTTTCTTATTTGACTCTCTCAGCCACATATGATATCCAGCTCTAGTGTAGAGTCGGGGGAGAAGAAGTGGGCAGGAAGAGGAGGGAGAAACAACACAGCCGGCGGAATGACCTGAGGAAGTACAGAGGTTTTGCTGGAAGTGCTGACGATTTTCCCAGGATGGTGTTGAAGAGCAAGTGTAGAGTCGGCCGAAGGAAGCTATGGCTAACTAAAGGAACCATCATGTAATTTGAGTACATTTTCGAAAGCAGATAAAGTACAGAAAAATTGATTTTTTGCCAAGTGTGAGAACGGATGACTCAGAACACAACCCAAGATTCATTCTAGCATACATTAGTGTGAATCATCTATGTTCTGTACATATGGTGTAGTATATGTTCTTATCGTATCTAGTATCTGAAGAATGTAACAGAATCAAGATGAACTCACATAATGTAATACTAAGACATCATCTACTACTATATAAGATATAGTGATAGGTTGTCATATCATTATTGCCGAGAGATGAGGGTCGGAGGACAGTCAACTTTATCTACGGCTACATAGTTTCTGCCTCGCCAGTCGAATGGCTGCAGGGACTATGTCATGATCACCACGTCGTACCGTAGATTAATGCAAATGGAGCTGGAGCCAAAATATGGTACTACTTTACCATGTCGTACCATTTTACTCTCTCACTCTCTCTCCTCCCCCCTCCGGCGCTCTCACTTTCTCCGGCGCTCTCACACTACTAATTCCTATGTGTTTTAAGTGTGAGAACGGATGGCTCAGAACACAACCCAAAATTCATTCTACCATACATTAGTGTGAATCATCTATGTTCTGTACATATGGTGTAGTATATGTTCTTATCGTATCTAGTATCTGAAGAATGTAACAGAATCAAGATGAACTCACATAATGTAATACTAAGACATCATCTACTACTATATAAGATATAGTGATAGGTTGTCATATCATCATTGCCGAGAGATGAGGGTCGGAGGACAGTCAACTTTATCTACGGCTACATAGTTTCTGCCTCGTCAGTCGAATGGCTGCAGGGACTATGTCCTGATCACCATGTCGTACCGTAGATTAATGCAAATGGAGCTGGAGCCAAAATACGGTACTACTTCACCATGTCGTACTATTTTACTCTCTCACTCTCTCTCCTCCCCCCTCCGGCGCTCCCACTCTCTCCGACGCTCTCACACTACTAATTTTTTTGTGTTTTAAGTGTGAGAACGGATGGCTCAGAACACAACCCAAAATTCATTCTACCATACATTAGTGTGAATCATCTATGTTCTGTACATATGGTGTAGTATATGTTCTTATCGTATCTAGTATCTGAAGAATGTAACAGAATCAAGATGAACTCACATAATGTAATACTAAGACATCATCTACTACTATATAAGATATAGTGATAGGTTGTCATATCATCATTGCATGCCTTCATTCCTCACTCTCTAAAGCACACATACACATATGTATATCACAGTTAGATGTATAGATATATACATCTATATAGAAGCACACAACTGATACACTCTAAGGGTCGGTTTTCCAGAAAAATTTTACTTATTCAGTGACTTTGGTGAAGCGAATGTCCCAAGGATATTCTTAACAAAGAAGGCAGATGAAGAACTCGCACTGTCCTTGAGACAGTGAACATATACACCATGAACCCAAACCCCATATTCACATTTACTAATCCAAACACCACCAAACTAATGGATAACACCCAATATGGATAACACATTATTTAGCCAATATATAAACTCAGATGAATTTGAGAAGCAAAGTCCCCCGCCGCCCCCGACCAAAGCCCGCTGCCCCAAGCCCGCCGTCCAGCCCCCGACGCCCCCGCCCCAAGCCAAGATCAAACTATTATCGGCAGTATGGCACATATGGCGTGAGCGAAATAGAAGAGTTTTTGAAGGCATATCTATGACTATTCATGGGATTTTAAACAACATTGATACGAATGCTAACCTCATGGGAGGATAACAGCATGTAGTGCTTATAGCTTGTAGTGTATTGCTATGGGTTGTAACCAGTAGTCTTTTCGTTTTTTGAATAAAAGTACCCTTTTCTTCAATATATATATATATATATATATATATATATATATATATATATATATATATATAGACTTGTAAAGAAATCTTCAGGATTTGAGCGAAGTAGTCTGGTTGCATATATATATGAAGAGTGCTTATGGCTGTGCGTCGGTTACATATATGTATGTGTGACAGTTCAATAGAAGAGCATGGAATGGACTCCTGCTAAGTCCATTGTAACCTGGGCAAGAATACCGTGGGGCCAATTTTAGGGTTCATAGTTAAATGTGTGCTTATGGCTGTGCATGGCAGTGAGCAAAAAACAAAAGACAAGAAGAAGGGAACTGTGACCTAAGTTTGAATAAATTTTAGAGACCACATGAAATCGGAAGTGAGCCTTAGCCACTTGACCCCCGCAGCCCCGCCACCCACAACCCCCGCCCACCGCAGCCCCCGCCGCCCAGCCCCCGATGCCCCCGTCCCAAGCCCGTCGCCCAGCCCCCGACGCCCCCGACGCCCCCACCCAAAGTCCACCGCCCAGCCCCCGCCGCCCCCGCCCCAAGCCCACCGCCCCCCGCAGCCCCGCCACCCACAACCCCCCGCCCATTGTCGCCCCCTCTCGTCGCCCAGCCCCCGACGCCCCAGCCCCAAGCCCACCGCCCCGCTGCCCCTACGACACTGCGAGAGAGAAAGATCTAGAGAGAGATCGAAAGAGAGAGAGAGAGAGGGGATTACTTTCGGGAGAGAGAGAGAGGAGAGGACGCCGACGCTGTCACGCCCCGCTCCCGTAGGAGCGATCATCCTCGCTAAGGCGTGATGCCGCACGGGCCTAGGTTGCGCCCGTGCAAGGCCAAGTCCAGAAACGGCCGATTTGAGTTCTAGGCCACAGAGTCGCACAGAGTGTCCCCATTTGCAGCGGAATAATAATGAACACAATTGAAGCGAAACCAAATTCTTTATTGATATTCAACAAGTTTACAAACGGCGCTAGGCCGATATTACAAGTCGCTCAAGCTCTCTCTCTCTCTGAAACATAAAAGGCGTGCCAAGTGGCTTACAAGATGGAATGATTCATGGCGATGTTCCGATACATTATGTCCCGTATATGGTGCTCCAGCTCCTTGCAACGCTCCAAGGCCCAGAGATAGCTCCGCGCCTTAGCACGTTCGATTGAAGCTCCGCACCCGCCGGCGTCTCCTGCATCCTGCAAGTAGACTGTGGGGTTATCAGTACATTGTTATGCACTGGTGGGGAGGCTAGCTCGCCCATAATCACTATCATTACCGAACACGTTCCATTTACTTGTGTGCATCTCTATCATTCATTGTCTTTCTAATCTTGCCTTAGGGTCATTTACATGACATATGATATAACCTATCTCGTGTTACCGATTTCAAGTGTCGCATGGAAATACATGCACAACTTACCCATACTTACCGTCCGGCCTTCCCTGTTCAAGTAAACCAAGTTAGTCAACAATTAACATGAAGTAACTTAACGTGATTCATGTAAACATTCAATGTTACGGGCGTGTCTACGTCTCGGGTTCTAGCACGTCGTGGGCATGTTCTAGTGTTACGTTTCGAGCATGTTCAGGAGGCACATTTCAAGCATGTTCGGGGTGGTATATTTCAAGCATGTTCAGGCATGTTACATTTCGAGCACGTTCATGTTCAGGATGTTACTTTGCAAGCATGTTCTGAGTGTTATATTTCGAGCATGTTCAGGAAACACTTCATTTAGTTAACTTAGACTACTTTGATTTCAATGCAAGAACTTGCACGTGGATTGCCACCAGCATAGTCCACTTAATCTACATGCACGGGTCGCTGGCTTTACAAGCCATTTAGGACATTCCCCTGTGGCAATTCTCAACTTAGCGTAGGGTGATGGCTGGTACACCCCGTTAAGTCTCTTGAATATACCCTCCTACTTACGTCTCTTGGTGCCCAAGCCCGCACCCAAGCAGCCCGTAAGCGCCGTTGATTCTGCCTAAGCCGGCCACGGTTTACCCCCCCAACGCCCGTGCCGTAGAATCCTTCCACACGACGGCCACGGTATTCCCCCCATCGTCCGTGCCGTTTGTCCACGACCATTTCGTATTGTCTTGTCATTTTAACTTAGCGGCCATCTCCGAGCCGTAGGCTAACCCTTAGCCATAATGCGTTATCGACCAGGTTGGCGTCCGTACAGCGCGGGTAGCGAGCCCCGTTGCACGTGCCCGTCATACCTGTCGATAGCGTCTTCCATGTCTTATCTTTCACGTATTCTTTCTTTTCTTTCTTTCTTTCACTTGTTCATTTGATTCATCGATTCATTCATGTATTCATTCGTTGATTCACTTATTCGTTTGCTCTTTCATTTATACATTACACGACTCCTCGTATGGGAGTCGCCTTGGCGACCCATCGGTCCCATAGCCTTTCAATGTTGCTATAATCTACACGGTGCGACTATATTGATAGTCTTTCCGTTTTATTGTTGTAACCCATTCATTGTTTGATTGTTTGGACGTATAGGGAGCATTAACGTAGGCTTGTGCCGTAGCACGAGCATGGAGCGCGGGCGAGAGTTCTCGTATTTTCCATGTTACTTTCCATATTCTATACAAGCATACAAGTTGGGATTATTCCCTTAGCTAGGTGCGTTGGGTCATTTATTAGCATGCAAGATGTTATCGCCTAGCGATTCTCGTGTTTGTGTCCGCATTATTATGTGCATAGGCTAAGCAAAGACGGGTTCATCGGAGCCACCCACCTTAGCGATGTTCGCATCGGCCGAGCGATATTCCGAGCGCGCCTTTGAAAGTCTAAGTCTGGATTCATCCTGTCGGGCCAATGTAAGCCTTGCATCGATTCGCATCGATACTTCATCGGGACGAAGCAACTTTTCGGGTCGACGGCTCGTTTGAGTCGTTGCACTTGCCGTTTGGAATCGGCGTTCCGCTAGGGCGGAGCGGGTCACTACATAATACACCACTCAAAACAAGTCTCGTCCTCGAGACTTCCTGAGTGCAGGTCATCCTACCATTCCTTAACTCGGACCGTGTACATACCTTAGACAATTTCCTATGCATCGTCGTTCGATGGCATCGAACGACACTCGGTTTCTTTCTAAGTTCCGTGTCGTATACGTTTTGGTCGATTTTTATTGAATAGCTTCTCGTTCATTTTAGACTTGATGTTATCTTTTCAATTCAAGCGTTTCTTCGTATTGGTTTCTATTTCTTCGTGTCATGGGACTGGAGTGGTTGCACAAGGCACGCTGGATTTTGCCAAATGCGTGGGTCGTAATTGAGGCAACTCACTTTCGTTTACCTCAATTATCGGGATCACTCGATTCTCTTCTCAAGCGTTTTCGTCTATGAAATCATTATGACTTCTTCTTAGCGGAGTCGACCAAGTCTACGAAATTTCCGTCCGATTCAAGACCAAGAATGACACCATCGTCGAGCATAACTTCCTATCGATGGTTCAATTCGTTGCACCAACTTTTAACTAGCACGATTTTACGTTCACGACACTCGTTCACTCCCCAAGTCGTGCTAGAACCCAGCGTATCACTTGGTTGGATCGTGCACGCATTTCAGGCGTCCCCAAAATACATGTATTCAGCCAAGCCGCAGGATAGTGAGTTTGTCATTCTCACTCGAGTCGCATCGTGCACATACTCAAGCGTCCCTGAGATATATGCATATCAGCCGAGTCTCGTGAGCAGGGTTTCCTACTCTTGATCCACTCTTTCAATCCATGTCAATCCTCAAGCTCAATCCTTTGTTTGCAACTCTTGCAACAGGGGCATCTCGCCTATCCGCTAGGCCAATTCTCAAGGCTAAGTCAATGTCAGGATTGGAATCATAGTTCTCCAACAATAATGCCAACACTGACCCCAATCCTAGGGTCAAACCAAAGTCGGTGGGGCAGGATTTTTCTACCCAAGCTCGTGTCACTCAGATTCCTAAACATCGAGCACGATCACTTAGTTCGCATAGATGCATTCGTTTTGCAACATCCAAATCTGTTCAATGACCAATTCTAAACCAATTCATGTATTCGATCACGAGGTCATCCAGCTCGACAATACGTTCTGCCCCAATCTCACGCGAGTCCGATTATCCACGGCGGTTCATGAATCACCATGCAACGCTCCCGCGGAATAATCATTCTCATCGGGGCGTAACTCTTGTTTGAGTTTAGACTAACTCATTCTCGATACGCAGATTGGACCTACTCAATCCTCAAGTTCAACTCTTCAAACACACAATTCATCCTCAAGTCTCCTTCGTGTCAAACCACAAGTCGAAGCACACGAGTTGCCACGCCAGGCGAGTACCGATCACTCCCGCTGTATGAATCACCATACCAGCGCTCACGCGGAGTGATAGTCCTAGTCGGCGCGACGCATGTGCGAGGCTGGGGTTGCGCTCGCATAAGGCAAGAACGTCTACGTTGTGGTTGACAACGAAGTAAATCCAAGCACTCCGTTTTCATCCAAGCCAAGTCTATATTTGATAGTCCGATCGTCATTCATCCTCGAGCCAAGTTTATCTTTTCCTCGACACATCCTTAACGACCCAAGTATAGCATCCAACGGAACAATGACATTTGCATGATCGTCATTCGCCGAGTCGGAGTGCCCCCGAGTTATCGCATATCGATCTTCGATACGCCTCAATACCATCGACGATATGCGTAACCTGACGATCTTCCTTTGCAACCGATTTTCGAGTCATGCATTGATGCTATTGTCCGAGTTGGATATTCCACAATTTCCTCGATATTCAAGATCAAGTTCGACCACTATCTCTCCAGCTAGGGTCAAGATCGTTGTTCAAACTCAAGTCACGATTCATTTGAATCAATCCGAGATCGTACGCGCAATCCTCTAAGTTTCCTCGATCAAGACCATTCATTTACCTCTGTCGTTCCGAGTCATTTTCTAACTCACGTTGTCTAACGACAAGTTGTCCGAGCGACATCTCGCTCGGGACAATCGAAGTCACAACCAACTAAGTGTGACGCGTTCTAAGGCTTTGCGCGACCGCATCGCCTCGCCGACATACTCGTAATCCTCGATTTCGCTCGAACTATTTCCAAGACGTCCATACACCACTCGGAATCGAGCCATCTGATCTAGTCCTCAATCACATTCTTTTTCTTCTCCGAACCTATCACATACACCACTCGGGTTCAAGCCATACGGTCTAATCCTCAATCACGTTTGCGCCACGCGCTAAGACGTCTTATCGATTCGTTCAACGAATCGCTAGCGTAGTCGTTCGCGCCGTTGCGACGCATTAAGTCGTTCGCAATAATCCTCAAGGTCCAAATCGATCCTTCGAGTGCGCCTAAGCGTTAACTCGATAACGTTCCTATCGATACACACTCAAAGTGTATCTCCGTTCTCGATCGAGCGATACGTTGATATCGCTCGCAACCCGATGGCACCCAAGAGTTGAGGTGCGCGACACGCGGACTAAGTTGTACCGCTTAACCATCCCGTTCAGACCACATTCAAGTTTGTACGCTCACTTATTCTCGTTCGCAACTCGTTTGCACCAAAGGGTCTAGGTGCGCGATACTCCGCACAACTTAGCCAAAAGGCTGCGTGCAAAACCATCCCGTTCGAATAATACTCCGGTCTCGTGTACCCGTTTGCTATCGTCAACGTAAGCCTATTCAAGCATGCCTCGCATTTGCTAACTCTTAGCATTTAGTTTTCGTCCGACTCGAGTCCGTCGTGGTTCGGCACAAAGGCCATCGCCTATCAAGTCCGTCGTAGTGGCACAAAGGCCATCGCCTATCGGTCCCGTGCAACCGAGTACTCGTACGAGCTTTCGTAATATTAGACTTATTGTATGGAACATCCCAATGCACAACGAGAGAGAGCATACACTTCTTTTGTTTCCAACGCGAGCTTTCAAAACTGAGAGAATCGAAATGATGTCCAAGGACGTAAAGCCATGCTCTGATACCAATCTGTCACGCCCCGCTCCCGTAGGAGCGATCGTCCTCGCTAAGGCGTGATGCCGCACGGGCCTAGGTTGCGCCCGTGCAAGGCCAAGTCCAGAAACGGCCGATTTGAGTTCTAGGCCACAGAGTCGCACAGAGTGTCCCCATTTGCAGCGGAATAATAATGAACACAATTGAAGCGAAACCAAATTCTTTATTGATATTCAACAAGTTTACAAGCGGCGCTAGGCCGATATTACAAGTCGCTCAAGCTCTCTCTCTCTCTGAAACATAAAAGGCGTGCCAAGTGGCTTACAAGATGGAATGATTCATGGCGATGTTCCGATACATTATGTCCCGTATATGGTGCTCCAGCTCCTTGCAACGCTCCAAGGCCCAGAGATAGCTCCGCGCCTTAGCACGTTCGATTGAAGCTTCGCACCCGCCGGCGTCTCCTGCATCCTGCAAGTAGACTGTGGGGTTATCAGTACATTGTTATGCACTGGTGGGGAGGCTAGCTCGCCCATAATCACTATCATTACCGAACACGTTCCATTTACTTGTGTGCATCTCTATCATTCATTGTCTTTCTAATCTTGCCTTAGGGTCATTTACATGGCATATGATATAACCTATCTCGTGTTACCGATTTCAAGTGTCGCATGGAAATACATGCACAACTTACCCATACTTACCGTCCGGCCTTCCCTGTTCAAGTAAACCAAGTTAGTCAACAATTAACATGAAGTAACTTAACGTGATTCATGTAAACATTCAATGTTACGGGCGTGTCTATGTCTCGGGTTCTAGCACATCGTGGGCATGTTCTAGTGTTACGTTTCGAGCATGTTCAGGAGGCACATTTCAAGCATGTTCGGGGTGGTATATTTCAAGCATGTTCAGACATGTTACATTTCGAGCACGTTCATATTCAGGATGTTACTTTGCAAGCATGTTCTGAGTGTTATATTTCGAGCATGTTCAGGAAACACTTCATTTAGTTAACTTAGACTACTTTGATTTCAATGCAAGAACTTGCACGTGGATTGCCCCCAGCATAGTCCACTTAATCTACATGCACGGGTCGCTGGCTTTACAAGCCATTTAGGACATTCCCCTGTGGCAATTCTCAACTTAGCGTAGGGTGATGGCTGGTACACCCCGTTAAGTCTCTTGAATATACCCTCCTACTTACGTCTCTTGGTGCCCAAGCCCGCACCCAAGCAGCCCGTAAGCGCCGTTGATTCTGCCTAGGCCGGCCACGGTTTACCCCCCCAACGCCCGTGCCGCAGAATCCTTCCACACGACGGCCACGGTATTCCCCCCCATCGCCCGTGCCGTTTGTCCACGACCATTTCGTATTGTCTTGTCATTTTAACTTAGCGGCCATCTCCGAGCCGTAGGCTAACCCTTAGCCATAATGCGTTATCGACCAGGTTGGCGTCCGTACAGCGCGGGTAGCGAGCCCCGTTGCACGTGCCCGTCATACCTGTCGATAGCGTCTTCCATGTCTTATCTTTCACGTATTCTTTCTTTTCTTTCTTTCTTTCACTTGTTCATTTGATTCATCGATTCATTCATGTATTCATTCGTTGATTCACTTATTCGTTTGCTCTTTCATTTATACATTACACGACTCCTCGTATGGGAGTCGCCTTGGCGACCCATCGGTCCCATAGCCTTTCAATGTTGCTATAATCTACACGGTGCGACTATATTGATAGTCTTTCCGTTTCATTGTTGTAACCCATTCATTGTTTGATTGTTTGGACGTATAGGGAGCATTAACGTAGGCTTGTGCCGTAGCACGAGCATGGAGCGCGGGCGAGAGTTCTCGTATTTTCCATGTTACTTTCCATATTCTATACAAGCATACAAGTTGGGATTATTCCCTTAGCTAGGTGCGTTGGGTCATTTATTAGCATGCAAGATGTTATCGCCTAGCGATTCTCGTGTTTGTGTCCGCATTATTATGTGCATAGGCTAAGCAAAGACGGGTTCATCGGAGCCACCCACCTTAGCGATGTTCGCATCGGCCGAGCGATATTCCGAGCGCGCCTTTGAAAGTCTAAGTCTGGATTCATCCTGTCGGGCCAATGTAAGCCTTGCATCGATTCGCATCGATACTTCATCGGGACGAAGCAACTTTTCGGGTCGACGGCTCGTTTGAGTCGTTGCACTTGCCGTTTGGAATCGGCGTTCCGCTAGGGCGGAGCGGGTCACTACAGACGCCGACGTCGATCACCGAAGCCGCGGGAGAGAGAGAGAGAGAGGAGAGAGAGTGAATTTGGGAAGAATACGAAAAGTTTCTCCCGTCGTTTCAATTTAAGTCTGGAACGTATATTTAGCGACGGACTAGCGACGGATATTTATCCGTCGCCCGTTAGTCGCTCTTTTTGATACTTGCCGACTGAATATCCGTCGCTACGTAGTCGAAGAATTGTTCCGCCAATTCTTCCCACAATTCCCGCCAAATAATCGACTGCATAGCGACGGTTGAATATCCGTCGCTATATCTCCGACGCCCTAGCGAAGGATGAGCGACCTTTTCTCCCCCTAAAAATAAAATAAAAAATGTAACGGCTTGTCGTCGGTAATCCGTCGGCTAGTTGCCACAAAGCCGTCGCTAACGTCGACGGACTATATCTGTCGCTAATGTTCCGTCCCTAAATCAACATATTTTGGTAGTGGTTGATCAGGACTAGCCAGGATTGGGGATAGCCAATGTTTGAGGAGAATTTATTGGGGCTATCCAAATTTTCTACTCATGGGACTGTCCAAACTCCACACCCCCCTCCCCAAAGCCCAAATTTCACTCTCATTTCTAAATTTCAATATCTCTCTTCCAAAACCCTAGCTTTCTTCTTCTTCTTCTTCTATCAATCTTCTTCTTCTCCACAATTTCCATTCTCACATCTCCATCAAAATCCTAGTTTTCTTCTCATCTTCTTCTTCTCCACCATTTCCATCATCACCATCTCCATCAAAACCCTAGTTTTCTTCTCATTCCCAATTTCGATGGCAACCAAAAAATTAAATAAACCCTAAAATGCACGGAAATAAAGCTTAAATACTTCTTTCCTCACAAAGAATGCATGAAAATAAATCATAAAATGCATATTTCACTCTATTATCAAGATTAAAATAAATCCTAAATATTTTTTTCATTCGAGAATTTCGACTTTAGGGACTGCCTCAATTTCTGGCAGTCCTCAATATGTCTAAGACTGCCAGAAATTGTGGCAGTCCTGCTGTAGAGCATGTCCCTTTCAGGACTGCCACAATTAGGGGTGTGCAATTTTTGGGTTTAGAACCGAAAATCGACCCGAACCGACCCGAAATATAGGTTCGGTCGGTTTTTACAAAATCGGGTCGGATTTCGGTTTCAACATATGACAAATTCGGTTTATCGGGTCGGTTATCGGATTTAAACTTTGAAACTCAATCCGAACCGATAACCGATTAGTTATTTACCATTTTACCCATCCATCCATATAAAAGTTAAAAATCTAACCCTACATAACCCCTTTCTCTCTCCTCTCACCCACCGATTCCTCTCCCAGCCGTCTCTTCCTCTCCCTCTCCCCATTCTCTATTGCTTGCGGCTTTCTCTCCCCATTCTCTGCGTTGCTCGGCGGCTTCCTCTCCCTCACTGTTGCGTAGGCGGGCGCCAACGGTCTCGTGAGCATGGTTCTGGAGCCGAAGGTGGTCCCCGCGCCGGTGGTGGGATTGAAGGCTACTGCGGTGGCCGGGATGACGCGCGTGACTGAGGACGAGGGAACGAGGAGGTTTTCCATGGGACCATCGCCAACATGTCAATGCGGTTTTCCATGGTAAAAATTTATTCTCCTCCTGATTTGTTCTTTTTTTCGAACTTAATAGTAAATCAATACATTATTTTCTTTCGATTTTTTTTTCTGTGATTAATTTTGGTATCCCATGTCTCAAAATATCATATGTATGCTTGACAGCTTGAGGAATTCTGCATGTAAAAAAAAATCCTCATATATTGTGTTATAATTTATTTGATCTCATTTTCCCTTCTTTAAATCCAAATGACTTTGTATTTTTGTTTTTAGGAATTAAGATTATTTATTTAGGTTCGATTTTATTCGGTTTATATGAATTCGGTTCGGTTTTCGGTTTTTGACAAATCGGTTTTTACATATACAGTTTGGTTCAGACCGAACCGAACTGTTGCTCACCCCTAGCCACAATTCCTGGCAGTCCTCAGTACTTCTAGGACTGCCAGCAATTGTGGCAGCCCTGTTGTACATCGAGTCTATTTCAAGACTGCCACAATTTCTGGCAGTCCTCAATACTTCTAGGACTGTCAGAAATTGTGGCAATTCTGATATGAACCCAATTCTTCTACAACTAGGATTTCGTGCATAATTGTTCTATTAATAAAGAAAATTGGTTAATAGACTAATAGATTAATAGATTTGATAGATTTGATAACCCAATTTCTTTTACAACTAGGATTTCATCCATAATGCCCAAACAAGAAGAAGAAAAATAAACTAGGGTTGGAGAAAGAGATCTGAGAAATTAGAAGAGAGCAAAAAATCAAAATAAACTAGGTTTGAAAAAATTGATGTTGTTCTTGTTCTTATTCTTGTTCTTTTTTTTTCTTCTTCTTCTTGTGAGAAAAGAGAGGAGAGCAAAAAAAAAAGAAAAAAAAGTTGACTTATATACTCACATGTTGACTAGCCCTGAATAATTTTTTCAATGACAAACTTGTAAATAAATCAAAGTTTGCTTTTGGCTAGTCCTGATCAACTTTTGATGTGCCCTTATAAATAGCCTTTAAATCTATACCAGTGTGGAGTGCTAGTTCATATCAGAGTTTCTCTGTTTGAATATGTTTTTTGAAATTTGGTTCGGAAAACAAATTTCTGAAAGTAAATTATAATGTTATTTTATGAGAAAAAATTCGGACTTTACATTAGTTATTTTTATCTGAAAAATAATTTTAGAAACAAAAGTTAAAAACTCCTGTTAGGTAAAAAAAAAAAAGTTTAAAAAATAATTTTTATCTGAAATCTTTGCGTCTTTTGTCTCCTCTACTGTATCTTTGTGTCCGAGTTTCGATTCCGAGTGTGCCCTCTGGACTTTACCGTGTCCGAGTTCCGATTTCGGGCGTCGCCTCCGGCGTTCACCTCGAAGAATATCCAACGCAGTCGCGTCATCTCCGGTGTTGGATCCTAGCACCGCTTACCCCTCAGAGCTTCGTCCTTGGATCCAGATCCGTCGCGTCCCTGTCTTCAAGTCTGACCCGTGCCTTCGAGTGTAGCTTCGCTGGCGTTGGAGTCGTCCTTCCCCAGCGACCAGTCGTTCCTCCGCCGCTTGGTCGAACCTTTCCTCGGGAGCGACACTCCTCAGTCGACCGAATCCGCCGAGCCGGTAGTACCCAGCCGCCTCCAGCCTCCCGAGGTTGTCCAGCAATTGCTCCAGATCCAAGCATATCCCGTTGATCCGCCGGCATGCATGACCGGGCGTCGATCTCGCTGGAAGCCACCAAATCACGAAGCATCTCCTCTGCAACCCGGAGCCGACTGGATCCCCTCTCCAGGACCCATTTTTGGTAACCCTAGTTTTTCTCTCTCGAGAAGAAATGGAGAAGGAGAGGGTCATTGAAAAAATTCTGATTTATTTACAAGTTTGTCATTGAAAAAATTAATCGGAACTAGCCCAAATGTGAGTATATAAGTCAACTTTTTTATTTTTTATTTTGCTCTCTTCTCCTTCCTCACAAGTAGACCTGTCAACTGGACCGGGCCGACCCAGCCCGGCACGAGCCCGGTCCGAAAAATTGGCCCATGTGCCGGCCCGGCCCGATTAATCGTGGGCCCGGGTCGGCACGGCCCCGTATGTTGGGTCGTGCTTGGCCGTGTATATTGGCCCATAATATAGGCCCGGCCCAGCCAGGCATGGTCCGAGGCCCGGTACAAAGCCCGACCCGGTTACAACATCCCCTACACAATCTTTTTTATTTTTCTCAAATCCAACCAGCTAACAGCAGTATTGTCACTATCACAAGGAAAAAAGAAAAGAAAAATATGTACACAACAAATACTCTGCCCTCCAAATATGTTTTGTACCACTGCCTCAAGCAACAAGTGCAAGTGGTGTGGCCTATGTTATTATTATGATTATATAGTGTAGTAGTGAATTAAATTAAAATGGATGTTTGAACTGAACTGAATTCAATTCAATTCAATTCAATTCATTTCAATATATATTAGTTGCAAGTTGTTGCAACAACATACATGAATGCATCCATACATCAGCTTAGTCAAAGTCATAGTTGGTTGCCATCAGCTATAAGCTTCTCTGTGCATGTCTCACTTCACTTGGTCACTTATATATGGCCAACCATGTACAGTCATTTATACAAAATTATGTAGACTCGTGAATGATATATGTATATACTGAACTGAATTGAATTAAATGGTGGCCTCAGTGCAACCCGGCCCGGCCCGGCACGACCCGGAAGCCCACCGTGTCGTGGGTCATGTGCCGGACTGGGCTTAAAAATTTCATCCATAGCTCGGGCCGGGCCAGCCCGCTACAGTTCATGGGCTCAAGAGGCCCGACCCAAGCCCGGCCCGGCCCGGCCTACTCAAATTCGTGCCGGGCCGGGCCGGCCCACTTGACAGCTCTACTCACAAGAAGAACAAGTCCTCACAAGAAGAAGAACAACTCTTTTTCTAAACTCTAGTATTTTTTTGCAAATTGTGGCAGTCCTGAAATGGATCTGTTGTACAACAGGACTGCCACAACTGCTGGTAGTCCTAAAAGTATTGAGGACTGCCAAGAATTATGACAGTCTTGAAAGGAACTTACTCTACAGCAGAACTGTCACAATTTTTGCTAATCCTAGAAGTATTGATGTCTGCCAGGAATTGTGGCAGTCCTGAAAGGGATTTGCTGTACAGCAAGTCTATTTCATGACTGCCACAATTTCTGGTAGTCCTAAAGTCGAAATTGTCGAATGAAAAAAATATATGTTAGGGTTTATTCCATCTTGATAATGGAGTGAAATATACATTTTAGGGTTTATTTCCATGCATTCTTTGTGAGAAAAGGAGTATTAGGGTTTGTACATTGTTTGTGATGAGCCTTTGACTGCCATCGAAATTAGAAATGAGAAGGAAACTAGGGTTTTGATGGAGATGGTGGGGATGAAAATGGTAGAGAAGAAGAAGATGAGAAGAAAACTAGGATTTTGATGGAGATGGTGAGAATGGAAATGGTGGAGAAGAAGAAGAAGAAGAAGAAAGCTAGGGTTTTGGAAGAGAGTGAGTGAAATTTTGAAATGAAGCTCACAATTTGGGTTTGGAGGGTGTGTGGGGTTGGAACAGCCCAATGAGTAAGAAAATGAGATGTCCCGAGTAATTTTTCCTCAAACCTGGACTAGCCCCAATCCGGACTAGCCCTGATCAACTTTTGATGTGCCCTTATAAACAATTGGAAAAAAAATGGAGGCTTGGAGGTGCTCTCTGAAAAAAGGTTTCCAAAAACTTCTTTTTTTTTTTAACTTTCTAAGAGCATCATTAGTAGTTGGGACTCTCCAATGCAATTTCGAGCCCAAAATTTCAAAAAAAAGGTAAATGTAGAATGGGTTGGATTTGTATGAGAATAGTAGGAAATGATAAAGTGAGCTCCGATTCCAAAAATTGTGTGGTCAAAAATTAATGTAGAAAAAAAAATAATATAAAGTTTAGAATCTAGAAAGTTGGGCTCCAAATTGGAACTTACTATTCTACAAAACGAGTTTCTACAATCTAGAATCTAGAAATTGGGAGGCCCAACCCTTAGCACCCATGGATGGGTTGTGACCGAAATTGTAGAAATTGGGACTAGGAATGAGACTTATTATTCTACAAAATGAGCTCCTACATTCTAAATCTAGAATCTAGAAAATGGGATGGGCCTTACTAATGATGCTCTAAGGGAATGTTTGGATAGTAGTAACTCTTTGAAAGTGTAAAAGTAGCACTTACAACATGTTGAGTTATAATACACTTGTAGCAGGTGACACTTTCCAAAATATGTTTGGATATAATATTTTTTGTTTCCTGCAAGTGGAAGAAAAATGAATTTGTTGTTTAAATCATTGTTACAAGTGGAAAAAAAAATGAATTCGATTGTTTGTATAATTCTTGAGAGTAGATATTGGGGTTGAAGACATGGTAACCATAAATATATTGGTTACCACAATTTTTTTAAAAAAAAATTACTATCAGCTCAGGTGATTAACATTTTTATATTATTAACTATTATTAATTATTATTATTACCCCTAAAATCACTTTTCTCTCTCCAACCCCTCCCCCAGATTCCAGATCTAAAACTATCCCCTCTTATCCTTTTCTCCTTCTTCCATGGAGAACCTCCACCGTCACCGGACTCTCCCCTCCCTCTCCTCTCATTCCTCTCCAAATCCGGTTGCTTTCCGGCCGCCACCATCACCGTCGGCCTCCGAGCCCTCCAGAGTGGTTGCTGCCAAACATAGTTTAGGTAAGTTTTTACATTTAAACTCAAAAAGTTGAGTTATAAAGTGTAACCAAACGCATGCTCTGTGGAAGAAACTTGTGAATCCCGGGCTCATAATAGTTACTTGTATGTTACGTCCACAAGTATATCAACAAGTGATGGAAGACATCAAGTTATTATCAACCTCATCTTAAACACAGCTGTCACACAAATTCAGAGCAACTATAACTTCACGCTAATATAATGGAACAGATCAACAGGGATGGAAACCACTCCATACACTTCACATACATAGTGACTGAAATCAACAGATAGATAAACACCCAATGGAAGTATCAATAGCAATAGGTTTAACTAAGACCCTGCATCCTTCTGATTGGTTTCTGCCACTTCAATAACTTGGGGGTTTAACCAAGATTATTTTTTGAGGTGGGGGAAGCACTGATACACATCAACCTTTGGGTGCTTTGCTTCAGCATGTTCCCTACACTTCACTTCTGATGTGGTACAGATAAATGTCTGCATGCAAGTCTTACACTGCATCAAGCCAAAAACACAAAAGCATGAGCCTTAATCATTAACAGTAGCATACCACACGCAACAATTTGAAGGACAATGGTCTAAAGTAAGGATTCCTGGTTCTATTCTGCAATAGCCACCTGATGAATAATTGCATATTGATAAGTTGCATATTGATAAGTGACACCTAATGTAAGGATAACATGCAATGACTCATAACTAAATTGCATATTGAATTATTATTTGAGGCAATAGCCTGAATGAGTCCTGATTCTATTGGGCAAACAAAAATCTAGAGTCCAACAAACAATGCAGGATCCTTAATTAACATTTGTAGATAGATTATGCTGAAAACAGGTGATGCCAGCACCCATGAGAAATTAAACAATGTAATGAATTCTTCTAAATGCTTGTATTAAAGAAAGTCAAATCACAACAGAAAACACATTAGATACTAACCACTATGGAACAAGAACATATTTGCTAAGCTCAATATTGCTGTTCTTTGATTACCTGCCTTTAACTGATCTTAAATCTACTAAACTATGGAGACAAAATTTATCTCTGAGAGCAAGGTCTCCAAGACTTCAATTTATTGGTCGCCTCCACTAAATGGCCCTTGTACCAACAAACTCCATCTAAATCTTATCTCATCAATAAAGCTAAAAATAATAAAATCAACTGAACCAAAAACGGCCAATTTGGCAAATGAATCTCACACTAGAGGCCTTCGAAATATAAATTGGACACATAAACTCATATTATGAGTATGTATCATAAAAGTTCTCCATGATTACATGGCAAAAATGTCCGCATAAGTAATTGGAACAACCATCTAGAACTTTCAACAACCATACATAATAACTTTAACTGCTATACGGCAAATACAAAGGAATCACTTAAACTGTCAACAGAAATCAGCCTCTAGAAACATGAATGAGTACATTCTCCTATGGACCAAACCAACACTGCTTCTAGAAGAGTAGTCATATGCAGAACTTTTTATGTCAGCATCGTATTTTATATGCTTTCAGATCTCTCACTTGCAGCTTCACAATTTTAATTGGGTTCAATGTTTTTCTTCACAAATCCCAAAAGTTTAAAACAAATCCAAGACACCTACTAAGCAATCAACATAGTCACCACTACATAAAAAGCTTTTCTTCCCAGTTGATTGTTTCCTATAATAATGCCACTTTAAGATAGCTTTAGTGCTCTCTACAGGTTGTTTGAAACTTAGAATACCTTAATTCAACAAAAACATTATGCCAAACAGATTTAGGACTTCTGCTATATCATAATGCTGTGCTATCCTCCTACAACCAGACAAATATAATGCACTTGTTGTGTCATACCAAGATTTGAGACCTTGCATGTCATTATCTGGCACAAAGATTATCAAATCATTTATGACGCATCAGAAAAGCACTTCAAGCATTTCCACCCAACAGAAACTCTGCTCTTGCAGATCCAACCAGATTAAAACCCACTAACCAAGAGCACCCCTCTTGATTTTAGCCAAATAAACAGGCACCACCTAGTTCATGTAGTAAATATAAAACACCAAGGAAAAATAACATCTAGTTCATAGTAACTATAAAACACCAAAAAGAAAGGAAAAGGAAGAACAAAACAAGCAAGCATACACACATACATGCATATTTGCATATATACAAGGACTAAAAAAAGGGTGCTATCTGTAGGATTAGAGCTGCATGTGCTTACGGTTCGTGAAGACCACAAATCTAGAAAATCCGGCCCACTAAGTTAATACATAATAAAATTATTTCCTGAAAATTTTGGGCTTATACATCCAAAGACTAAACAATCCAACGTTTTTCGAGATATTAATTCATATGCACCTTGAGTATCTAATAGCAAGCAACATGTGAATTCACGGTTTGCAAGGCAAAAGATCTGGGGACAGAAACAAAAACCGAGTCTCATATGTGCATATATTGCAATGAAATGCAAATTATCCGACGTGGATCAAAGTGTCTAAACATATAAATGTGTGAATCAATGGGCAGCAACTCAATTATCTTCTCCTTATTTGGTTGAACTAAACAAAAAACAGGACTTTGTTGTTTGGGTTTGAATGCCTCCCTAATAATTCACTTCTAAGTACCACGTTTGGTTCGCAGAATTGGAGCCTGGGGAAAGGAAAGTGATTCCTTTCATTTGTTTGGATGCCAAAGGAAATGAGGAGGAAGAAATTTGATTCCCAAAAGGAGGGAAAATAGGGGAGAAAGTGGTTCCTCCCACCAACCCAAGGATTCATTTTCCCCCTCTAAGGATTCATTTTCCCCCTCTAAGGATTCACTTTCCCTCTCAATTTCCTTGGTTTTTCCAAACACGGAAAGGAAATTGATTGGAATTGCAATTTCCCAATGAAAAGGAAATATCATAGAATCAGTTTCCTTTCCTTTCCGTGAACCAAACGAGGCCAAAGGAAATGGAACTTTAATGTTTGCACCTATATCTTTGAAAATGAATCCAAAAGATACATATTTAATGCTGACACATGCAACAAAGGAAGAATAGAGACTTAGAAAAATTCAGCGCGTGTCCTGGGATAAATTTTTCTATGTGCCAGGCTCACCGTGCACCTTCCATGTCAACCGTTGGATTGCATGGGGATGTGTGCATGCACACATCCCCATACAATCTAACGGTTGAGAACGAAGGGTGCACAATGAGCCCGGCACAGATAATATTTCCTCTGTGTCCTGGTCAGAGCAGTAATACACACGGCACATATATTCCAAAATACATCATAATATGTGAAAATTGATGCTGTGACTATTTGCCTGTGTCCATACCATGTCATATAAGTGTTCGTACAACAGAGTTAAAGATATAAAAAAAAATCCAGGAAAATAATAACAAATCCCTATTACTAAAATGAAAGAATCCATCTTTTAGACCTATAGCTGCAATTTTCAACAGAACCACAACAGCATCATATGATTATATAAGAAATCAACGAACCCCTAGCTAAAACTACCAAGATCGACCAAGATCCGACAGAATGAACAACTCAGATCCAACCCCTAACTGTAAAAGAAAGAAAGGCCTAGATCGTGTAGATTCACCAACAATCTCGTTCCTCTCGAATAAAGATTCCAACTTTTCCGGCCTATACGTACAATTCTCAAGAGAATCACAACAGAAATCAAACGATCATCTAAGAAATCCACGAAACCCAAACGAAAGGAAGAACAAGAGAGACCTGAATCGTCATGGCTTTCTTGTTCGATTCCAGCTGGCTTCCTGCAAAAAGAAATTTTTGATCGATCGATCAATTATTTGTCAGAAAACCCGAAAAAAAAGGAAAGAAATTGAGAGGCTCGATGCAGGAGGGAAACGAAGAAAGGGGCTGACTGACCTTTGCCAGCAGCCTTCTGCTTCTCAAGGTTCTTCTCGCGAGCCATCTTGGCCTTCTGACCGTTTCCTCCTCCCATTCTATCGCAGCCTTCTTCTTCTTCTCCCCCCTCCCCCTTCTGCTCTTTCTTTTGTGTTGGGAAATTTAGGGTTAGAGTTTGGCGGAGATTGAGAAATTAGGGTTAAGATGGGAAGGAAGAGTAGATGGAAGAATAAAAAAAATAGGTTTGGAGTTTTTGGGAGGGTTGGAATACGGGAAAAGGAAGGATATGGAAAGATGGGAATGTCGAATATTAGATTCCACAAATAGAATATATTATCTTTTTCGGCTTTTTCAGTATAGCTTGTCCAAGGAATTCTAGAATATGGTTTCTTTCAATCCATATGCACAACTGTAAAGTAAAAAAAATCTCTCGTTAAATATATGTCTTTTGCATAAAAAGATCTTTTAGAATTTTTGATAGTTTGTCCTTCCTTAGATTACAAATTCCCTCCATTAGGTCTTTTCAGCCAAATTTTAAAATTTTTATACCTAAAATATCTCTGCCACCCGGCGACGGCGGCGCCGGCGAGCCCCCAGCACCCCCGATCACCCCTTGTAATGCCTGTAGTTCGTATTACGTAGCTTGGTATACGTGTACGTATTTTGACTCATATTGCATGTCTCTCTGTTTGGTTTATTTGGCATTTTCATTGCTTCGTTCACCTTGGGATTGGTTCGGCTAGGCTTGGGTTTGCTTATTTGGTTCATCATGAACCAAGTAGAGAACCCCTACCTACCACCACCATCTCCATTTATTAACCCCAATCACCTTCCTCTCTCTTCATTCAATTTTTTCATTACTGCTCTTCCTCTTCTTCTTCCTCACTGAACCCCCACCGTAGGCAAGTGCATCTTGCTTCATGGAGGAACCCGATTTTTATTGTTCCATTCTCTTCCTCACAACATTCTAAGTCACTTTAGTATTTAGCAATTTCGAATTCCATGGCTCCTTTCATGTAGATCTAAGTTTTAGTATTTTTTATCTTCATTGTTTGATTTTTTGAAACTTGGTTGTTTCCGAAATGGAGAGTTCCATGTAAGGAATTTTGATTTCACACAAGTTTGGCTCTTGAATGGTTGGGTTTCATTGGGTCTTGGCCGAGATGGGGGTTTCCTGAGCTCTTGAGCCTTTTTACGCCTGCTTGCTTTGGCCATGGGGAGAAGATGAAGTTTCACGCACACGTTCTAACGTGTTAGCGTAGTGTTTAGCCCTTACGTCCACGTTTTACGTGTCAGCGTGTTATATCAGTCTTTTACGCACACGATTTCACGTGCCCGCGTATTATTCAGCCTTTACGCTCACGCATTTGCGTGCCAGCGTACTTCGTTCTACGCCAAGCTCATTCCCCTTTTTACGCTCGGGGCCCTCCCGCTAGCGTAGAATTTGGCTAGCGTAGAACCCGGCTAGCGTAAAACCCCACCCTCCTTCATCGTTGCTCGCGTAGAATCTTACGCGCGTATTATTATGTTGCGTAGAACCCGGCTAGCGTAGAGCCCCACCCTCGTGCTCCCTTGCTAGCGTAGAGTTCACTCGCATAGAACTTGCTAGCGTAAGGCCAATTTTACGCTTGAGGCCTCTTGGCCTAGCGTAGAGTTTCACTCGCGTAGAACTTGCTAGCGTAAGGCCAATTTTACGCTTGAGGCCTCTTGGCCTAGCGTAGAGTTTCACTCACGTAGAACTTGCTAGCGTAGAGTTTCACGCATAAGTTTCACTAGCGTATAATCGGTAGTACGCGCGTAGAGACTTTGAGTCCCTATGGCGTATGCCTTTTACCCTTTTATCCTTATGCCTTTTGTCCTGAACTTGATAACTCACGAATTGATTGACATAATTGAAATGACAATTGTACATGACATGACATGACAAGTGAGCGTGATGGTAATTATTGAAGGTTGTTGCGACGGCTTGCATGACATGGCTATAATAAATGATCTGGACACCGTGGACGATTGTGTTTGTACAAATAAACCAGTACTGTCTTGCATCATGTCTAGGATAGGGACCCCTGAGTACCACGGGCAGGGGTACCTATTGAAATTGACTAAGGCTAATAAACTAGAATAATTCAGTAGACATGAAGAGATTTTTCAGCTACAAGCGATCCCGTTATCTGGGCGCACTAGCGAACTTGTAGCCTACCGACGAGTATGGCACATTTCCAGCACACAGTCATGTGGTGCACCCTTCATAAACGGACATTCGACCTGGATAACCGGATGGTCTGCAGGGCTTGTGGCGGTTGGGATAATCTCATTGCATTTTGTTAGTAACTAGGCCTGTGATAACCCTAGTTAGTTAAAGTATCAAGCCGTACTCTTGATTGGCCGTGATTGATTGGATGGAGTTTATTCCAGCTTAGACTTATCCTGATCATGTGCAAGATTGTGACATGACGTGATTATTGATGCTTGTCTTAAACAATAACGATCGGGGGTCCAGTTCTATTCAGGCGAAGGGTTACAACCCCGGTCCTTATTTGGTTTAAAAGTTGTAACCTAGCTCCCGGAGCAGTTCTGTGTCCTCTCTTCGTTTATTGTCTTATTGCTCTCCATGCCATGCTCGTCATGTTTTACCTTACCTTAATACCATGATTATTTATACTGGCCTTGGCAATAAAGATCAGGGGTCCAGTTCTATTCAGACGAAGGGTTATAACCCCGGTCCTTATTTGGTTTAAGGGTTGTAACCTGGCTCCCGGAGCAGTTCTGTGTCCTCTCTTCGTTTATTGTCTTCACTGTACCAATAGTAATTGAGACGGATTTCTATTCAGGTGAAGGGTTACAACCCCGGTCCTTGTTTGGTTTAAGGGTTGTGACCTGGCTACTTGAATGGTTTTCTCGTACTCAGTTTATTGTTGTTATATTTGCTATTATCTGTTTCGTTTTAATCGTCTTTAATATTCTATTGTGATATGTTGGTTTTAGTTCCTAAGTGAAGCCTCCTTTGTGGCACTTGCTCTTTCTGGGGTCTGACCCAGCTGGTTTTGTGTGGCCAGATATCGGAGCAGCTCCAGAGGATCCACCTGTCTTCCAGCCAGATGGTGACCACCAGGCGTAACCCTGGCAACGAGTGGGTTTCTTTTGTCCTCCCACTTTATTATAAAAATTATTCTTTTGAGGCGTTTAGCCGACGAGCAAGTGTTAGCTCGATTGCACCTTTATTTACTGTCTGCCTACGGGCTGTAACATGATTGACAAATCCTAGGGTTGATCATGTATGACTGAAACTCTTGCTAGTCTTGACATGTTGTAACGACTAGCTTCATGATCAACCGAATATGTAATGTTTGGGATGTCTTATTATTGTGTATTTGGTGATCTTACATCTTGCGATACTTACTTACTTGCTTGCGATTGAGACACTAGGCTTGTTCATGACCATAGGAGACTGATGGATTGTAGTTAAACCCTCATATATCTAGACAGTCGTGACCGTATAGTGAGATGGATTTCGTTTCATTATGCGTAGCTAGCTATGTATGCCCCCGCTCTCCAGTATTCTGGTTCTGGGGCTTTACATGGTTTAAGTGGTAGCCCATGCATGTCTTGTAAAACATGATATGTGTAGGTTTACCGAATAGATGTCTCAATCAGTACTCGCCTTTGATCTTTGCTTGTATCATATAAATCCCTGAAATCTTGACCTGATCACATGTTTGTGTCGTTGATCTGTCATGGTCCTTCCTTATTGTTCCCTATATCGTCTTCTTCAGCGGTATTGTTCCTGGACCTGTCGATCAGCAAGGCAGAGCACCACCTGTGGACCAGCAACAACTAGGAGATCAGGCCCAGCATTCAGGAGTGGCCTCCAGAGTCGTGCCTATTGGAGGAGAGCCACCAGTTCAGCCCGTCCAACCTGCAGATCCTGATGATGGCACTTTGGTGGGTCTCATCCGGTCATTATTAGCTTTCCAGGATCGTCGAGGAGATGCCTTGTACCAGGCAGTGGCAGATGCTCTGACCAGAGGGGGTCATCAGGGTAATAGCGCGGCCAACAGCTTCAAGCGCTTGAACCCTCCATTCTTCGATGGCAGTGAAGATGCTATTGTTGCCGATGCATGGCTTCAGGACACAGAGGTGATTCTAGAAGCAGCTAGGACTCCAGAAGACGAGAAGGTGGCCGTGATGCGTCTGTAGTTATTGGATCTTGCCCGCAGTTGGTGGGCGTCGTAGGCCGTCGGATTAACGGCACCCATTGCCTGGGCAGTCTTCAGGGAGAGATTCCAGACCAAGTATTTTGACGTTGTAGCTCGGTACGATCTACAGACGAGGTTCACCATTCTGAAGCAGATGGGCATGACGGTCGATGGATATGCGGCCGAGTTCTCCAGATTTAGTCGGTTTGCTCCTACCTTGGTGGCGACCGAGTTCGACAGAGCCCAGTGGTTCCAGTAGGGGCTTCACTTGGAGATTCTCTTGGCCGTAGAGCAGTTTGAGAATCAGACCTTTGATGCAGTACTACGGGCAGCCCGGAGGCATGAATATTCCTCCCAGAGGATCGTGGACAGGACCGAAGGTCGGAAGCGATCCCATAGCCAGATGAATCAGTCTTCAGCACCAGCCCCAGCGGCTAGAGCTTTGACCATTGGAGCTCCGAGGCGGGTGGCCTCAGTGACGTCGGTTCAATATTCAGCCTCGACGTACCCCCAATAGCAGAAGCAGAAGCAGTCTTCTGCAGTGGGATGTGCACACTGCGGGAAGCCGGGGCATGTGGTATCAGAGTGTCACAGAGCATAGGGTTTGTGCTTGGTTTGTGGTGCCCCGGACCACAAGGTTGGGAACTGCCCGAACATGGGGAGTTCATCTTCATCAGCCTTCTCTAGTCCTTCAGTTAGAGGACCAGCACCAGTCCAGCAGCAACAGCAGCAGTACCCATTTCCGAGGCCATTGCCAACGCAGGCCCAGACATTCCAGCAGCAGAGACCGCAACAGTATACCCAAGCTCAAGCCTTGATCCAGAGCAGGCAGAGAAGTTTTCAGCAGAGGGGGCCTGCACCCAGAGGACATGGTCAAGTGCTAACTTTGACCATGAGAGAGGAATGATTGGCACCAGGTGAGGTGGTGGCAGGTACTATTCTCGTCAACACCTTTACAGCTTCCGTATTATTTGATTTTGGTACCTCACATTCATTTATGTCTGCACGATTCGCGACACGGATAGGATTGGAGCCCGAGTCATTATAAGTGAGGCTCAATATACTTACTGGTAACGGACTTGTGGGAGTAGATAGAGTGTTTTTCTCGTGTCGGATCGTAGTTAGCGGTAGAGAGTTTTCCGCTAGGTTGATAGAATTCCCGATGGCCGACTATGATGTGGTATTAGGGATGGATTGGTTGAGAGACCAGTATGCTAGGATAGACTGCCATATTGGCAGGGTTGTTTTTAGCATTCCAGGCGAGCCAGAGTTTTTCTTCTCCCGAGGCGAAGTTGAACCTTCTCCTCCAGTATTGCGGATGGCAGTAGCAGTAGTGCTGTTACCCCGGATAGTCGAAGAGTTTCCAAATATTTTCCCAGAAGAGCTACCAGGAATGCCGCCAGAGCGAGAGATCGAGTTTACTATCGACTTTGTCCCAGGGACAGCCCCAGTGTCGGAAAGAGTCTATAGGATGGCACCGTCAGAATTGGAGATATTGTACAAGATGATTGAAGAACTTAGAACCAAGGGATTCATTCGTGCAAGTGGATCGCCTTGGGGAGCCCCGATGCTTCTTGTGAAAAAGAAGGATGGTACGTCCAGATTATGTGTTGATTATCGTACCTTGAACTCAGTGACAATCAAGAACAGATACCCTCTCCCGAGGATAGATGACTTGTTTGTTCAACTCAAGGGAGTGGCAGTATTCTCGAAGATTGATTTGCGGTCAGGATATCATCAAATCAGAGTCAGAGAGCAGGACATCCCGAAGACAGCTTTCCGATCTAGATATGGACATTGGGAGTTCCTTGTTATGTCCTTTGGAGCAACCAATGCGCCGGTTGTATTCATGGACCTCATGAATCGTATCTTCATGCCTTATTTGGTTCAGTTCGTGATTGTGTTCCTAGACGACATCCTGGTCTACAGCAAGAGTGAAGCGGAGCATGAGCAACATCTCAGAGTTGTCCTCCAGATTCTCCGAGAGCACCAATTGTATGCCAAGTTCAGTAAATACGAGTTCTGGCTCGATCGTATTTCCTACTTGGGTCATATCATCACCAGGGGAGGAGTTGAAGTGGATCCCCAGAAGATCGTGGCTATAGAATCATGGCCAGTACCTAGCACAGTTGCAGAAGTTCGTAGCTTTCTTGGATTGGCCGGCTACTACCGGCGATTTGTTTCAGACTTTGCTCGGATTTCAGCTCCATTGACCCAGTTGACCCGCAAGGATGTGCAGTTTGCTTGGACAGCAGAGTGCCATGATTCTTTTGAGAAGTTGAAACGAGGCTTGATCACGGCACCCATTCTCACGCTTCCAGATGAAACCGGGGGATTCTCAGTATATTGTGATGCTTCAGGCCGAGGTTTAGGATGTGTTTTGATGCAACATGGGAAGGTAATAGCTCATGCGTCACGACAACTTCGTGATCATGAGAGGAATTACCCAACCCATGACTTAGAGCTGGCAGCAGTAGTATTTGTGCTTAAGTTATGGAGGCACTACCTATATGGAGATAGGGTAGAGATTTTTACCGACCACAAGAGCCTGAAGTATGTATTCACTCAGAAGTAACTTAACATGCGTCAGAGGAGATGGCTGAAGCTTCTTGTGGATTATGATGTCAATTTGCAGTATCATCCAGGGAAGGCCAATGTTGTTGCGGATGCACTGAGCAGGAGAGTCGGAGTCTATTTTCTGACAGCGCAACCAGAATTGTTAGCAGATCTTCTGAAGATGGGTATAGAAGTTGTCCTTCCTAACAATGCGGCATTGATGGCCAGCATGCAAGTTCAGTCCAGTATAGTTGAGAAGATCAAGATAGCTCAGTCATCAGATTCTAAGCTTCAGCGGCTTAGGACAGAATGTGTAGAAGGATGCAGACCAGAGTTATGCATTCATGATGATGGTACACTTCGACATGGTAAGCATCTTTGTGTACCCAGCGGAGATATCAGACAGGAGATCATGGCAGAGGCTCACAGTTCTCAATATTTTATTCATCCTGGTGGTACGAAGATGTACCGTGACATCCGACAGCACTTTTGGTGGAATGGCATGAAGCAGGAGATAGCCCGGTTTGTCTCTCGGTGTTTGGTTTGCCAACAAGTCAAGGCTGAACATTAGAGGTCAACTGGACTTTTTTAGCCTTTGCCAATTCCAGAATGAAAATGGGAGCATATAACCATGAATTTCGTGACTGGATTACCTAGATCCCCAGCTGGTAGAGATGCTATCTGGGTTATAGTTGACCGGCTCACGAAGGTGGCCCACTTTCTTCCGTTCAGAGTAGGTCAGTCGACGGCTCAGCTAGCAGAGATGTACCTCATATTGATAGTCAGGATGCATGGAGTACCAGTCAGTATCACCTCGGATCGAGATTCTAGATTCACTTCGCACTTTTGGCGTAGTCTGCAAGAAAATTTGGGAACTCACCTCCAGTTCAGCTTAGCTTACCACCCGCAGACAGATGGCCAGTCAGAACGCACGATCCAGACTCTCGAAGATATGTTGAGATCTTGTACGCTCGACTTCGGTGGTTCGTGGGAAGATCACCTGCACCTGGTGGAGTTCTCGTACAACAATAGTTTCCAAGCCAGTATCCAGATGGCTCCGTTCGAGGCACTGTATGGCAGGAAGTACAGATCCTCGCTAGCATGGGACGATGTTGGAGAAAGGCAGATGCTCAGTCCGGAACTTATTGCCCAGACAATCGAAGTGGTTAGGAGAGTCCGGGATCATCTTCGCGTTGCCCAAGATCGCCAGCGTCATTGGGCCTATTCTCATCGGTGATCCCTTGAATTCTCGGTCGGTAACCATGTATTCCTGAGGATTTCGCCTAACCGTGGCGTCATTCATTTCGGCGTACGGGAAAAGCTTAGTCCTAGGTATATAGGGCCGTTCGATATCCTGGAGCGAGTAGGAGATGTGTCATATCGTCTCGCTCTTTCGCCGTCGCTAAGCGCGGTGCATGACGTATTCCATGTATCCCAACTACGACGGTATATCCCGGATCCGAGTCATGTCCTTGATCATTCGGAATTGGTTGTTGGTACCAACCTTTCGTATAAGGAGAGGCCCGTATCCATATTGGACCGAAGAGAGAAGATACTCAAGAACAAGACTATCAAGTTAGTCCGTGTTGCTTGGGATCAGCACTCTTTGGGTGAGTCAACGTGGGAGCGTGAGGATGATATCCGATCGCGATATCCCGACCTGCTTGACTCGTGAGGTATAATATCTTCCTTATGCCTCATGGCTTCGATTCCTTGCTTGCATGATTGATTGCCTGATTGCTTGACTAGTATAGCTTGCCTATGATTAATATAGCTTGTCCTTGCATCTCTAGCCTCTTGATTAAATTCCGAGGACGGAATTCTTTTAAGGTAGGTAGAGTTGTAACGCCTGTAGTTTGTATTACGTATCTTGGTATACGTGTACATATTTTGACTCGTATTGTATGTCTCCCTGCTTGGTTTATTTGGCATTTTCATTGCTTGGTTCATCTTGGGATTGGTTCGGCTAGGCTTGGGTTTGCTTATTTGGTTCATCATGAACCAAGTGGAGAACCCCTACCTACCACCACCATCTCCATTTATTAACCCCAACCACCTTCCTCTCTCTTCATTCAATTTTCTCATTACTGTTCTTCCTCTTCTTCTTCCTCACCGAACCCCCACCGTAGGCAAGTATAGTTGCCCTTCCCAGAAAATTAGAATATTTTATTATTATTATTTATTTTATTGGAATGGTGATTTTTAGATTTTATAAATAATTACTTAGTTAATTTGTACGGTAGATGACTTTAACTATGATGTGGTTTTGGAATACAAGGTGACTAGAAATTGTGGCACGAATAGTGCAAGGGCGTGCTTTGACTAGTGTATTAGCCCTGATAGGGAAGGCCGAGCCATAGTGATGTCCTAACTAGGAAAACCAAGCTAAGTTGCGACTTAACTCCTAGAAATAGTTAAATTATTAATTATTTATGTTATTAAATATTAGGAGACCCGGTTGTACCAAATCAGTCTGGACTGGACTCGAAACAAGTCCAAGTCCATGTAATGATATAGTGTGACAAAAGACGTAAGTGTCGATGTATTTGTGTGTAAGTCATATTTTACACTAATGCCCTATTAAAGTTATTTTATGAATAATTGTTATATATATATATATATATATATATATATATATATATATATATATATATATATATATATATATATATACACTGTTGTTATACTATTTTTATATATGTAAACACTTCGTGTGGGTAATTCCATAAGTGCGTAATGTATGTATATATAAATATATTATATATATATATGTGTATGTATGTACACGTATATATATTAAATATGTGCAGCTGTATTTATATATATATAAATATTATATATATGTATATATACATAGGTACTTATAAGTGTATATATATAAATATATATTATATATGGGTGCATGTATATATATAGATAAAAAATATATACGTATACGTGTATAAGTGTATGAATATCTAAATATGTAATTGTGTATATAAATATGGTAATAGGTGTATGTATACGTGTGTGTGTGTGTATATATATATATATATATATATATATATATATATATATATATATATATGTATATATATATATATATATATATATATATATATATATGTATATATATATATATATATTATATATATGGGTAATAAAAGAAAAAAAGAGAATAAAAAAAAAACAAACCAAAACCCTCCCAAGGGCCGAGCCAGCCCGAGCTCCCCAAGAGCACTGGGCCCGACCCCAAACAAACCGAATCTCCTCAGCAGACTTAGCCGAGAGCAAAAAATCTCTCCCCGCCGACACCAGAGTACATATATATACAGAACAGAGGAGAGTCCTCTCCTCGAAACCCTAACCACCTAACGCCACGCCGACCCCCGACTGGGCGCGCCTCCACGCCGTCGATCGCGACCTAGGCGAACGCCGGAGCGCCGGCCAGGGCAGCGCGGCCGCGCGCGCATACGGAAGATGGCAGCAACAGCAGGCTGGAAGGGAAACTTTGCAGCGTTGAGTCGCAACGATCACGCAATCGTTTTGCTAGCCGCTTCCTCGGGTACATCCCTAACCCATACGAGAATATTTTCCTTCAATTAGTTTAATTTATTTTGTTTTGTATACGACGAGAACCGAGTCCCAAAATCGAAGAAAATCTCGATTTCCTGGACATAAAAACTGCCCCAACATCCAAGATTTGCGGTCGATTTACGACCAGAACATCGCGAGTTTTGGAAAACCGCTTGAACAGACTTCTAGACAACCTAACCAAGATGGAAACACTATTTGTAGAATTAATTCTTGTGGATTAATTGCTGTTTAAAATTAGGGTGAAGTTGACGAAAAACCTGTTTTTAAAACTTAGAAAATTTATCGATACGACGTGCGTCCCGCCAATCCGGGCCACGTGGTCGCGAACCGAAAGCATCGAAAGCTGCATAACGGCTTCGTGGTCGTGTGGGCTTTGACGGAATTCAAATTGGTCGCGTGTACGCGACGAATTTGATGCATATCCGTCGGAATCGCCTCGTATCCGTGCAATACAAATTCAGTCATAACTTTGTGTGCGCTCGCCAGATCGAGACGAAACTTATGCCAACAGGACCGTATCATTTTTCTGGTCCTGTATGCCAAGGTTGGTTCGATTCTGAGACAGTTGATTTGATCGTCGTTTTGTGGGCCCTACGGTCCAACTCAACGGGCGATTTTGTGCACGGCCCGCCGGAATCCAACTCTGGACATATGGTTGGGTTCGTATCAGAAAATTGGATCCATAGACATATAGTTTGACGACTTTAGAGACCGTTGACTCTGGCACACTTTTCGGTGCAAAGCGGGTCCAACGGCGGACACCGTTTTGGCCCGAAATTACCGTTTTGCCCCTGTGTCCAGAATTGGACTTAAGGACAGGCAATTCTAGCTATTTTGACTATTCTGAGAATATTGGTATTATTTATTTTAGCTTCCGGGGACTGTTGTACGGGTTTTGACTATTGTGGCATATTGAGTAGTTCAGACTGTCGGTTTCACCAGCAGAGGACCACAGGCGAGTACAGTTTATTGTCTACATTTCGATATTGATCTTTACTATATTTTATTGATTGGCCATTGATTATGTGATTATTTTCTATTATAAATTGTTGAGTCGGGAATGAGAAGTACCAAGGATGTGTGATCTGACCTTAGACCGTGTTTATTATTGCATTTATTTCTTGTAGACAGTGTAGACAGTAATTTATTTATAGTAAAGTAGACAGTATAGACATTGATTTATTTATTGTAAGTAGACACGTGATTATTATTGCATTTAAAATGTGTAGTTCGTGACTATTATTTTGTAGACAGTGTTTCTTTATTGCAATATTAACTATAGACCGTGTAAGTGTAGACCGTGTAACTGTAGATCGTGTAACTGTAGACTGTGTAACTTTAGACCGTGTAGACCGTGTCGCATAATTGTCCCGAGATCGATCACATATCAAAGGTACTTCTAACAGTTGGGGAAAGTATTTTGTGTCTATTTATTTGCTATTGGTTTTCCATATTTCCTGTTTATTTTCAAAAACATGTAATTGATGTCTAACCTTTGTTTTATAGTCATTTTTTATTTGAAATTGCAATCAGTGAATTGTGCTCGTTCCATTCCTGACTGGAAACCAATATTTTTTATGTTAGCCGTAGACTCACTTAGCATGGGAGATACGGGGTACATGCAGACAAAAGCCTAGAAACTAGCTAGATAGCGGAGTTGTAGTCATTCCAATATTTATACAAGTTTAAATTTTTATACAAATATAAATCTTGTGATCATTGTAAATTAAATTAATTATGTGAATGAGCATTATTTGTGATTTGATCTTCATGGCCGTGACAGCATTCTACCGTCGACACTGCGGCGTAGGCTGGCTTGGACACGTCTCGTATCCGTAAAAAAAATAGGTGCGGGTCGTGACAAGTTTTTGTGGTAGCCCATGCAGGTCTGTTTTCGCAAATCATACGAACTCCCGATTGTACTTAAGTTAGTTGTACTATTGCGAGCCTGCGACTAGAACATGCTCATTCACGAACAAGGATTAATTTAATTTAAGAGAATGACTAGGACTAGGAGTCCCTTACACAAATTTATCGATTGGTAGTCTAGGCCATGCAATTTAGATAAGGATTATTAATTTTGATAGACTGTCAGATCACCATAGGTACACTGTTTCCTCTTGATATGACGATACGATTTAATGTGGATAGATTATTCACTTGGTGAGACAGGGCTTCATAGAGATAATGATCCAACCTTGATAAATTGTGCAATTCTTTCTCCTTGCCCCTTTAGATATCATCCTCACATCTTAGCCCAAATAGTCTATTTAGTTCCTATTTTGCCCTATGAATTATTGTTATATAATTTCTGATTATGTTATCTATATACAGACCTCGAGTTAGTTTTGATTCAAGGTTTTCCTCCATGGTTTGAATACACATGAATTGATAATAAAATGTTTGTATTCCTTTTGTCTTCTGTTATTTCCTCCATATTCGATCTTTCATTCGAAGAGTGGTGACTGATAGGACAAATACTTACGTTTTTATTTCATAGTCAACATGTTTGAACCTCTAGAAGCTCTTGATTTTTAAGGATATAGTTAAAGGAATGTTAGTTAACTAATAATGACTAGACAGCAGCGCACTGTCGTCAATTATTTGAGAGTGGAGAATTTGGGTTCACTGCAGCCAGCAGCGCACTGGCGAGGCACAACCCATAGAATTGAAATCCTTTTGAAGAATTGTAAGTTATAGAATATTGCTAAAATATAGTTAGTGGTCATCTTTTGACCGTAGTCATCCTGGTGTCAATATAAGGTAGAGTATCAGAGAGCATATCACCCTGAAATCATGAACCCAAGGGTTTACCACAGCCCGAGTATATGGGCGAGGCATAACTCTCGGTGAAATGACTTCAGACGTGATTACAAGTTCAGGATACTATGGAGGATAGGACAATGCCATGTATGTCTCATAAGACCCAAAGCCAGCATAGTGGAAGTTCTGTAAGTTGGGTAACGTGTCTTCCGACCTAGCATTCCGTGGTCCTTGTAACCTATTGACGAGGAAAGGGATTGACGCTAATAGATTTACCTGGAATATAGAATTCAAGGCCTTATGGACAAGAAGATAGTAGGAAGACCGTATAAGCATGAACACCTGGTGAAGTTTTAATTCTCACAAAACTCGAACTACTTGTGCCTTCTTTCAAAAATCTCGCATAATTATATTCGACTATCTTAACAAACGCTACTGTTACAGCTTAGTTTTGCAAGCTCACTCTGTTCTCGAGCTTGATTCGAGGCATATGTTTAGTGGGGACGCCTGCTAACTTATTGTCTAATCAGAATCAGTGTATTATGGTCTGATCAACCATGATGCATTTGGTTCGCTCTTCGTTTAATTACACTACGTGGATGGAGATATATAGGTATCTAGGATCTCATCCGCGACTGCTTGACAATTCCTCTTGAATTATACGTTCGCCTTTGAATCACGTGCTTGTATTCAGTGACATCTTTCTTGAACTCTTTATTATTATTTTGTCTTTCACTGATTTGGAAAGACAGAAGCTCGTAATTGGTAGAGAGATACAGAGTATCCCTGTTTCACTTAACAAAATGCCTGGAAGTCGGATTTTCAAAATAAAATGAGGAAGAGTACAAGAAGTACAAATTTGATTCTGGAAAAGTATTGTTGTAGAAGTCTGATCTGTAAATGATCACTTTGTTCCTTGGACCATACGATGATGATGAAGATCGCTGCTTGAAGATGAACAACTTGGAAGAACTAAGTCACCAGAAAGGTATCGACGTACTTGGGCACTGATGGCGAGGCCGAATGCTTTCCTGCTTTGCTTCACTCTGTTCTGAAAGAAAGGTTGAAGAAGAATGCTCTAGAGAATAAAAAATCTCTGAGTTCTAATCTCTTTGTCTTTTCTCCTGTTTCTGTGTATGTGTTATGAGAAAAATCAGTCTATTTATAGACTTGGGCTCTTGTACGTAAAAACTCGGCAAAAGTTCCATCTTTACGCTAACAACTGCCACCCACGACCGAAGTCATCGTCTGTATATGTTGACACGTGTCCCATCATTTCAGTAAGAATAGGATGCACGTATACACGTTCTTCGAAATGTGTGGCATGAAAGCCATGTAGGCAGACCACGTTCTCAACTGGTGAAGAAGAATAGGGCATAAAACAACCCCAATGTACTCTGAGCGTAAAGTATTGGACTAGGCGTAAAACAGCCCTGTCATAGATTTCCTGCGTAAAGTGGTTATCGAATAACCTTGAGCGTAAAGTAGCCCAAATAGACTTTACGCACACGTCGACTTTCGAGCGTAAAAACTCATATAATTTCCGTGCGTAAAAGAAGTCATAGTGTGAGCGTAAAGTAGCTCAGTCCACATACTAAACTATAACATTGGTCTCTGTATAAAACAAATCCCTTCGAAATCTGTGGTATATGCCATCATCAATATCTTCATGTCAGACTTTGCATTAAATGTGAGATTTTGACAGCTTTGTCCAGCATAAAAAGAAGGTTAGCCTATCTTAGGCGTAAAACCTTTGTCTTGACCCTGGCTGCTTTAGGCGTAAAAGCGATTAGCCTTGTCTTGGGCGTAAAGTATTTAACCTCCCTGCGGCGTAAAGTAGATCAATTTGAGTAGAATGATCTATCACTTTGACTCATTCTGTGAAGCACTTTTTACGCTCCTACAAGACCCCCTTCAAAGTTTTCGAATGTCTTCATAATTTGAAACACTTTGAATAGCAGCGTAAAAGTTGAGATTTGACCATTCAGCGTAAAATTCGGGATACGCAACAGTCATCCGCGTAAAAGCGGGGATATCCAACAGTCGGCGTAAAATATGGAATTTGAACCGATTTGAAATTTCCCTATAAATAGGGTTCTTCGGAGAGAGAAAACACTTTTACTCATCTTTTTGCCATCTCGAATTCCTTTGCCCTATCTTTCTTCGAAACCCTCACTTTGATCCGATGGCTCCCAAGAAATCATCCGCCGCTAGCAACAAGGGAAAGAAACCAGCCGTCAATTCGTCGTCGGTCGACCATGCGAAAACTCCCATTCCGTCGTCAACACCACACCGATAACCCAACCCGGCCGTAGCTCCGCCTATGATGGATAAAACACTATTCTTTGACTGGAAAAACCCGTCGAAGAAGGAAAAGATAACCCAAACCTTCAGTTTTTGCGCCCACGTTATACGTGTTAGCGTAAAAACTGAAATGACAATATACGTCCACGTTGTACGTGTTAGCGTAAAAGATAAAAAGAGTACGCCCACGTTATACGTGTCAGCGTAAAATTTGGATTACGCCCACAATTAATGTGTTAGCATAAAACTTAACTACGCTCATGTTCATACATGCCAGCGTAAAAAGTTATATTACGCTCACGTTAACATGTGGTAGCGTAAAATTCATCAATCACTGAGAGACTTTGTAAAACAAAGACTTCATAAACCTTTATCCACTTTTAGTAAGCGTAAAGTTCATAAAAACTTCCAAACTAATTTGATATCTTTTGTCCTTTTGTCAGTGGATTTGCAAGTTCACCCTCTCGCAGAAGTTTTCGGCTCATCAGTTGGCATGGTGGGTTCGAACTATCTGGAGGATCTATCTCATGTCTAATTTTCTTAATCGAACCCTGAATACCCAGTAGAGAGAGCACAACTGATAGCAGCTCAAGGGGATAGGATGTTGTTATCCATGATAGACGGGGAAGTACTGATGTCACTAGATAATCAACAATTCCTGAAGCCAGCTTTCTTATTTGGAGATGCGATAGATTACAAATCACAGACTCATCCCAAAAAAGAGGCTGGGGTATTTAGATCTGGAGAAAGGGTAATGTATCTCCCTGACATGGACAGGGATTATCCTATATCTGCTTTCGTCCATGCTAGCCATTATCGTCAAATGCTGTAAAATTTGACTCCCAGTAGCTATAGTAGACCGGGCAGAATCATTTTTAGAATGGAGAAAGCGAATGACATGGGTTATCATGTTAGTACTCCTTGTGGTGGTGTTATTCCATTTTCTGGACTAATGCCTGGGTTTACACCGAGCGAAGATTCATCTCTCATCCAGCCGGTCCAGGTTCCCATGTTCATAAATAGATTCATAAGGGAAGGAGTCTTATATCCTCAGACCAACCCTAGGCTGACAGGGTGGCTGATCCCTTATAGTGGTAATTGGATCCAGATCAGCAACTGGGTCATGAAATACTTTAAAACAGAATTGGACGACATCGGTTTGTATGAAGCAGTAGCATCAACTAGTTATGGCATTCCGCCGAATGGCAATCTGTTCTTGGCTTTGTTGGAATTGTATATGAGTTCGACGGGAACTTTCGCAACTCCGCATGGTGAGATGGGTCTGGCCCTATATGAGATGCAGTTTATCTCGAAGCTACCAATGGGCGAGTTCCCCTATGAAGAATATATTCCCTCCAATCGGGAATTGGCAGAAATTCGGAAGAAGAATCCCGAACTGGTGCAAGTCTACGAAGAACTTATGTGCCATTATCTGATTTGTACCAGCATGTATGAAACCGGATCACATTTGGCATACATTACAAAATGGACAACTTATCTATTTTATCATGAAAATAGAGTGTCAAGGACAGAGAAGAGCAGGTTCCGAGAAGACGAGACTCAAGTCATCGAGCCTTGCTCTATAATTCCTGCAGATTTAATTCAGAAATTGATGGTGTCGCAGCAAGCTCGCGACCGATATCTGTCTACCAAAACTGGAGATATCCCTGCGAGGACTGAAGCTTTAAGCTACCTGAGGCAGGGTAGTAAAAAGATGTCGAAGAAGGCCTTGTTGGCGGGCTTCTTATCCTTATGGCTACGCAGATGGGTCGTGCCAGGGATCAGCACTGTGGACCGGATTCACCGCAATGTATTGTGGCCAGCGGTCTGTCTGGTATTCAAGAACAGAATTAACCTGTTGTCGGCAATGGTATGTCGAATAAATGCAGGTCTACGGATTTCTGGTGAAGAACTAATCAATAATGCTCCTCACAATTTTCCAAGGGTAGAGTTACCATTCACCTATCTGATAGGTTGGTTACTACTCCATAATTGTAATTTGTTGCCACCAGGCCCTGAAGATGAAGCTAGGATTTTTCTCCAAAAATTTAGCAAATCCACGTGGAGAACTACAACATTGGCAGATACCCGAGCAGCATTAAATTATTCGCATGGCTGGAATTTCTTTTGTACCAGACCACCAGTTTCGGCTGACTGCCTCGGTGTGCAATTTGAAGATAGAGCAGATAAATCGGCCTTATAGTCGAGATCTGTCTACCGATGGTTAGTGTACATCAGACCCTCTCATCTGATGTATAGCAATAAAGATAACTGTGCATTCGAGCCTTATCTGCCAAGTAGGTTTGCTCGTCAGTTTGGATATGACCAACTTCATGTTGGCAATCCTTCCACTAGCTTCTATCATTATGGGAAGCTGATCGACGGTGCACGAGCATGGAGATATTTCGGAGCTGCATGTACTGGCGCTAGATTCACCATATCTACAGCCACTAGTACAACTGAGCTACGCATACTTTATTCGTATGCTCGTTTCTATACATCAATCCGCTCTTTTGAAGACGGTTATAGTATGCAAGGAAGTCTTCGGTGGGCTCAAGAGGGAAATATCGAAGAACCTATCAGGATAATCCCAGATATACCAGACAATACTGCCACTATAGATGAGTTTCTGGCAGTAATTCCTAGGGGAGCTGGGGAGGTAGCCGCGGGACCAATAATTATTGGAAAGACCCGCAAACGAAAGCAGAACACAGCTACCGTTTCTCCGGTGAAGTCTCGAGAGAAGAAGAAAAAATCTACCACCAAATGGCCTTCCAAACCAAGGACCCACACTCCAGAAGATGACACTTTGATTGAAGAGGATCATCTTGTCGATTCTTCCTTAGTTCATCCAGGAGAAGGATCTTCAGCCCCTCCACCAATAGTTGGATCAAGGGCTGTAACACTTTTGTCTCCTGGGTGTCTTAGCACCTCACTCCATTTATCTTTACCAACCAGGGCACAGGTTACAGAGGGTGCTACTACTTTATCCACCGCTGATCAAGACCGCATCCCATCAGACGAACCGGCTCTTGACTTCGAGGATGATGACTGGGATGGTGATTATGATACATATCTTGAAAAAATGTACATATTCCAAGTATTACACAAAACCTATACGGAATTATATATCATGATTTTGTATATTAGCTTATTTTGTTCGTTTTTTGCAGATGTCATAATTGCACCAAAGCCTATGGCTTCTCCTCCTCAAGAAGAAGATATTTATGAGGAAAATGAGGAATCTGCTGATGAGACTTCTTCTTCTAGCGAAGAGGGTGCTGATGAAGAGGGAGGACAACAACCCGCGGTGGATCATCAAGAAGCACATCCTGAACTATCCTCTCATGTTGAAGATCAGCACCAGAAAGAGGCTGCAATAGACCTCACTGCAGGTGATGATGAACCTGTTGGAGGAGAACCGATCTTAAATAAAGAATCAGCTATAGAGGATTTTACTGCAGCTGAAGCAGTGGAAAATCCTGTGGAGCCGACAGTTGAGAAAGGTGCTGAACCCAGGGAAGTTATAGCATCTTCTACTGTAGTTGCTGATTCAATATCAGTTTTTGATAAGCCGATACCGGAACCTGAACCAGCTCCTGCAATTGTCACCACATCCACAAATATCACCGCCGCCGGAACTCCAGAAACGGCTGGAGTAACAGATATTGAAGACATTCTCCTGAAGTTCTTGGGAGCCAAATAACAGTAGTGACAACAACAGCTCCACCTCCGTCTGTTGTTACACCAATGGTAGCTATAGGTGTTGGAGATACAATCCCTGAAGCTCTTAGGGATAACTTGGCCAAGGCAATAGTGACAGCAACAACTTTGTCTCATCCAGCTGTCGTGCCAACCACATCTGCTCCCGATCTCGAAAGAAGAGATTTATTAGATATTACCGCCACACCAAGCTCCAGCGTAGAAATGAATCTCCTGGTTGAGATTCATACTGAAACTTTTTATAAAACTCTGGCAACTCTGATAAAGATGGTCCTGAATAAGGGTCTCAGTTATGTGATTTTGAAGACGACAATGGCTCTGACTATCAAGAATGTTACCATGTTCAATAATGTTGAAAGAGCTGCAACATTGGAGAAAATTGTGGAGGACCTTGAGCAGCCGATTGGAGAATATCTCAGGCTATCAAATGAGACTGTTGAAAGCCTTATTCAGGAGGAGTATGATGCCTTAACGGCTGATTATCTTGCTAGAGAGACTACGTATAATGCAGCTCTCCATGAATACAGTCTAAAGGTTGCCAAAGAGAAAGCCTTTTTGGCTGGCATAAAACCTGCCCTGTATGGTCACAGAGTGGCTTATGATGCTTTAAACATAGATATTCAGATCAAGAATGACAAGATCCGCGAAGTCGAGACAGAGTTAGCTCGCTTGAAGGCTGAAAGGGAAAAGGTGATCGATGCTCGAAATCTACATCTCACCCAAAGCTCAATTTTAGAAGAACAAGCTTTTGGTGCTTAGTCAACCATCAGAACCCTTGATGAAGCCAAGGACAATCTGATAATCACTTTCGCTGAGCTTTCTTGTATTTGCACCCCTGAAGCTCGACATGCTGAGGCTACCAAAAAGGTTATGAATTCTCATGGCAAGCGGCTAGAAGAATTAAAGAAGTTGCTTCAAGATGTTTCCACTCCACCTTAAGAGAGTGTTTTGTCATCTTTTGTCTTTTTCATTTTGTAGCGTTTCCACCAGAAACGAATGAAAGATTTATTTTGTGATCCTATCGTTTATTTGGAATTTAAATAATAGGTATGAGATAGAAAACACTTATCAGAGGTAATATGGACGTGACAAGTCTTTTAAACTCAACGTATTATATCTATCCAGAGGTAATATGGACATGATAGATAATAAAATCACGTTTTCTATTTTTAGAGCATAATACTATCAGAGGTAATATGAATATGATAGTATGTAAGAACTCAAAGAAAAGTAGATTAATATCTATGCAGAGGTCAAATGGACATGATAGATAGGAAACATCAGCAAATTTAATATTTATTCAGAGGTTATAAGAACGTAATAAATAATAAATTCAGCTTTCTATATCAACTGATAAGATGGAAGATAAAAATTTCTCTCAAAAGAGATGGGTAATCAGCTTGACCAAACTTTGGTAGCTGGGGATTAAGAAGACAGACATTATGAGCATATATGTCAAATATTGATAAAAGAAGTGGATGACCTAACCTATTTTATGGGAAAGGAAAGGAGGTCAACTCAAGAATAAATCCTAATGGAAAGTTGAAGATACACGTTCGAATTCATCATATGAAGAACGAGATATATTCGATTCGATGAATTGATTTTCTTCTGAATCAGATGATTGTGAGGAATTAGAAGAGAATTCTTCGTGTATATCGTCATTAAACATATGGGATGGATCATATCCCAATCCATGACGAGTCTTCTGGTAAAACGGATCACCACATAACGGGAGTCGTCTACCTTTTCCCTGATTGAGACCTTACATAGTTTTCAAATCATATCCCATATTCTAAATAATCTTGATAGATTGTTGACTATATTTGTCAATTTGGATTCTTCCTTTATCTTCATCTTTCAGATCGTCTGTCTGAGCAACATGTATATTTCTAGCCAAGCCAAAAATAATTTGGCGCTTGTTTTTCTTATTAGACGGAACCACGAAATAAGATTTTTCATGGCGTCTATAAGTTACACAAGCTTGTGATTGGGCAACTACCGGAAGTAGATAAGGAGAAGATGTCAAGAACTTTTGAGCATAAGGTCCAACATCAACCTGAAGAGGAAAGGAATTTTCTTTATAGTTGATGTATAAAGTTTCTTATGGTTCTATGTCACCTTTAGATTGATGACTTTGATTATCAGGAGATAAAGTCATTCTTTCAATAAACTTGGCAGCCATATACTCGAAAAGGAAATCTTCATTGATATCAAAAAGTACAGAATGATCAATATTTACATCATTTACGATTTGACTGCTACGCTTCGGATTAATCATCAGTGGACCATTATCCGTCTTCTGCGTAGATTTGCCAAGATTGACAATCAATGGTGGTTCTGGATCATTCGTACAAGAGGTACGCCCTTTGACCTTAATCAAAAAGGGTTGAACTTGGCTCTTAGTATGAACATTTACTGATTCCTCAGATGAAGCTTGAGTTCTTCCTTTAACCTTGATTACCAAAGGTTGATCATTGACAGATTGGGATTGGATTCGTCCCTTGACCATGATCTTCAAAGGTTGTTCTTCTGGCGGATCTTCATTAATAGACTGATCTTCAATAAAAGATTGATCTTCAGATATGTCTGATATCTCTTTCACATATTCTTGTTTATAAAGCCTTGAATCAGAAAAATAGGCTTTGACACCCTTGAAGGAAATGATATCAACAAATTCAGTCTTTACAACTCCTTGAGAATCCACATACTTAAAGCATTGGTGGAGAGTTGAAGGCACAATATTGTGTTCATGAATCCACGGTCTTCCAAGAAGAATATTATAGGATACATCTGAGTTGATAACATAGAAGGTTACCATAGTTTGCAGATCGCCAATCTGAATCTTCAGACGAATCTTCCCCAGTGGTTTACTCTTGTCAGAGTTAAAACCAACTATCGTAGTACTAGTGTAAGTCAGGTCACTAGTAGGAATCCTCAGGGGTCTTAGCATACTTTGAAGGATTATGCTAATTGACGACCCAGGATCGATGTAAATCCTGTCAATTTCAGTAGATCCAATATACCCAGTGTAGCACAGAGGTCTGTCATGTTTGTTATGCTTCAACAGCATATCTTCTTGTGTAAAGGTGATATTGGGGATTGCTTCCATCACACTATGACATTGCGGACACGACACTGGAGTATTATCAGGACTCTTGAGTTGAACCAAGCATGAATCTGCCTAAAGTAGAGCTTCACTCAAAGTCTCCCTGCTTTCTCTAGAAAGACGAAGCAGTTCAAATATGGATAGTCTAGCCGGAGTATTAGCTAACTGAGCTAGAATATCAAACTTGTAAGGTTTCATCACCACCCCCTGACTGGAAGCAGACTTCAATGGAACGTCAAAACGTACTGCTTTCTGTTTCCCCTTTTCAACCACCGAGGGTTTAGCAGGAACAGGAGAAGGTTGAGCTGGTAGTGTTTCCACTACATCTTCTGCTTTTTTGGAAGATCCATCATAATCTTTATGGTACTCCTTCCCGGATCTTGTACCAGTAAAAGTTTCTTCTTCAGACTCAAGAGAAGGAAGTACCATATTACAGGATTTAGTCTTCCTCCCTTTAGCCCTTTTCTTGTGAGGAATTTCAGAACCCAATCCAACAGTGGACTTTTGATTTTGAATTTATAAAGGAAGTTGTATTCCTTTATCATAATTCAAACCTTCTGCCTTCTGGAAGTCATAACCCATTTTCTTCATGAGAAGGACAGATTGCTGACTGTATAGATGAATAGGCAGCATGCTTTTAACAAATGGTTCCACAGAGGAATAAGATGAGATCTCTGTATCTACAGGAGAATGAGGAATAAATGTCTCTGTAACTACAGGAGGAAAAGGATTCGGGATACGAGAAAAAATCCATGTAGGAGCTTTTTCGTAAGCAGCGAAGACTTGTTGTGCCCGGTATAAAGGGACACTATTCATAGCCAACCACTGCTGATGAGTAAGCTTGAGTTTGGTAGGAGGAGCTAGACTTGGAGGACATATGTTCAATCCTCTTAGTCTATCTTCCAAAGGAGTGCCATCCTATAGATAATCTGAATCGTCGGGATCTGGAATAACATGAGAAATCATGTTGCAGGTTTTGACTTTCTTGCCTTTCTTGGATTTTGAAGTTTTACTTTCATTTTCCAATTCAGGTATTAAGTCAGGATGTACCCACATAATTTCACCATTCTTTAAGGTAAGAGGCAGCAATCCGTCATTTTCTTCTCTAGGAGGCGGGATATTCACAATCCTCATCGTCGCCTTCGAGATTGGGATGATTCCATCTGCTACTTGCTGTAGAGAAAAATCCTCGAATTGAAGAGAAACCATATTGGTTGTAACCGTATGGTCATCATTAGTTAAGGCGATAGCACCGCCATTTATCAGCTCCTGGATTTTCTTCTTCAGGACATAGCAAGCACTGGTAGGATGATTAATGTATCTATGATAGATACAATATTTGGGATTGTCATTTAGATTCACCTCATTGGGCCTCTTTGGCTCTGGAATCTGAAGTTTGCCACTCTTCACCAGACATTGAAATATCCCTGGGATATCACTCTCATCAAAATAGTATTCTTCTTTTGGCCTGGAAGATTCCTGACTATTCGGCGTCATTTTATTCTTGGAAAGATTAACCATGAGGGTATCTTTTCCTTTCACATTACAATTACCGGGGTTATTACCAGGATTACTTTTCTTTCCTCTATCATCTGAGGCAAAAATTATCCCATGTTCACGAGCCAACCTACCATTGGTCTCGGCAGAAACTGCTGCTATGATGAACGAAGCCCAATCTGTGAATTGAGAACCCGTAAAAACAGCAATAGATGGTCGCAGATTCATCTTGCATGTATCAATGAGTGCTGAATCTGGCATACCAGGAGGCATCTTTAAAGTCGCTTGTCGAAAACGTTCAATGAACGTCCGAGTATCTTCTTTCTCCTTTTGCTTGATTTCTATCAAGGATGACATGTTCATGTCCATACCTCCTTCATAGAAGCGGGAGAGAAACATTGCCTTAAATTCGTCGAAAGACGAAATACAATTGTCGGGTAAACTTCGATACCAATCATAAGCTGAACCTGTCAAGCAACCAATGAACACTCGAGTGAGAAGAGCATCATTTTTCTGCAGATGTACAGTCATAATATCAAAATAATTGATATATTGACTAGGAGAAGTCCTCCCATCAAACAAAACCATGGATTGTGGCTTAAATTTTGGTGGAAAGGGTACATCGTTCCAATGAGGAGGATAAGGTTGTTTAATCCCTAACCTCTGGAGTTGATCCTTGTGCCTCAAGACTTCAAACTGTGCTTTGAGTTCACGTACTGCTTGAATGGCCTCAGTAGTTTGCGGAAGCACATTTGATTGAATAGTTGTTGGATGTACCGTAATCCCTACCGGAGATGGTACATCTTCTGGAATAATAGGATCTGGAGAAGCAGAATTTTGATTAACAGCAGGCTCCTGAACATTCAAAGGTATATCAGTCCCTTGACTATCTTGAGTTTGTGCCGCTACCGGTACTGGTGCTATTACTGTCGGTTGAGCAGTTTGCTGATTCAATATTATCTGATGCATGTTTTGCACCATGTTAAGCATGTCTTTCAGTGATTGCTCAACGGCAGTGAGATGCTGTTCTGTATTAACAGATGAGGTCTCTGGTTCATCTCCAACAGCATAGGATTCAACCTCTCTTGAAGATATAGAAGGATCAGTATAGAAGTATGAATCGACACTGTCAGCCTCGGACTCAAAAGATTGAGTACCCCCAGCTTCTGAATCAGAAGTCTGCATTTGTCTTTGTCTTCTTGATCGAGTGTTCTGATATACTCCTTCAAAAGAATCAAGAAGTCTGTTGAACTGTTGCTGACCTGGGGTCTGGGATGTATTTCGTCTTGGACGTCGTCCTCTGTTAGTATGAGATGCCATGTTCACTGACGCATATGACAACTCATGTTCTTGGTCTTCAGTTTGTTGTTGAGACACATTAAAACTCAATCAGTCAAATATTGACTATTTTGAAGCCGAACAACAACAATTGATTACAACCTGGTGATAATTACAATGATATTTTTCTTAGGAAAATGTCACCGGAGATTGTCTATTCTTACGCTTTTGCATTAGCAACTTACGTAAGTCAGAAGGAGTGGAGGGAGAAGTCTTTTTTATCACATTTGGGGTGGAAAAACGTTTAGTCCCATGTGTATAAAGAAGATTACTGGCTGCATTCGCAGAACCAAATTGTACATTTCTACGCGTTTGGAGTTGTGTGCGTAAATCTTGAGATTTTTTAGCACGAATGACTCCATTTTTATTGCGTGTAATTTGTAGATTTGGTACTTTGCGTAGAGTAGGGGTGAGCATTCGGTTTATTCGGTTTAAACCGAACCGAATAACCCAAAACCGAATTGAACCGAAACCGAATAAGCAAAACCGAAACCGAACCAAATTGGCCCAAAACCGAATCAAACCGAACCGAATTAAATCGGTTCGATTTTTGGTTTATTCAGTTTATTCATATTTTTTTGATTTTTTTGAGCTTTTTTGTTAATATATATAGTAACTAAATATACATTTACATATTTAGTATATACCTATATATATTAATACTTATATATATAGTACACACACACACACACACACACACACACATATATATATATATATTAAATTTTCTTATTCGGTTTTCGGTTTTGGACCGAAACCGAAACCCAAAACCGAAACCGAAACCGAATAAAAAAATTTAGTATTTTCAAAACCGAAACCGAACCAAAATTTTTAAAACCGTACCGAACCTCTTATTCGGTTCGGTTTTCGGTCCAAAACCGAATAATGCTCACCCCTAGCGTAGAGCAGTATAAGAAGGCTGTTGGTGTAGAACTGAAGCTTTACCAACAACATTTTTATGCTGCACACGTTTAGGTACATTCACATTAGATGTAAAAACATCATTGCGAATTTTATCTACACTGTCAAAGACAGGAGATTTACCTTTACGCGTAGAGCGTAAAAATTGGTTATCTACCACGTCACAGACGGGAGATTTTGTTTTACGCGAGGAGCGTAATTTATTTGAGCCTACCACGTCACCGACGGGAGACTGATTCTTACACCCAGAAGCACAATCGTTAGAGTCTGCCCCATTACAAATGGGAGACTCATCTTTATGTACTGAGCGTAAAAGTTGGTTTTTACCCACTGAGTGTAAAACCTGGTTCTTACGCAGTGGGCGTAAAACCTGATTATCTTCACCGTTACAAACGGAAGATAAATCGTCACACTTTGAGTACAACTCTGAAGTAAGGACTGCCTTGTTACAAACGGGAGCCCCTACGACAGGAGTGGGAAGAATTCCCTTGCCATTAGCAGCAACAGAGAGATCATAAGCTATTTTAGATTTAGGAATCCAAACTTTTCGTGCTTTGCGAGATTTTTAAACATTGGAGTAGCGAGAACCATCCCCAGTTCGGAGCATCCCTTCATAAGCAGTCTGGTCGAAGTGTACAACCAGAGTCTTCTTTGTCGATCCAATCGACACATCGTCGTATTGAGCAATTGCCTCCTCGTCAGAGGAGAAGGTCGTCTCCAGCAGAGTCGCCATTTTTGTTTCACTTAACAAAATGCTTGGAAGTCGGATTTTGAAAATAAAATGACGAAGAGTACAAGGGTACAAATTTGATTCTGGGAATTTATTGCTGTAGAAGTCTGATCTGTAAATGATCACTTTGTTCCTTGGACCATACGATGATGATGAAGATCGCTGCTTGAAGATGAACAACTTGGAAGAACTAAGTCACAAGAAAGGTATCGACGCACTTGGACACTGATGGCGAGGCCGAATGCTTTCCTGCTTTGTTTCACTCTGTTATGAAAGAAAGGTTGAAAAGAATGCTCTAGAGAATCAAAAATCTCTGAGTTCTAATCTCTCTGTCTTTTCTCCCGTCTCTGTGTGTGTGTTATGAGAAAAATCAGTCTATTTATAGACTTGGGCTCTTGTGCGTAAAAACTCGGCAAAAGTTCTATCTTTACGCTAACAACTGCCACCCACGACCGAAGTCATCGTCTGTATATGTTAACACGTGTCCCATCATTTCAGTAAGAATAGGATGCACGTACACACGTTCTTCGAGATGTGTGGCATGAAAGCCATGTAGGCAGACCACGTTCTCAACTGGTGAAGAAGAATAGGACGTAAAACAACCCCAATGTACTCTGAGCGTAAAGCAGTGGACTAGGCGTAAAACAGCCCTGTCATAGATTTTCCGCGTAAAGTGGTTATCGAATAACCTTGAATGTAAAGTAGCCCAAATAGACTTTACGCACACGTCGACTTTCGAGCGTAAAAACTCATATAATCTTCGTACGTAAAAGAAGTCATAGTGTGAGCGTAAAGTAGCTCAGTCCACATACTAAACGATAACATTGGTCTCTGTATAAAACAAATCCCTTCGAAATCTGTGGTATATGCCATCATCAATATCTTCATGTCAGACTTTGCATTAAATGCGAGATTTTGACAGCTTTGTCCAGCGTAAAAAGAGGGTTAGCCTATCTTAGGCGTAAAACATTTGTCTTGACCCTGGCTGCTTTAGGCGTAAAAGCGATTAGCCTTGTCTTGGGCGTAAAGTATTTAACCTCCCTGCGGCGTAAAGTAGATCAATTTGAGTAGAATGATCTATCACTTTGACTCATTCTGTGAAGCACTTTTTACGCTCCTACAATCCCCATGGCTATGATAGTGGTATACACAAGTGTAGCTACCATCGGCCAGTCATGTGATTGAGTTACTCGTTCTCCCCTCGACCCTCAAACTATTATTGAGACTTTCAAGCCATCTGAATTTGAGAATGATTAGGATTTCACCCTTAGTCAAATGCCAAACTAGGAGACTATCTATTCTCAAGAAACCAAATATCGTGAGCCTCAAATTATTTGCTTGAAGCTTGCTTTGACTAGCAACCCTTAAGCCTTAACCCAACCTCTTCTCGACCAAAGCCCACAGTTTAGACCTGAGATGAATAGACAAGGGTTAGGACAATCATTTACTGTGACTATGGTAGATACTCATCCCGAGATTGGTTTCCAACAAATATTACCCTAGTTATGTAAATTTTGATATTAAGACCTAACTAGTGTTGGAACACCACAGTCACTTGCTTAGCTAATACCATAGATTAAATACCATGTCAAATTGTGATATACCAGTTGTCAACAACAATTCATGATCACTACAGCGCATACCACTAGAACCCTTATGACAATAGTCTGACAGGTTTGACACAAATAGAATTTTACGACTCAGTTATTAGAAATCTTTTTCATATGATGTGCCTTAGAGTTAGTTACCCCGTCGATAACTTTCGTATATTGTGGACGAGTAGGTCATTCTACTTTATCGACCACGTGTCGTTGTACACACGCGTTTTCCATTTATCGAGAAACAATCCTTGACTTGACTTATATCTACCGTATTTCGTTACGCCGTACCTTATTCCTTATTACCAAGGGTCGGGGTACGATATCCGGACTTTGAAATTCTTTTGACCTCATTATTCCTAAGACCATGTCCTAGCTTCGAAGGTGGGTAGAATATAAGCCTTCTAGAATTTTTGGGGTATGCAAGGATTACCGATTGATTAGAATAATTTCTATGAGGGTGATAATTAGTGCCTCATGGACTCCCACTTTCCATTTAGATTATTTTGTGCCCCGGCAGTGTCATTAATATTCGGAGCACAAGACCAACTGTTACCTTCCAACAAATTTCATCTGTAAGACATAGACGAGTCCACCTTCATCTAGGTATATCATGTCCCATCAAACACGTTCACTTGTACTCTATTTTTATGGCACGACTTTCAGGTCAAAGGGACTAGTTAAAACCCTTACCATAATGCCGGTAAACTCCTGACTTTCCATTAGAGCCTCAACCTTGGATCAAACTTTCGACCTAATATATGGTTGTGATCTACTCGAAGCCCACTACGCACATGTCACTAGTGTGCCACGCAAATGTGTCTTCTCGTGCTACTTAAACACAAAAGTCACTGAAGACGGATTTTAGGGCTTTAGGAACCTAGCTAACCAATTCGACTGCCCAATAAGCTCAACTACTTGGGTGGAAAACTATTCTAGGTTACCCTAACCTAGTAAAAAAATAGTTATTATTGGGACCTTGTTCAGTCCATATAGATTGAAATCCAGGGTTCATCCAACTAACGATTGGTGTCCAATCGGAGAACCCATTAAGACCCAGTTAAACCCATCCATGCATACCACCATAGTTGACTATAAAAACCGAACTATGAAAATAGGTTCCTACACCTATTAGGTAGCCTCCACCTCTTAGAATGTGGTGTTATTCGTAACCATTATTTTATTTACCTGGTAGCCGCGATACGATCTTGTATTGCATTTTATCCCTTGCTCGTATGATTAAATAACCACGAAAAGGATCACGATCTTGATTTCTAAATTCCGTTCTATTAAGGAACTGTTTAGAATTTCGATAACAGAACTTCTGTATTGCACGGATTGCAAGACCCTCTAGGAAACGAAGGGGTTCTTCGATTTAGCGAGTGACTAGACTAGAATAGCCACTTTAGCAAATAAGTCAATGGTTCATAGACCTTCTTTCTAGCTGCATCATTAGATACCCTCTACCGCTCTTGAAACTTCCTAATTGCCCTCGGTTATTCTTCCTTATTTTTCCCGTCCTTTTTATTTCAGAGCGACGAGGGATCATGCTTATTAGAGTTTACTAATATTTCTTAGCCACTTGTGTAAGTGGTTGTTCATTAAATTTTGGGGTTGCTTGATAGATAGGAGAGGATTGTAGATGTCCTATACCGTAGATATCAATTTTAGCAAGTAGTTGGATAATTATAAAGTTTTAGTGACATGAGATTTGAGGGAGTAGTGTGACCAAAGGAGGGTTGAAGTCCTCGGAGTTTCGTAGATCAAAATGGCTAGGAGGAGGATATGAAACTATTTTCGTGGAATTAAAATTTAAGAGATTAAGGTAATGGTAGTTTTCCTTTGGAATATAAGGAATAATTATGAATTAGAATTTTGAGGACGAAATTATTTTTAAGGTGGATAGATTTGTAGCTGCCCTTCCCAGAAAATTAGAATATTTTATTATTATTATTTATTTTATTGGAATGGTGATTTTTAGATTTTATAAATAATTACTTAGTTAATTAGTACGGTAGATGACTTTAACCATAATGTGGTTTTGGAGTACAAGATGACTAGAAATCGTGGCACGAATAGTGCAAGGGCGTGCTTTGACTAGTGTATTAGCCCTGGTAGGGAAGGCTGAACCATAGTGATGTCCTAAATAGGAAAACCAAGCTAAGTTGCGACTTAACTCCTAGAAATAGTTAAATTGTTAATTATTTATGTTATTAAATATTAGGAGACCCGGTTGTACCAAATCAGTCTGGACTGGACTCGAAACAAGTCCAAGTCCATGTAATGATATAGTGTGACCAAAGATGTAAGTGTCGATGTATTTGTGTGTAAGTCATATTTTACACTAATGCCCTATTAAAGTTATTTTATGAATAATTGTTATATATATATATATATATATATATATATATATATATATATATATATATATATATATATATATATATATATATTAAGGATATACATACACTGTTGTTATACTATTTTTATATATGTAAACACTTCGTGTGGGTAATTCCATAAGTGCGTAATGTATGTATATATAAATACATTATATATGTATGTGTATGTATGTACACACATATATATTAAATATGTGCAGCTGTATTTATATATATATATAAATATTATATATATGTATATATATACATAGGTACTTATAAGTGTATATATATAAATATATATTATATATGGGTGCATGTATACATATAGATAAAATATATATACGTATACGTGTATAAGTGTATGAATATCTAAATATGTAATTGTGTATATAAATATGGTAATAGGTGTATGTATACGTGTGTATATATATATAAAAATGTATATATATATATATATATATATATATATATATATATATATATATATATATATATATATATATGGGTAATAAAAGAAAAAAAGAGAAAAAAAAAGAAAAGAAAAAAAACCAAAACCCTCACAACTCACAAGGGTCGAGCTAGCCCGAGCTCCCCAAGAGCTCTGGGCCCGACCCAAAGAAATCGAATCTCCTCAGCAGACTTAGCCGAGAGCAAAAAACCTCTCCCCGCCGACACCAGAGTACATATATGTACAGAACAGAGGAGAGTCCTCTCCTCGAAACCCTAACCACCTAACGCCACGCCGACCCCCGACTGGGCGCGCCTCTACGCCGTCGATCGCGACCCAGGCGAACGCCGGAGCGCCGGCCAGGGCCGCGCGGCCGCGCGCGCGTATACGGAAGATGGCAGCGACAGCAGGCTGGAAGGGAAACTTCGCAGCGTTGAGTCGCAACGATCACGCGATCGTTTTGCTAGCCGCTTTCTCGGGTACGTCCCCAACCCATAAGAGAATATTTCCCTTCAATTAGTTTAATTTATTTTGTTTTGTACACGACGAGAACCGAGTCCCAAAATCGAGGAAAATCTCGATTTCCTGGACATAAAAACTGCCCCAACATCCAAGATTTGCGGTCGATTTGCGACCAGAACATCGCAGGTTTTGGAAAACCGCTTGAACAGACTTCTAGACAACCTAACCAAGATGGAAACACTATTTTTAGAATTAATTCTTGTGGATTAATTGCTGTTTGAAATTAGGGTAAAGTTGACGAAAAACCTATTTTTAAAACTTAGAAAACTCATCGATACGACGTGCGTCTCGCCAATCCGGGCGACGTGATCGCGAACCGAAAGCATCGAAAGCTGCATAACGGCTTCGTGGTCGTGTGGGCTTTGACGGAATTCAAATTGGTCGCGTGTGCGCGACGAATTTGATGCGTATCCGTCGGAATCGTCCCGTATTCGTACAATACAAATTCAGTCATAACTTTGTGTGCGCTCGCCAGATTGAGACAAAACTTACGCCAGTAGGACCGTATCATTTTTTGGGTCCTGTATGCCAAGTTTAGTTCGATTCTGAGACAGCTGATTGGATCACCGTTTTGTGGGCCCTACGGTCCAACTCAACGGGCGATTTTGTGCACGGCCCGCCGAAATCCAACTCTGGACATATGGTTGGATTCGTATTGAAAAATTGGATCCGTAGACATATAGTTTGACGACTGTAGAGACCGTTGACTCTGGCACGCTTTTCGGTGCAAAGCGGGTCCAACGACGGACACCGTTTTGGCTCGAAATTACCGTTTTACCCCTGTATCCAGAATTGGACTTAAGGACAGGCAATTCTAGCTATTTTTACTATTTTGAGAACATTGGTAATGTTTATTTCAACTTTCGGGGACTGTTGTACGGGTTTTGACTATTGTGGCACATTGAGTAGTTCAGACTGTCGGTTTCACCAGCAGAGGGTACAGTTTATTGTCTGCATTTCGATATTGATCTTTACTATATTTTATTGATTGGCTATTGGTTATGTGATTATTTTCTATTATAAATTGTTGAGTCGGGAATGAGAAGTACCAAGGATGTGTGATCTGACCTTAGACCGTGTAGATCGTGTTTATTATTATATTTATTTCTTGTAGATAGTGTAGATAGTGATTTATTTATTGCAAAGTAGACAGTATAGACATTGATTTATTTATTACAAAGTAGACAGTGTAGACCGTGATTATTATTGCATTTAAACTGTGTAGTTCGTTATTATTATTCTTGTTTGCCATTAAAATTGTTTTGATTGAAATCTTAATACAAACAGAACAGTGTTACAATGTAGGACTTAGATGTAGTCCTAGGAGTACACTTTTGTTTAAGCTGGGTCCTTAGTACCAATGGAGCGAGTGGTAATGCGTTGACTCCGTTGACCGGCTGACGACGGTTATCGGTTCTCTGAAGGTGTTGATTGCTCTGGGTGCTGGAGCTTGCTGAGAGGAGGAAGACGTTGAGTGTCTAGAACTGCCTCTCCGGTGATTCTCTGTTGTGGATTCTCTGTGAGTCTTATGTTCTGAGTCTCCGTGTGTGTGTGAAGGAGATGATCCTTCTATTTATAGTTTTGCAGGCTGGCTGCTCATGCGCGCATGTAGGATGCGCCGGTGTGGGAACGCCACGTGGAGGTTGCTGATGGAGGCGCATAGATGCTGCACCCTGATCGAGGGTGAGAACTCTTCATACTGCTGTTGTGAGCCGGCACGTAGCAGAGAGAAGATCTTTCCGTTGCTGAAATCTTGGATGAGTTGAGTCAAAAGACACGTGTCGTCGACTCATGGTTCGAAGATCTCGGATTTGGTGGAGAGGAGTGATCTGGTGGGCTGCGCCTTGGATTGGGCGCAGGAGGAGGCTGCGGCTCATAACCTTTAGGAGTTACAAACCATTTGGGGCGCATGGCTTTTGAGGCGCATGCAGGCGACTTTCCTTCTGTCTTTCGGGATCAGAGATTAGTCTGGGGCGCATGGCTTTTGAGGCACATGCAAAACTTCAACCGGAGACTCTTCTTCTGTCTTTAGGGATCGGTGAAGGGTCTGAGGCGCATGGCTTTTGAGGCGCATGCTGGTTTGGACGTATGGCCGTAGAGGCGCATGCTGGTTTGGACGCATGGCCGTAGAGGCGCATGCGGGTGTGGACGCATGGTCGTAGAGGCGCATGCAGGTGGCCACGTGGCAGTAGCCGTCGGAAGTCATGATGATGCTGACGTTGCCGACGCTTCATTTTCTGAATAAAGCTGTCAACTGTTCAGACTTTGGGAGGCGTGCTGCCAACTCTGTCAGTTCAGCATTTAATGTTGGTGACGTTCGATGGACAGCTGAGTGGGCGCGTCGGTTGGCGTTCCACTCGGTATGGAGATGTGTGGGGGCGCACCCTCTATAATGCGCCGAGTACTGTAGGGCGCGTCTGTGTGATGCGTCTAATGCCGAAGGGCGCGTCCGTGTGATGCGCTGTCTGGCTGGCGCATCGGACATGTCTTTTAATGATGCGGCTGTCTCGCTCTTCGAGTGCTATAAATAGCCGTTTGGCTGAATTCGAGGCGTCCGGTTCATCCATTTAATGTAAATTCATTGCACGGAATTCGGAGGGCCATCCACTTGGCGCGTGGGTTTGATCTGCCCGGCCTATAAATAGTGGCATGGAGAGAAGATTTGCTTCTCATTCCCTCACGTACTTCCAATATGAACTTGAACATACGGGTGCTTTCTGCTGACGAAGTGCTCCCGAGGGTGAAGATGAGACGCTGCGTTGTCTTTGATGCACTTGAAGGTGACTGTTACATCCAAAAGACGGAGTCGAGGGCTTCCGAGACAGGCGGAAGGTGCCTGTTGCATCCAAAGATAGGGATGCTCGGGCCTCGTCTCCGTTGTTCGGGAAGAGCCGTAGATCGGAATGGCGGTGCTAGGCTCTCTCTTCCTTCAAAGTGGGTGTCGCCCACTCTGGTTGTGTTGAGAGCTTCCTTGTGCCATGATTTCGATCACGGTCTTCCTTGGGCTTTGGAGGCTCTTTCGAAGCCTCCTCTGGCCACAGCTTTGTCGTGCTCCTCTCTTCCTTGGTTCTAGCCAGAGGGTTAAATGCTTTGTGGAAGCACTTATCCGGTGATCCTGGCTGGAAGAGCAGCGCATAACTGGGCTCTGCTCGGCCAGGTGAGCCTGGCTGGAAGAATTTGGCTGAAGGGATGCACATAACCGAGCTGCTGGAGAGATGATGGGATGCGCCTGGATGGAGGCGCATGATATCTGCTGCGCCTTGCTGATGGCGCATAGTGATGCTGCGCCTATCTGGAGACGCATGGTGGCCGCTGCCCTTATCTGAAGGCGCATAATGGCCGCTGGCTGTAGTCTTAGGCTCTTTCCTTTGTAGAAATTCTCCTTTGTACAGCCTTTTCTAGACATGTAATAGACTTTTATATATAAATAAAAAGTCCTTCTTCAACTGTCTATAGTTATTGACTTTGCTGAGAAGTTCTTCGTCTGAGTTCTGGCGCATGTAGTGTCTGGCGCACGGGCTTTCTGGTTGTGAAATTCCATGCTTCTACAAGACCCCCTTCAAAGTTTTCAAAACTTTTGAATAAGTTTTGGAATACTTTCAATAAGAAGCATGGAGGTCAGGGCGCATAATTTCTGGGCGCATGCTTGTTCGGGCGCATGCTCTTCTCAGTTGATGATGATGATGCCTCGGTAACCGAAAAGATTAATAATGATCTTTTGGTTTTATTTGCTGCTATCCTTGCAGAACCCGAGGCGACGGCTGAGATCACACGTCATCTGTTCACGCGTGCGACCATGCCCTATAAATAAGTAAGAGTCGGAGAGAGAAAGAGTTCTTCTTCTCTGTGCCTCTGCTTCTTTAGAGTTTCTTCTTCAAAAACCCTAACTTCTCCTTCTTCGAGAGAATGGCTCCCAAGACTCCTCGTGGCGCTGCCAGCAAGGGGAAGGAGAAAGCGAAGGAGTCCGCGGATGAGGATGTACCTATCACTCTTGCGCCTCTTGCCGACGTTCGTCCTGAGGTGACAGGTGGGTTTCGTCTCTGCTTTGGGCTCTGTGCCCTAACTGCCGACGCGTATAGACTTCGGTCTTTAATGATACGCCGAGGTTCTATCCTGCCGACGTGCATAGGTTTATACCTTTATCATGCACCGAGGTTTTAATGGCTGACGCGTATGGGTTTTATTCCCTGAAGATGCGCCGAAGCCTTTGCTGACGCGCATGGGCTCACGCTCTGATAATGCGCCGAAGCTCCAATGCCAACGCGCATGGGCTTACGCCCTGATGATGCGTCGAGACATGCTGACGCGCATGGGCCTATGCCCTGATGATGCGCCGAAGCAGATGCGCATAGGTTCATACCCTGGCAATGTGCCAGTCTGCTTGACATATTTTGTCTTTTTGCCTGACTTTCACTTTTGTCGTGCCAGTGTCGATGACGATCCCTTTGTTGAATGAGGTCCTCCTGGACGCTTCTCTTTGTCAGATGGGAGTTGATTTTGATGAGGCGGTGATTAACCCTGTAAAGGATGCTATCCTTCAGGACCAACCTCGTGAGAAGATGCTACAAATCCAGGTCCAGTTGCCGCTTTTCCTCCAGAGTATGATGGAGAGCGGTAAACTGAAGTCTGCTGATTCTGAAGGTGTGACTTTCTTAAAGCCTGCCTTTCTGTTCGGCGACCGATTAGTCTCTTCCGAAGCGAAGATATTGAAGATCAGAGAAGACTGGTTCTTTGCTGCTAAGGGCATGATGTTATACATGCGGCAGGTTGACCGCCAGTTGCCACTGACAGCCTTTTACCGTCTAGCTTCGAAGAGAAGGATGGATTGGGAACTTACTCCTTCTCAAGGAGGTGCCTTGGGGGGTTCCCTTTCGATTGACACCACCTCGAACCAGCGAGATACCTTGACCGCCTCACGAACCGGTTCTTCGTTCAGTTACCGAGCTTTGCGTCCCGGGAGCATCTATAGTGAAGTCCCAAATGACACGTTTCCCTTCAGTGCCCCGACTTTTGCAAATCGGATGCTGACATCGAAGGTCACGTATCCGACAGCTGGTTTTAGAGTCGAAGGTTGGTGTCACTACATCCCAAAGTGGGATGAGTTGACCTCCTGGGTGCTTTCCAGGTTCAAAGTTGAGCTTAAAGAGATAGGGCTGACTGCCGCCATTCGGGCCACGCAGGCAGGCGTGGAACTCAATAAGCCGATGTTCCTTGCGCTGTTGGAGCTTTTCAACGCCCAGACTGGCAGCTTCTTTACTCCAGTGGGGGAGTTGGGATTGGCCCTTCATGAGATGTACGAAGTGTCCAAGCTTCCTTGGGGCTCGGAACCGTACGAGGAATATTTTCCATCGAATGAAGAGATCCAGGTCTTGGAAGATAAGGACCCGGAGATGATGGCCGTTTTCAAGGAGGTGACGAGCCATCATTATCTGATGCACCGGAGGGACAAGGGTAAGACCCAACCTCACGTGACTGCTTGGAGGGACTATGTTTTCAGACAGGATTTGGCGGATCCTTCGAGGATCCGGTTTGCGACTCCGCAGGGCTTGACACCCGCGAAAGTGAGTTCTGAAATAACCCGGCTGGACGAGAGGACCCCACATTCAAATGAGAGCGGCAAGAACACGTACAGCTGTTTCTGGCACTGCGGGCACCGGAGGTCATCTAAGGCAGTGTTGACGGCCTACTTGATGATATGGCTCCGGGATTGCATATTTGCAGGGGGATCCGGTACTGTTGAGAGGGTACATCGGAATCTCATTTTGCCTGCCGTGAAGTTGGCCTTTGGACGACCTCTGGCTCTCCTCCCCGCGATGGTGTGCAACCTGCTGCGCGGTTTGAGGTCTTTTGCGGATGATGTGATCCACGAGAAAGGTAATAATGACAACTTTCCCCGGGCCGAGCTGCCTTTCCATTATCTTATGGGTTGGCTGATCTTACATCATCCGAATGTGATGAGTCCTGGTCCTGAGGAGGACCATGTTGAAGGAGATGCCTTCATTCGCCGCTTCTACAAGAGAAAGTGGTCTTACACTGGCGTCCCCGTTTGTAGGAGGGTTTTGTCCTTCCTTCAGGGGTGGGAAATCGTGAAGGTTGGCCCGATCTTCAAGAATTTCGAGGCCGACCAGGATTTGGTTGATTCTGGCGAGGATGCGGTTACTTTGCCGAAATGGAGTTTTCGTTGGTTGCAGAGTATCCGGCCTTCGTATCTGGTCTACCGAAATCAGAACAGGTGTTATCTGGAACCGTACTTGCCAAGCCAATTTGCTCGTCAATTTGGCTATACTCAGCTAATGCTACGGAATCCCAGTAGCAGTCTAGGCTTCATCGGGAGTTTGCTGGATGGAGCCCGGGGCTGGCAGTATTATAACGATGGATGCACTAGCGTTAAGTTTACCACACCAGTTCGCAATCCTCGGCCGCCGATCTTATATCCGGCCGCCAAGCTGTATTGTACTATGAATACTACGTCTCCTGGTTATGACAGGGAGACTAGTTTCATCATTGGAACCCAGTTGGAGGCAACAACGAATATGTTGGTGGCGGCTCGGTCATATCGTCCGCCAGAATTGGCGGGGTATCGGGCCGCTGCTATGGCACCAGTGAGAGACCCGTCTGTCGGGAAAAGGCGGGCTGACCCAGAAGCTGGTTCTTCCGTACTGAAAAGGTCGAGAAGGACGTCGACCACGAAGATTACGGAAACGCCACTTGTAACGCCAACGGGCTTAGCTCCCGCTGAGGTAAGGAGTGCTTCATAATTCCAGTTTTTCATGTCATTGTGGCGACTTATGCTCTTCTTCTTGTAGGGATTGAAGAAGAAGTCTCGTGCTTCGAAATCGGGCACCAGTAAGCCGAAGGAGGTGGCAGGCTCTTCTGAGGAGCGTATTCCACCAATGATGATGTCTCCTGTGGAGGAGGGTCCCGAAGATGTTCCCGCGGAGGTTTTAGTATCTCCTGACTTTGAAGTCGCAACAACTTCTGGGATAGTACCATCAGCCGTGGAGGCCTTGGACGCTGAGGGTCTTACAGACTCGAGGCATCCTGATGATGAAGTGGATTGGAGTTCGTCGCCTTCTGGTGACGTCCCTCCAGCGTTGCAAGGGTCCGTTGTGGGGGCAGCAGAAGCAGTGAGGATAGAGGAGAGGGTTGATTCCCCTCCTTGTCATGATGAAGGGAGGTCGGCTGAATCATTGCCGAATCCTTCCTTGGCTTCAACCATGGACATAGAGATGGCTACCGATCAGGCGGTAGCGACAGATTTTGTCCCTGTAGAGGGATTTGAGAAGAGTGAGACCCTTCTGCCGGTCTTGTCTCCTGGGGCTGGACAGGAGATAAATGTTGATCTTCCCGTTTTGCCGGGGGAGGTAGCTGATGCTGATAGAACGTCGGGGGTAGAAGATGTGGCCGTTGACGTCGGTGATGTCTCCGGGCTTGAGAAGGGTAAGGGTGTGGAACCCTCTGCTGCTCCCTCTACTTGGGGTACTATCACGACGCATGTGCCGGCTCCTTCTGTTCCTTCGGCACCTCGGGCTAGCAGTCTGGCCCCTGTTGATGAAGAGCCTATTGCTGCCGAGGTTCAAACCTCTCAGATCGAGGTTGGCGGATCTTCCTCCGGTCCACAAACTGTAGTAGCTCCCCCAACTCCTGCTATGACGCCGCAGGTGCTGGCGGATGCCGACGAGTATGTAAAGTTCCTCGTCGAGGGAGTGTACAAAATGCTGGAGAAAGGAGTATCTGCAGTGATGGATGGCAAGGGGAGCTTTGCGACAGCAAAAGCTTTGGCAATGCCTTGTATCGAGCTGATCCGCACTCACCAGGGCCATGACCATATGGCTGAAATTCTGGAGGTTTCGGTGATGGAGCTGGACGAGCGGCTCGCGGAACTGCAGCGCATCCAACGAAATGACCTCTCGGTCTTGATAGATGCAGAGATAGGAAAGTCGATGGCTGAGATCGAGGCTTCCCATCGAGCCGAGGTGAGCAGTTGGGAGCGTGAAGTGGCTGGGACTGAGACTGCGGCGGAGCAGCTGTCTCAATCTATGAAGAAGACGACGGAGAAGCGGGCTGCGGTGGATGCTAACATCGCAGAGGTTGATGCTCAGATGCGCCATCTTGAAGACCAGCGGGCCCAACTTCAACTAGAGGCTGAGCGTGTCCTGGCTGAACACGTGGCATTCAAGCAGGAGGAAACGACTCTTACTCAGCGGACCCTTGCTTTGGCTCAGCAGCGACGACAGCTTGATGAAAAGTATGAGAGTAAAACTTCTGCTGAGGCTGTCGGATTAATGCGTCAAGAAGCCGAGCTGCGAGTCCAGGCGACTGTGGAAACTCGCACTGCCGACCTGAGACGTCGAGTCAGAGAGCTTTCATCCCACCCTGGAGAGGATCGGGAACTGTAGCTTCTCTTCTTTTTATGTGTTTTTGCAACTCTTGCTGGGGAAATAGCGTATTTCTGTACTCCCTTCTTTTTTTTGAAAAATAAAGAAATACACTATCTCTTTGATGTGTTCATTTTTTGATTTCATGAACTTGATGATTTATGTGGACCTATTATCTTTTGCGCACCTTGGTTTTTAGGTACAGATAATAAGTATAAAGGAACCAACATGTTTGCTCAGAGGTAATGTGGACATGGCAATCATTAGGTTCAAATGATAGAATCTTCCTACTCAGAGGTGTTTATGGACATGGTAGGAATGATCCTGGGGGATACGCTGAACAACTCAGAGGTAATGTGGACGTGGAAGTTCTGCGATCAATGTACGACAACACAGGAGTTGTTTGTACGGGATGTTTACTCAGAGGTAATGTGGACGTGGTAAACATGAAGGATAGCGTAAGCTCACGAAGTGTAAGGTTCCGCTTTGTAGGATGTAGAGAGACAACTCAGAGGTAATGTGGACGTGGTTATCTTTCTACGGATGGATGCCACGGAACAGCTGGGTTCCGGAAGCGATTGATTTTGTGAAAAGAGGTTGTTTGGGGAAATACATGTCTTGGAGGATGTCAAGAGTAGTACTTCTTTAGGAACTTGCCGTTGATGGGCATCATGAACAAGTCCCCATTGGGTTTGGCGAGACGGTAAGCACCGTTTGAGTATACCGTCTCAATGATGAAGGGTCCTTCCCATTTGGGTTCGAACTTCCCTGGTGTCTTGTGAGTTAACACCATTGGCCTTCTGACTGCTAAAACCAGGTCACCAACTTGGAAAGTTCTTTGCTTGACCTTCTTGTTGAAAGCCTGTGATATACGGGCTTGGTAAAGTTCGATGCGTTGTTGAGCTAGGAGACGCTTTTCGTCAAGTGCCTCCAATTCCCGCAGATGGCGACGTTGATTGTCTTCTTCTGTGAGATCGTTTGTGATTGCCACACGGAGCGAAGGTATCTGTATCTCGAGAGGCAGTACTGCTTCGCTCCCGTAGACCAGGGAGAATGGAGTGTTGCCTGTTGGGGTCCGTACCGTTGTGCGGTAGGCCCAAAGGCATTCGCCAAGCTTTTCGTCCCAGTCGCGTTTGTTGGATGACACGACCTTTTTGAGTAGCCTGACGATAGTTTTGCTGAATGCCTCGGCCAATCCGTTTGCTGCCGGATTGTAGGCGGTTGAGGCCACGTTTTGAATGCGATTTTTGTCACAGAACCTGCTGAAAATGTGGCTGATAAACTGAGGACCATTGTCATGGATGATTCGCCGGGGTACCCCGAAACGGTAAATGACATGGTGTTTGATAAAGCTGACCACCCTGGAGCTTTTTACTTCTGCTAGTGGGACTGCTTCCGCCCATTTGGAGAAGTAATCGGTGATGGCCAGGATGAAGCGGTGTCCTCTCGATGAAGGAGGGGTGATTGGCCCTACAATGTCCATGCCCCAGGCTTCGAATGGCCAGGAGGCGACTGTAGGATGTAGAGGTTCAGACGGTGTATGTATGAAGTCTGCATGAAGTTGGCATGCATGGCACTTCTTAGCATATTCCACTGCGTCGGCAACCATGGTTGGCCAGTAGTAGCCCATACGTCGCAGTCGATCTTGCAACTTAGGCCCTGGTTGGTGAGCGCCGCAAGTTCCGTCATGAGCTTCTCGAAGAGCTTCGGCTGCTTCTTCGTTAGACAGGCATCGAAGAAAAAGCCCGTCGAAGGAGCGTCGGTACAGCGTTTTAGTGGCTGTATCGTAGTAGAATCGAAGAGAGCGTCTCCTGACTGAGACGGCTTCCTTCGGGTCCTCTGGAAGGATTCCGTAGACAGCAAAGTCGATGAACGGGAACCTCCAGTCTCGGACATTAACCCCAATATTTGTCGGCATGGCGTGAGCCATTTGCAAACATAGGTTGTTTCTGGGACAAATCAAGTCTCGGCCAGTTACCGTGACATAGTGTTGAGTCCCAAGGGGCGCGACCAATGAGGCTGCGAGGCCAGCTAGAGCGTCAGCCTCCAAGTTTTGTAGGCGGGGTACATGTTCGATGAAGAACCCAGTGAAGGTTGAAATGATGTTCAATGCAACTTCATGGTAAGGGATCAAATCTTCATGGCGAACCTCGTATTGCCCCCGAATCTGGTTTACGACGAGTTTCGAGTCGCCGTAGGCTTCCAGATGATCCACCCCCAGCTGTTGTGCTAGCTGGAGTCCCATGACGAGTGCATTGTACTCAGCAACATTGTTGGAGCACGGCTTCGAAAGGGAGTATGCGCGCTGGATGACCAGCTGATCGGGGGAGACCAAGACTACCCCCACTCCTGCGATGATTTGGCCGTTGGGGCCCGTTCTTGAAGCGCCATCGAAGAACATCCGCCAAACGGGGCTTCCTTCAGTGACGTTTGATTCTTGGACTTCATCCCGGATATCTTCATAGAGTTTTGAAGACTCTGGGATGGGGTGTGCAGCTAAAAAGTCAGCCAGAGCCTGACCCTTGACTGCCTTCTGCGGGACAAACTCCATGTTGTATGGTGTTAGTAGGATCGCCCATGTAGCCAGCCGGGAGTTTAATGACCCTGGCTTCGTCATGAGAACTCTGAGCGGATTGACTCGGGAGATGACGTGAATTGTCTGGCCCGAGACGTAATGACGAGTCTTCTGAATGGCAAACACCAAAGCCAAGCACTCCTTTTCAACGGGGTTGTACCGGTGTTCGGCCCCGATGAGTGTTCGACTGAGGTAGTAGATTGCTTGCTCGTAGCCTGCATCGCTGTTTTGAGCCAGCAAAGCGCCGAGGGAATGATCCATGGCACGGACGTAGAGGAGGAATGGTTTGCCGGCGACAGGTGCCACTAGGACTGGCGGGCTTGTTAAGTAAGCCTTGATGTCATCGAAAGCCTTTTGGCACTCCTCTGTCCAGACATAAGAGACTCCCTTCTTCATGAGCTGAGTAAAGGGTTGACATTTACCGGAGAGGTTTGCTATGAACCTCCGGATGTATGCCAAACGTCCCTGTAAGCCCCGAAGTTCTCGAAGGTTCTTCGGAGGGTCCATGTTAAGGATGGCTTTAGTCTTCTTGGGATCGACATGAATGCCTTTTGCCGTGATGACAAAGCCCAAGAATTTGCCGCTAGAAACCCCCAAGAAGGATTTAGCGGGGTTCATTTTGAGTTGATGTGCCCGCATGAGATCGAAGACCGTCTTTAGGTCCTGTAGGTGATCTCTTTTGAGGCGGCTTTTGACTGCGATGTCGTCAACATAGCACTCAACTGTCTTACGAAGATGTTGACGGAAGATGGTGCTCATAGCTCGCTGGTACGTTGCACCGACGTTCTTCAAGCCGAAGGGCATTACTGTGTAGCAGAAAACACCCTTTGGAGTCCTGAATGATGTGTGTTTTGCGTCATCGGGGAACATCTTGATTTGATTGTAGCCTGAATACCCGTCCATGAAGGACATGCGTTCAAAGCCACATGTGTTGTCAATCATTACATCGGTGATTGGGAGCGAGAATTCATCCTTCGGGCAAGCAGAGTTGAGATCCCTGAAGTCGATACAGACTCGTATCTTCCCGTTCTTCTTGGTGACAGGGACGACGTTGGCTACCCAGTCCGGGTGTTGTTCCTCACGGATGAAGCCACTGGTCAAGAGTTTGTCCACCTCCTGATCGATGGCGTTCATGATGTCCGGGCGGAAGCGTCGCTGTTGTTGTTTGATAGGTTTGGCATCTGGTAAGATGTTCAATCTATGCATCGCGATCTGTGGATCGAGACCCGGCATGTCTTCGTAGCTCCAGGCGAAGACGTCGATATACTCCTTAGCGAGTTGGACTAAAGATTCTCGGTCTTCTCCTTCCAAGCTTTTGCTGATAAAGATGGGTTTAGAAGAAGACCCATCCCCGAGGTCGATTTGCTCGACTTCGTCTTCGGTGGGAGGTTCTCGTAACTCAAAACGAGACTCCCATTGTTCTCCTAGGCGTTGAGCCCAGGGTTCCTCTTCGAAGGGTTCCGGCGGTTGGTCTTCGCCTTCATCTTTCTGAGGTTGCGCCGATGTCATGTTAGCTGACAGCACCTTCCTGAAGACTGATCCGATACTGGTATCGGAATCCCACGTCGATGCTTCCGACGAGTGGGAATGTTCTATGTCTTCTGCGTCTGAACTCTCTGGAGTTGATGGCGGCGTGACATAGCCTAACCCCCGTCGAGTCCGATTATAGTAATCCTGTGGCTTTCCATTGGGCATCGAAAGTCGGACAGGGAGATGCCGACCCTTGCCGTAGTTTAGGCCTTTATTGCTTTTCAGGTCGTAGCCCATCTTTTGGATGATGTGCTTAGCCGCATCTGTGTACCGATAGACTTGTACTCTGCCGGTATCAGGTTCGGGCTCGATTGACGGGAGGTTCCGACGACGCTCGATTTTGCCCGAGATGATGGTGCCTTCGTCTCGGCTTCGTGGAGGGACTATGAAGACTCCTTGAGACGGGACTATTTGATTGTGGTAGACGGTCGTTACTTGTGTTTGCAACGACCGTAGAGCGTTGTCTAATGTATATATGGCATTCCAGTGTGGAAGACAAGAATAATTGAAAGACACTCTATTATTGATAAAGTACGAGATTTTATCCCGTGGGATTATATTGTCGAAGGAGGGTGCGTCTACATCAGCAGAGATATATTCGCCAAGCTCCTCGTCTGTAAGCACTGGGGCCGGATCAGGAGAGTCCTCCACCGGTCTGACTTTGGGGTCTGAGAGGGTTGTGTGAGCCCTCTCCGGCATCTTGGATGACTGCGGCGGCTTGCCTTTAAGACGCACCTTGAGGGGTGCCTCGGTTGCGCCTTCGATGAGTGGCGCCTTCCCTTGTAATTTTACCACCAGGGGAGCCGCTGTTTGTGGTGGCTTCCCCTTGAGGCGTATCTTCAGGGGAGCTTTGCGAGCTGGCGCTTTTCCTGATAGCTTGATGCTCATTGGAGGCGCCTTCTGGGGTGGTCTCCCTTTCAGACGGATTTTCAAGGGGGCGTCAGGAGTCGTTTCGGGCTCCAAGTCCGGCTCTGTTGCCGTCTCTGCTTCATCATCGGCGTCGTTGGCTTCCTCCTCGTCAAGTGGCTTGTACAAGTCGGAATCGGTGAAGTAGGCCTCAATCCCTTTGAAGGGATCGATATCTGCAAACTCCGTCCGGATGACGCCGTTGGTGGATACATATTTCATGCATTGGTGGAGCGTGGAGGGCACCACCATGTACTCATGTAACCATGGTCGTCCGAGTAAGATGTTGTAGTTGACCTCGGCATCCACCACATAACAAGTCACCTCAGTTTTGAGGCTGCCGATGTGACACTTCAGCCGGATCTTGCCCAGTGGCTCGCTCTTGCTGGCGTTGAAGCCGCTGATGGTCGTATTGGAGGGCGCTAGCCGGTACATTGGGATCCCCAGCTTTGATAGCAGCGCCTTTGGAATGATGCTTAGGGAAGACCCCGGATCGATCTGAATCCTGCTCACCTTTACCGAACCGATGTACCCTGTGTAATACAACTGTCACGCCCCGCTCCCGGAATACGGACGAACGAGAACGTGAACAGCCAGCTACGTATATTGGGACGGCAACCATCCCGCTATACGATCACGGCTGTCTAGCATGTGAGGGTATTCTACAAACCAACAGTCTCTTACGATCCAAATGGCCTATTGTCTCAATCTCAACAAGTAAAATAAGTTACAAGATAACAGATCACCAAATATACAATTGTAAGGCGTCCCAAACATTACATATAAGATGATCATGAAAACTAGTCGTAACAAAATGTAGAGACTAGCTCAGAGTTAAGTCATACATGATCAACCCCCGGGGCATGTCAATCACGTTACAGCCCGTAGGCAGATAATAAATACAAGTTGCAATCGAGCTAACACGTGCTCGTCGGCTAAACACCTCAAAAGAATATTAGTTTACAATAAAGTGGGCGAACAAAAGAAACCCACTCGAAGCCTTGGTTACGCCTGGCGGTCACCATCTGGCTGGAAGACAGGTAGATCCCTTGCTGCTGCTCCGGTATCTGGCCATACAAAACCAGCTGGGTCAGACCCCAGAAAGAGCAAGTGCCACAAAGGAGGCTCCACTTAAGGACTAAAACCAGCAAATCATTAGTAAACAAAAGCAGCAAAAGAAATAAGTAAAAGCATATTGAGATTTGTGCGGTACCAATGCACGTATCCCGATCACAGAAAAGGAAACAAGTAAATAATACCGGAGAACATGGCAGATAAGATGCATGAAAAATAAGAAATAAATGCTATCCGGGCAATAAACAAGGAAGGACAAATGTACCGTACCAGGAAACCTGAACAGTACATAGTCACTAACCAGTCTATTGCTTGAAGATAACAATCATATACAGGAAGCTATAACATAGATAAGTGCCATCTACACAATAAATACGGTAAGGACAAATGTACCGTACCAGGTAGCCAGGTTACCACTGTAACCCTTCACCTAAACAGTACATAGTCACTGACCAGTTATTGCCTAGAGGACAGTCATACAAGAGAGTTACACTACAGTGACAGAGAAGAAATCTTGCAATCACATCCAGTGCAAGTCGAGCATTCAAGTTCTAGGGACTGGAACAATCAAGAGCTGGACCCATCAGGGCTGGTCCTAGACCAGACCAGACAAGGCTGGACACCATCCAATAATACACGGCCAATCATAGCCTACGGCTTGCTATATTAACTAACTAGGGTTATCACAAGCCTAGTTACTAACAAGATGCAAGTGAGATGTATCTCCGCCACAAGCCCTGCAGCTATCCAGGTTACCCAGGCGAATATTAGTATAGTGACAATTAGAGAGAGAGGGACTACATTCTTGTTATCATTATAAGTAGCTTGAGGATGCACCACTTGGCAGTGAGCTGGAAATGCGCCCTACTCGTCGGCAGGCTACAAGTCCAAACGATTATGGCCGGGGTAACGGGATCGCCTGTAGCTGAGGAACATCTCGTCATGACTAGTGAATTAAACTAGTTGTTAATCTTAGTTCATTTCCAATATGAATTCCTGACCGTGGGAAATCAAGAATTCATGTCCTAGACATGATGCAAGACAAGACTGGTGAATTGACCAAACACAAGAAGGTACACCCACGGTGTCAAGACAAGCTATACTAGTCAAGTGAGCTTGCCTCAGCAGCTCAAGTTGTCAAATTATCATGCCAAGTCATGTCATGTTACAAGCTGGAAGTGCGCCGCCACGAGCCACTATCAAGTGAAGCCAAGTCATACCAAGTCAAGTCAAGTTGAGTTATCAAGTCATGCCAAGTCGGGAGTGCGCCACCACGGGCCACTATCAAGTTATCTAGTTGTTAAGGTTACAAGTTACAAGTTATTAGCCAGGATTTATTTATCGTGTCAGGGCCATAAGGCATATCACCATGCAACTATTCTACAAGTAAAAGAAACATAATCCTGAGTGCACCCAAACGGCCACCGATGAAAAAGGCATGAAAAGTACAATAAGGCTGAAAACATGACTTATAAATAAGACCATAAGAAAACACTTTTCTGATGTAACAAGAGATAACAAAACCAGGGACAACGCCGTACTAGCATTAAATCAAATCGTGCCCATATCGTGTTCGGGTCGAGCTCGGGTCAAAAGGCGTAAGGATATAAACCAGGGGTAAAGTGTTCCCAAATTAGTGTCAAGATTCAAGAAAGCAGTACACAAATACAGGAAATCGTGTCAAGATGTGTCGAGTCTAGTCAAGTCGTGTTGTGAGCACCAAAATCTCAGGAAGCTCCAAATTATGAAAAGAAAACCAAATCCCAGAGAAAGCAATGCAGGCACTAGGGGTGCAGGGGTACCGGGGCACTAGGGCAGGCCAGGCATACTGGAGTGCGCCTAGAGGCAGCACACTAGAGTGTGCCAGGAAGGCAGCACACTAGAGTGCGCTTACTAGCTGCACACTAAAGTGCGCCTAGTCTGGACAGGTCAATCCGTGCCTAGAGCCAATGGGGCAAACCGCGCCTAGATCCATTGGATCAAATGGCGCCTAAGTCAAGGGAACAGTGAACTGCGCCTAAAATGATAAATATAGGCGCAGTCGGGCAAGCCAAGGGAAAGTAGGCGCTATCAGCCTAACAGGTGGAAATGGGCGCTATCGGCCAACCTGGGAAAGTAGGCGCAGTCTGCCAACCGCGCCTGAAATGATGCCAAGGAGGCGCCATCGAGGGGCGGCGGCGAACAGCACCCAAGGAGGCGCGATCGAGACGAACCGCGCCTAAGGAGGCGCGTTCGAGCGAGCCGCGCCTAAAGAGGCGCGCTCGAAAAGGAGGCGCAGACTGCGAACCGCGCCTAAGAAGGCGCAGTTGAACGAACAGCGCCTAAAGAGGCGTGTTCGAGGAAGTAGGCGCCATCGGCCAGAACAGCAAGTCATCTTCTCCAAAAATCCGAGAAGAGAACCCATGGAACTCAAAACTTTGGAACATCATAAATCCATCAATACAAACCCAAATCCGGATTTTCAAAGCTCTAACTTGTGTAAAATTGAAAGCTCTACAACATGGAAACATTGAATCCAACAAAAGAACAAGTTTGGGAGATCAAATCTCCAAAAATCCGAAAACACTCCAAACCTAGATCTACAAGATTCCAAGCTCCAAATCAAGAAAACCCAAGATCTAATGTTGCTCATAGGGTGCTAAACTAGCTAATGGGCACATAAAATCCGGCCCTCAAGTGTGAGCAAGGTGTACTTGCCTAATGGGGGTGATTCTCTCTTAGGGAAGAAGAAGAAGGAAGGGAGAGGGGGTGGCCGGCTGTGAAGTAGGAAAATGAGAGGGGAGAGAGAGAGAGAGAGGATTAAATGATGGTGGGGTATGATGGAGGTGAGGGAGAGTATAGGTTAAAGGGTTCCAATGCAATCTCAAACCAAATAAAACCGAACCAAGTCTCCAAATCAAACCAAGTTAAACCAAGCCAAGCTCCTCCACATAAATTCGAGCCAAAATACGAAAGCCGAGAATACTGCAAGTTGAGCAAAATACAATGCAGGCCAAGGTCCAATCAAAATCCAGAAGTCATTAACCAGATTAACCCATAATGATAAATGACAATTAAACTACCACAAGATTACGAAATAAACTACAATTAACTAGACAAGAAAAAAATAAAATACGGGTCAGAAATACGAATACGCAATAAAATACGTATCACGAATTTCGAGATATTACATCCTACCCACCTTAAAAGAATTCCGTCCTCGGAATTTATTCAAGAGATTAGAGATGTCGGGACAAGCTACACTAGCACAAGCTATCTAGAGCTAGCAATCAACCAAGCAATCATTCATACAAGCAAGGATTCGAAGTGCAAGGCATGAGAAAATTTCACACCTTACGAGCCAAAACCGATTGGGATACATGTTCGGATGCCGTCCTTACACTCCCACGTTCGACTCCCCAAGGAGTGATGAACTCAAGCAACACGGACTAACTGATAGTCTGGCGCATTGAGGTCTTACTCCCTGATCAAATACGAACACGGGCCTCTCCACATCCGAAAAGATTAAAGGTTGGTACCAATAACCAAATAACCTCTTCGAATGATCAGGGTACAACTCGGGTCCGGGACATGCCGTCGTAATTAGGTTACATGAAATAAGTCATGTGCCCTTGGTAACGACAGGGGAAAGCAAGATAAAGATGCAGCTACCTCTCCGACGATTCCGAATCTGAGCATGGGCTAGGGCAAACTGCCGCGGGTTCTGTTGCTGGAACGCTTGAGCCTGAGTCGGCAATGGTCCTGGAAACGGGAACTGCTGTTGTTGGTGAACTGGTGCTGGTCCCATAACCGAGGGACTAGTCACTGTTGAAGCTGAATCGACTCTGAATGGGCAGGACCCCACTCTATGGTCTGGTGCTCCACACAACAAACACAATCCCAGAGCCTTGCGACACTCTGCTACTACATGCCCAGGCTTACCACAATAAGAACAGCCCACTGAGGAAGACTGCTCTTGCTCCTGCTTCTGCTGAGGGTACGTCGGGGTTGAGTACTGATCCGACGTAACTGAAGCTGCTCGCCTCGGAGTTTCAATGGTCAAGGCCCTGGCTGCTGGGGCTGGAGCTGAAGATCGGTTCCTCTGACTGTGGGACCGCCTTCGTTCTCCGGTTCTGTCTGCTATCCTCTGGGAAGTGTACTCATGCCTTCTCGCTGCTCGCAACACGGCTTCATAAGTCTGATGCTCGAACTGTTCTACTGCCAAGATAATCTCTAAGTGAAGTCCTTGCTGGAACCTCTGCGCTCTGTCAAGCTCGGTCGCCACCAAGGTGGGAGCAAACCGACTAAGTCTCGAAAACTCGGCCGCATATCCGTCGACCGTCCTTCCTCCTTGTTTCAGGTTGCAAAACTTGGTCTGCAAGTCATATCGAGCCACTGCATCATAATACTTGATCTGGAACTTTTTGCTGAACACTGCCCAAGGAACAGGTGTTGCCAATCCCACTGCTTGCGCAGCCCACCAATTGCGGGCTAGATCCAATAACTGTAGGCGCACCACTGTTACCTTCTCGTCTTCTGGAGTCTTCGCTGCTTCAAGAATAATCTCTATATCCTGTAGCCAAGCATCGGCAGCCACCGCATCTTCAGTACCGTTGAAGAAGGGAGGGTTCAGGCGCTTGAATCTGTTGACTGCACTATTCCGACCACTTCCACTCAGAGTATCTTGTACTGCCTGCTGCAAGGCATCATCTTGGCGGTTCTGAGACGCAAGCAACTCACGGATGAGCCCTACCAAGACTCCATCTTCTGACCCTGCTAGCTGATCTGGCTGGACTGGGAATTCTGGCTCTACAGGAGGCATAGCTTGGGAAGCTGCTGCTGACGACTGAGCTTCGTTCTCTGACTGCTGCTGGACTACTGGCTGAACTCTCTCTGGCTGGTCAGCAGGAACACCCCCACTGAAGCAATGACATCAGGAAAAAAAAAGGAAAGGACCAGGATGATTCAAGGATGCAAGCATGTTATCAGTCGAGAATTCAAGGAGATACAAAGATACAATCGGGAGATCAAGGGCGAGCACAGATTGAGACATCTACCGGTAACCCTCACATTTCTTGTTTGACAAGACCTGCATGGGCCACCACTAAAACTGTCACGCCCCGCTCCCGGAATACGGACGAACGAGAACGTGAACAGCCAGCTACGTATATTGGGACGGCAACCATCCCGCTATACGATCACGGCTGTCTAGCATGTGAGGGTATTCTACAAACCAACAGTCTCTTACGATCCAAATGGCCTATTGTCTCAATCTCAACAAGTAAAATAAGTTACAAGATAACAGATCACCAAATATACAATTGTAAGGCGTCCCAAACATTACATATAAGATGATCATGAAAACTAGTCGTAACAAAATGTAGAGACTAGCTCAGAGTTAAGTCATACATGATCAACCCCCGGGGCATGTCAATCACGTTACAGCCCGTAGGCAGATAATAAATACAAGTTGCAATCGAGCTAACACGTGCTCGTCGGCTAAACGCCTCAAAAGAATATTAGTTTACAATAAAGTGGGCGAACAAAAGAAACCCACTCGAAGCCTTGGTTACGCCTGGCGGTCACCATCTGGCTGGAAGACAGGTAGATCCCTTGCTGCTGCTCCGGTATCTGGCCATACAAAACCAGCTGGGTCAGACCCCAGAAAGAGCAAGTGCCACAAAGGAGGCTCCACTTAAGGACTAAAACCAGCAAATCATTAGTAAACAAAAGCAGCAAAAGAAATAAGTAAAAGCATATTGAGATTTGTGCGGTACCAATGCACGTATCCCGATCACAGAAAAGGAAACAAGTAAATAATACCGGAGAACATGGCAGATAAGATGCATGAAAAATAAGAAATAAATGCTATCCGGGCAATAAACAAGGAAGGACAAATGTACCGTACCAGGAAACCTGAACAGTACATAGTCACTAACCAGTCTATTGCTTGAAGATAACAATCATATACAGGAAGCTATAACATAGATAAGTGCCATCTACACAATAAATACGGTAAGGACAAATGTACCGTACCAGGTAGCCAGGTTACCACTGTAACCCTTCACCTAAACAGTACATAGTCACTGACCAGTTATTGCCTAGAGGACAGTCATACAAGAGAGTTACACTACAGTGACAGAGAAGAAATCTTGCAATCACATCCAGTGCAAGTCGAGCATTCAAGTTCTAGGGACTGGAACAATCAAGAGCTGGACCCATCAGGGCTGGTCCTAGACCAGACCAGACAAGGCTGGACACCATCCAATAATACACGGCCAATCATAGCCTACGGCTTGCTACATTAACTAACTAGGGTTATCACAAGCCTAGTTACTAACAAGATGCAAGTGAGATGTATCTCCGCCACAAGCCCTGCAGCTATCCAGGTTACCCAGGCGAATATTAGTATAGTGACAATTAGAGAGAGAGGGACTACATTCTTGTTATCATTATAAGTAGCTTGAGGATGCACCACTTGGCAGTGAGCTGGAAATGCGCCCTACTCGTCGGCAGGCTACAAGTCCAAACGATTGTGGCCGGGGTAACGGGATCGCCTGTAGCTGAGGAACATCTCGTCATGACTAGTGAATTAAACTAGTTGTTAATCTTAGTTCATTTCCAATATGAATTCCTGACCGTGGGAAATCAAGAATTCATGTCCTAGACATGATGCAAGACAAGACTGGTGAATTGACCAAACACAAGAAGGTACACCCACGGTGTCAAGACAAGCTATACTAGTCAAGTGAGCCTGCCTCAGCAGCTCAAGTTGTCAAATTATCATGCCAAGTCATGTCATGTTACAAGCTGGAAGTGCGCCGCCACGAGCCACTATCAAGTGAAGCCAAGTCATACTAAGTCAAGTCAAGTTGAGTTATCAAGTCATGCCAAGTCGGGAGTGCGCCACCACGGGCCACTATCAAGTTATCTAGTTGTTAAGGTTACAAGTTACAAGTTATTAGCCAGGATTTATTTATCGTGTCAGGGCCATAAGGCATATCACCATGCAACTATTCTACAAGTAAAAGAAACATAATCCTGAGTGCACCCAAACGGCCACCGATGAAAAAGGCATGAAAAGTACAATAAGGCTGAAAACATGACTTATAAATAAGACCATAAGAAAACACTTTTCTGATGTAACAAGAGATAACAAAACCAGGGACAACGCCGTACTAACATTAAATCAAATCGTGCCCACATCGTGTTCGGGTCGAGCTCGGGTCAAAAGGCGTAAGGATATAAACCAGGGGTAAAGTGTTCCCAAATTAGTGTCAAGATTCAAGAAAGCAGTACACAAATACAGGAAATCGTGTCAAGACGTGTCGAGTCTAGTCAAGTCGTGTTGTGAGCACCAAAATCTCAGGAAGCTCCAAATTATGAAAAGAAAACCAAATCCCAGAGAAAGCAATGCAGGCACTAGGGGTGCAGGGGTACCGGGGCACTAGGGCAGGCCAGGCATACTGGAGTGCGCCTAGAGGCAGCACACTAGAGTGTGCCAGGGAGGCAGCACACTAGAGTGCGCTTACTAGCTGCACACTAAAGTGTGCCTAGTCTGGACAGGTCAATCCGCGCCTAGAGCCAATGGGGCAAACCGCGCCTAGATCCATTGGATCAAATGGCGCCTAAGTCAAGGAAACAGTGAACTGCGCCTAAAATGATAAATATAGGCGCAGTCGGGCAAGCCAAGGGAAAGTAGGCACTATCAGCCTAACAGGTGGAAATGGGCGCTATCGGCCAACCTGGGAAAGTAGGCGCAGTCTGCCAACCGCGCCTGAAATGATGCCAACGAGGCGCCATCGAGGGGCGGCGGCGAACAGCACCCAAGGAGGCGCGATCGAGACGAACCGCGCCTAAGGAGGCGCGTTCGAGCGAGCCGCGCCTAAAGAGGCGCGCTCGAAAAGGAGGCGCAGACTGCGAACCGCGCCTAAGAAGGCGCAGTTGAACGAACAGCGCCTAAAGAGGCGTGTTCGAGGAAGTAGGCGCCATCGGCCAGAACAGCAAGTCATCTTCTCCAAAAATCCGAGAAGAGAACCCATGGAACTCAAAACTTTGGAACATCATAAATCCATCAATACAAACCCAAATCCGGATTTTCAAAGCTCTAACTTGTGTAAAATTGAAAGCTCTACAACATGGAAACATTGAATCCAACAAAAGAACAAGTTTGGGAGATCAAATCTCCAAAAATCCGAAAACACTCCAAACCTAGATCTACAAGATTCCAAGCTCCAAATCAAGAAAACCCAAGATCTAATGTTGCTCATAGGGTGCTAAACTAGCTAATGGGCACATAAAATCCGGCCCTCAAGTGTGAGCAAGGTGTACTTGCCTAATGGGGGTGATTCTCTCTTAGGGAAGAAGAAGAAGGAAGGGAGAGGGGGTGGCCGGCTGTGAAGTGGGAAAATGAGAGGGGAGAGAGAGAGAGAGGGGATTAAATGATGGTGGGGTGTGATGGAGGTGAGGGAGAGTATAGGTTAAAGGGTTCCAATGCAATCTCAAACCAAATAAAACCGAACCAAGTCTCCAAATCAAACCAAGTTAAACCAAGCCAAGCTCCTCCACATAAATTCGAGCCAAAATACGAAAGCCGAGAATACTGTAAGTTGAGCAAAATATAATGCAGGCCAAGGTCCAATCAAAATCCAGAAGTCATTAACCAGATTAACCCATAATGATAAATGACAATTAAACTACCACAAGATTACGAAATAAACTACAATTAACTAGACAAGAAAAAAATAAAATACGGGTCAGAAATACGAATACGCAATAAAATACGTATCACGAATTTCGAGATATTACAACAACGATCGGTTATGTCGGTGATGCTTGAGCAGCATGTCTTGTTGGGTGAAGGTTATGTTTGGGATAACTTCATCCGCACAATGACAGTGTGCACAAGTAGTTGGTAGGTCTTCAGGTTGCTTGACCTGACTGAGAAAGGATTCGGCATCCTTCAGTGCTTCGCAGAGAGCTTCTCGGGAGTCCTTGGAGCGGCACAGGAGCTCGAACAAAGACAAGCGTGCAGGAGTACTGGCCAGTTGTGCCAGAATGTCAAAATTGTGGGGCTTGGCTACCCCCGAAGCATTTTCTTTCCGCAGAGGTCTGTCGAAACGGGCCTCCACTTGCTTTTGTTTATTGACTGCTGAGGGCTTGGATGGACCCTCCTCAGGGATGGTGCCTGGAGGCACCACTTCGGCGGCAGCTTCACCGGGCTGGGAGTTCTGTTGTGCACGCGTCTGCACAGGAAGCACCTCTTCCGTTGAAGAAGAGATCGTGCGGCAAGACTTGATCTTCCTGTCTTTTGCTTTGGAGGTAGGGCGTACCTCCGGTTGAGTTACCTCGGAGACGAGGTCGGGGTGAACCCAGAGGACCTCTCCTCGAGATGTGGTGAGTGGGACAAGTCCACTCACATTGTCACGGGTGGGTGGCAAATTCACCACCTCCATTGTCGTCTTAGGGATGGGGACGACGCCATCTTGTGTGGTAGTCGGCGGCAAGGTGCCGAACTGAAGTGACACCACATTAGCTGACACCGTCTTCTCTTCGTAATCGACGGAGATTACATCCGCATTGATCATGCGCTGGATGTAATTTTTGAGGACGTAGCAGTCCTTAGTCGGGTGTCCGACAAACCGATGGTAGTGACAGTACCTTGGGTTGTCCACCTTCCCGACTTCATCGGGCCGCTTCGGGTCCGGAAGCTTGATCTTGTCACCCTGCTTCAGTATCTCAAAGAGTTGCAGGGTGTCGTCATCATTGAATGAATAAACCTCCTTGGGTCTTGGTGCCAGTGGAGGCTTTTGAGTAGGCGCAGATGCGCCCTTCGAGGCATTAACAGTCAATGCCTGTTTCCCCTTTGTTTCTCGTCCGGAGTTGTTGGTTGCGGACTTTTTCCCCTTATCGTCAAAGGCGGGGAAGCTAACACCCAGAAGACGTGCATTGGCCGCCTTCTTCTCTGCAGCTTCAGCTTCGATGATTAGGGAGCTCCAGTCGGGAGGGGGAGTAGAGTTAAGCCAGAGCTTTACTGCAGGCAGCATGTTCATACTGCAAGCGGAGAGAAGCGCATGCTCTGGCATGCCTGGAGGTAGCCTGAAGCAGGCCTGACGGAAGCGTTCGATGAATGCCCGAACCGTTTTCTTGTCCTTCTGGCGTATCTCAATGAGAGACGCCATCGTCATGTCCTTCCCACCGTCGTAGAAGCGGTCGAGGAAGAGGCGTGTCAGGTCATCAAAAAACGATATGGAATTATCGGGGAGGCTGCAGTACCAGTCATACGCCACCCCTTTCAGGGCCCCAACAAAGATGCTGGTGAGGAGCGCGTCCTCCTTCGGAAGATGCCCTGTCTGCGACTGGAAGTACGTCAGGTACCGTCGTGGAGAGTCCTTCCCGTCATACGGCGTGAGTGTTTGTGGTTTATACTTTGGGGGATAAACCACCTTGTTCCACTCAAGGGGATAAGGCTGGGGAATGCCTATCTTCTGGCGCTCCTCCTGCCTGTTCTTGGACTCGAAGCGCTCTCGCAGATCTTTGATCATTTCGACCACGTCCTCCGTGGAGATAGGAGTCGGGGAAGGAGGTACTACCTGGAGTGGAGCGTTTGAGGGCTCCGACGTCCGGGGTGCTTCTGTGTCTGAGGGTGTCCGTTGGAGGGGCACACTCGACTCTCCATTGGCTCCTGGGTCGGGACCATTTGAAGGTGTCCTGATCAAGGCCGACCGCATCTCAAACACTGCTTGAGTCAGTGCTTGCATTGAGGCAGAGAGGGTTTTGAGTCCTCCCTCTAGTGAGTCTATGCGCTGGACAATGTCCTGTGGCGGCGCATCAGTCTCAAGATCACCTCCGGTCATGTATACTGTCATGACACGGCCGAAAGTAGATGGATTAGTTGAGGCTTCGCTCTCAGCCTCGCTCTCATGTGGGGGAGTTACTTCTTCTGGTGTTTGGCCACCCCCAGCCACATTCTGGAGTTCGTCTTCGACAAGCGCATCTGCAAGGGCCTGATTGCCCTCAGCTCTGTCTTGAAGGGCCTCTTCGTTTTCAGCACTACCCCCGACGGTGTCCTGGAGGACATCGTCATTTTGAGGGGCTTCAGGGATGCCATCTTCGCCTTGATGAAGATCCGCCGCAACTGTGCTTTGGACATCTTCGTCTTCGGAAGGAGGCTCGACAAGGGTCTGGCTACCCCCAGCTTCCTCCAAGAACTTCTTCCTCGACCGAGTGCCTTCGAACACTCCAGAGGTCGAGACAGCTGCCTTGGTTTTCCTCGGCTGGCTTTTGGATGAAGACGAGGAATTGGCAGTCGTCTTCCGGACAGATGAGGAATTGGAGATCACGTTGCATGACGCAATCTTTAGTTCTTCTTCTGCTGACATCTTCGTCCCAAGGCGATGTCGGAGGGGTGTCGATGATTGTAGCCGTTGGAAGACCGACTGCTTTGGCGGTACTGCCGTCTTGCAACAGCAGTTGATGGTGACCACTGCACAAGTGTGCCCCGTGAGAGGCGCATCGTGCTTGTTGGTCAACTCTCGTGACCGGCACTTATAAGTGATCACGTTGCGCAAGTCGTTGGAGGAGAGTGCTACCCTCACACCCCTCTCAGGCGCATGGCTGAGCCAAGCGCCGGGGTGGTCGAGTGAGTGCTGCGCCCCCTGATCTAATACCAAGCAGGCATCACGATCAGTAGTGGAGGAACCACAGCATTTGAAGTGACTTGAACGGACCTCAAACGCACAACCAGAGGAGGTGCGGGAGTTCAAGACCACTGAGTTTGCCTCTCTCGGCTTGGTTGTGCACGCAGTGAATGCGCCCAAGTGAGATGAGGACTTTGAAGGTCGACTCGTTGTCGGTGTGGGAGCACTTGAGTCAACCTTGTACAGCTTGCCATCGGCAGCGCGCGTGATTGTAAGCGCGTGCCTCTGGCCGGCTGCTGGCATAGCACGTTTGTGGCGCGTGGCCCGTGCCGCCTTGGATTTCTTCGTATCAGCCCGCTGGGGTGCATAGTACTCAGCATCCAAATTCTCCTCGCCGTTACAGCGAGTGAGTCTGTCGAAGACAGAGGCTCGTTGTGGCGCATCAGAAGTAATGCGCGGGGCATTGGCTGCGCCCCTGCTCCGTCGACGTATCTTCCTCGCCTGAGAGGAAGATGGCTGGGGAATGTGGTCAGTCGCACGCTTCCCCGAGAGATGAGCTGCATCAGCGGGCGCACCTTGACTGCTGAGGACGTCAACAGGAAGGGAAGGCTGGACGGGCGCATCCCCTTCAACGGTGGTGCCCGAGGCGTCGACTTTGCGCACCCAGACTGCGCGGGTCTTCTTCGGCTTCGACAGTCGCTTCGAAGGACTCGCACTTCCTTCAGAAATGAACTCCTCGTACGCCTGTTGATTGAGGCGCACTACCAGCGTCTTGTGGGAGGAGCCCACCTTCACGTCGTCGGCCTGTGACACGACTTTCTCGGTAGAGAAGAAAGAGGTCCCCAGCAGAGTCGCCAGCTTGTTTGCCATTAAAATTGTTTTGATTGAAATCTTAATACAAACAGAACAGTGTTACAATATAGGACTTAGATGTAGTCCTAGGAGTACACTTTTGTTTAAGCTGGGTCCTTAGTGCCAATGGAGCGAGTGGTAATGCGTTGACTCCGTTGACCGGCTGACGACGGTTATCGGTTCTCTGAAGGTGTTGATTGCTCTGGGTGCTGGAGCTTGCTGAGAGGAGGAAGACGTTGAGTGTCTAGAACTGCCTCTCCGGTGATTCTCTGTTGTGGATTCTCTGTGAGTCTTATGTTCTGAGTCTCCGTGTGTGTGTGAAGGAGATGATCCTTCTATTTATAGTTTTGCAGGCTGGCTGCTCATGCGCGCATATAGGATGCGCCGGTGTGGGAACGCCACGTGGAGGTTGCTGATGGAGGCGCATGGATGCTGCGCCCTGATCGAGGGGAAGAACTCTTCATACTGCTGTTGTGAGCCGGCACGTAGCAGAGAGAAGATCTTTCCGTTGCTGAAATCTTGGATGAGTTGAGTCAAAAGACACGTGTCGTCGACTCATGATTCGAAGATCTCGGATTTGGTGGAGAGGAGTGATCTGGTGGGCTGCGCCTTGGATTGGGCGCAGGAGGAGGCTGCGGCTCATAACCTTTAGGAGTTACAAACCATTTGGGGCGCATGGCTTTTGAGGCGCATGCAGGCGACTTTCCTTCTGTCTTTCGGGATCAGAGATTAGTCTGGGGCGCATGGCTTTTGAGGCACATGCAAAACTTCAACCGGAGACTCTTCTTCTGTCTTTAGGGATCGGTGAAGGGTCTGAGGCGCATGGCTTTTGAGGCGCATGCTGGTTTGGACGCATAGCCGTAGAGGCGCATGCGGGTGTGGACGCATGGTCGTAGAGGCACATGCGGGTGGCCACGTGGCAGTAGCCGTCGGAAGTCATGATGATGCTGACGTTGCCGACGCTTCGTTTTCTGACTAAAGCTGTCAACTGTTCAGACTTTGGGAGGCGTGCTGCCAACTCTGTCAGTTCAGCATTTAATGTTGGTGACGTTCGATGGACAGCTGAGTGGGCGCGTCGGTTGGCGTTCCACTCGGTATGGAGATGTGTGGGGGCGCACCCTCTATAATGCGTCGAGTACTGTAGGGCGCGTCTGTATGATGCGCCTAATGCCGAAGGGCGCGTCCGTGTGATGCGCTGTCTGGCTGGCGCATCGGACATGTCTTTTAATGATGCGGCTGTCTCGCTCTTCGAGTGCTATAAATAGCCGTTTGGCTGAATTCGAGGCGTCCGGTTCATCCATTTAATGTAAATTCATTGCACGGAATTCGGAGGGCCATCCACTTGGCGCGTGGGTTTGATCTGCCCGGCCTATAAATAGTGGCATGGAGAGAAGATTTGCTTCTCATTCCCTCACGTACTTCCAATATGAACTTGAACATACGGGTGCTTTCTGCTGACGAAGTGCTCCCGAGGGTGAAGATGAGACGCTGCGTTGTCTTTGATGCACTTGAAGGTGACTGTTACATCCAAAAGACGGAGTCGAGGGCTTCCGAGGCAGGCGGAAGGTGCCTGTTGCATCCAAAGATAGGGATGCTCGGGCCTCGTCTCCGTTGTTCGGGAAGAGCCGTAGATCGGAATGGCGGTGCTAGGCTCTCTCTTCCTTCAAAGTGGGTGTCGCCCACTCTGGTTGTGTTGAGAGCTTCCTTGTGCCATGATTTCGATCACGATCTTCCTTGGGCTTTGGAGGCTCTTTCGAAGCCTCCTCTGGCCGCAGCTTTGTCGTGCTCCTCTCTTCCTTGGTTCCAGCCAGAGGGTTAAATGCTTTATGGAAGCACTTATCCGGTGATCCTGGCTGGAAGAGCAGCGCATAACTGGGCTCTGCTCGGCCAGGTGAGCCTGGCTGGAAGAATTTGGCTGAAGGGATGCACATAACTGAGCTGTTGGAGAGATGATGGGATGCGCCTGGATGGAGGCGCATGATATCTGCTGCGCCTTGCTGGTGGCGCATAGTGATGCTGCGCCTATCTGGAGACGCATGGTGGCCGCTGCCCTTATCTGAAGGCGCATAATGGCCGCTGGCTGTAGTCTTAGGCTCTTTCTTTTGTAGAAATTCTCCTTTGTACAGCCTTTTCTAGACATGTAATAGACTTTTATATATAAATAAAAAGTCCTTCTTCAACTGTCTATAGTTATTGACTTTGCTGAGAAGTTCTTCGTCTGAGTTCTGGCGCATGTAGTGTCTGGCGCATGGGCTTTCTGGTTGTGAAATTCCATGCTTATACAATTCTGTAGACAGTGTTTCTTTATTGCAATATTAACTATAGATCGTGTAACTGTAGACTGTGTAACTGTAGATCGTGTAACTGTAGACCATGTAACTTTAGACCGTGTAGACCGTGTCGCATAATTGTCCCGAGACCGATCACATATCAAAGGTACTTCTAACAGTTGGGGAAAGTATTTTGTGTCTATTTATTTGCTATTGGTTTTCCATATTTCATGTTTATTTTCAAAAACATGTAATTGATGTCTAACCTTTATTTTATAGTCATTTTCTTTATTTGAAATTGCATTCAGTGAATTGTGCTTGTTCCATTCCTGATTGGAAACCAATAATTTTCAGGTTAGCTGTGGACTCACTTAGCAGGGGAGATACGGAATACATGCAGACAAAAGCCTAAAAACTAGCTAGATAGCGGAGTTGTAGTCATTCCAATATTTGTACAAGTTTATATTTTTTTTGCAAATGTAAATCTTGTGATCATTGTAAATTAAATTAATTATGTGAATGAGCATTATTTGTGATTTGATCTTCATGGCCGTGACAGCGTTCTACCGCCGACACTGCGGCGTAAGCTGGCTTGGACACGTCTCGTATCCGTAAAAAAAAAAAATGGATGCGGGTCGTGACAGCAAGTGCATCTTGCTTCATGGAGGAACCCGATTTTTATTGTTCCATTCTCTTCCTCACAACATTCTAAGTCACTTTAGTATTTAGCAATTTCGAATTCCATGGCTCATTTCATGTAGATCTAAGTTTTAGTATTTTTGATCTTCATGGTTTGATTTTTTGAAACTTGGTTGTTTCTGAAATGGAGAGTTCCATGTAGTAGGGATTTTGATTTCACACAAGTTTGGCTCTTGAATGGTTGGGTTTCATTGGGTCTTGGCCGATATGGGGGTTTCCTGAGCTCTTGAGCCTTTTTACGCATGCTTGCTTTGGCCATGGGGAGAAGATAAAGTTTTACGCACACGTTCTAACGTGTTAGCGTAGTGTTTAGCCCTTACGCCTACGTTTTACGTGTCAGCGTGTTATATCAGCCTTTTACGCACACGTTTTTACGTGCCCGCGTATTATTCAGCCTTTACGCTCACGCATTTGCATGCCAGCGTACTTCGTTCTACGCCAAGCTCATTCCCCTTTTTACGCTCGGGGCCCTCCCGCTAGCGTAGAATTTGGCTAGCGTAGAACCCGGCTAGCGTAAAACCCCACCCTCCTTCATCGTTGCTCGCGTAGAATCTTACGCGCGTATTATTACGTTGCGTAGAACCCGGCTAGCGTAGAGCCCCACCCTCGTGCTCCCTTGCTAGTGTAGAGTTCACTCGCGTAGAACTTGCTAGCATAAGGCCAATTTTACGCTTGAGGCTTCTTGGCCTAGCGTAGAGTTTCACTCGCGTAGAACTTGCTAGCGTAAGGCCAATTTTACGCTTGAGGCCTCTAGAAATCGCGTAGAACTTGCTAGCGTAAGGCCAATTTTACGCTTGAGGCCTCTAGAACTCGCGTAGAACTTGCTAGCGTAGAGTTTCACGCGTAAGTTTCACTAGCGTATAATCGGTAGTACGCGCGTAGAGGCTTTGAGTCCCTATGGCGTATGCCTTTTACCCTTTTATATCCTTACGTCTTTTGTCCTAAACTTGATAACTCACGAATTGATTGACATGATTGAAATGACAATTGTACATGACATGACATGACAAGTGAGCATGATGGTAATTATTGAAGGTTGTTGCGACGGCTTGCATGACATGGCTATAATGAATGATCTGGACACCGTGGATGATTGTGTTTGTACAAATAAACCAGTACTGTCTTGCATCATGTCTAGGATAGGGACCCCTGAGTACCACGGGCAGGGGTACCTATTGAAATTGACTAAGGCTAATAAACTAGAATAATTCAGTAGACATGAAAAGATTTTCCAGCTACAAGCGATCCCGTTATCTAGGCGCACTAGCGAACTTGTAGCCTACCGACGAGTAGGGCATATTTCCAGCACACAGTCATGTGGTGCACCCTTCATAAACGAACATTCGACCTGGATAACCGGATGGTCTGCAGGGCTTGTGGCGGTTGGGATAATCTCATTGCATTTTGTTAGTAACTAGGCCTGTGATAACCCTAGTTAGTTAAAGTATCAAGCCGTACTCTTGATTGGCCGTGATTGATTGGATGGAGTTTATTCCAGCTTAGACTTATCCTGATCCTGTGCAAGATTGTGACATGACGTGATTATTGATGCTTGCCTTAAACAATAACGATCGGGGGTCCAGTTCTGTTCAGGCGAAGGGTTACAACCCCGGTGTCACGACCCGCACCCACTTTTCGGATACGAGACGTGTCCAAGCCAGCCTACGCCGCAGAGTCGGCGGTAGAACGCTGTCAAGCCCGCAAGAATATACATGCTCAAAAATCACATTTGCTGCTCATTCACAATTCTAATTTTATTACGACATTTACAAGATTTATATTTAAAAAAATATAAAGTTTTTCCAATTAATGAAATGATACAATAGCTTTCTATTTCTAGGTCGACCTCAGCATACCCAAGTCTTCCCAATGTCAACAGTGATCGCGGCTAAACCTGAAAAATGTTGGTTATCCAGTCAGGATTGGAACAAGTACACCAACCGACGACAATGCAAGACACAATAGAATTAACAAGACATGAAAATAGCATATGAGATATGAAAGCTGTAAGAAAACTGATGACATAGCACGAGAGAGAAATAAATAAGGAAAAACTAATAAAAGACATCTATCTAGGTGGTGTGAAATATCTGTTTCAACATGTGGACGGCTAGGGGGTAAATAAGGCACACTGCACGTGTCGTGCGCAGCGGCTAGCATTCAAGAATAGACATAATGGGATATTTCTGGGTAGTCCACATGTATACTAAGATATTTTCCCTCCCGACAACTCCGTGTGACGAGCGTGTCAACAAGCAGCAAGATATATGTATAGACATGAAATGAAAAGACTACTATGAATCGAAAAGCAATCAGAAAGTGCACTTGCCTGAGGTCCTTAGCTGGAGAAACCAATAATCCCATTGGGCCAGATTAGTCCGATTAGCCTAAGTCGATATGAGAAAGTCAAAATCACTAGAATTAAGAATGTATGACTAGTCATGATTAATATTCGATGGCCGAAGGAATTCGTATAAATATATATATAACTATTTTTTGTAAAATACTCATTATTTGGAACTATATATTAAAATAATTTTAGATAAGTACTTTGAAAACCAAGAAAATAATTCCTATTAAGAATTATATATTAAGAAATCATATAGAACACATATGAAAAACATTTGCTTCGTATTTAAAGAACAAGAGTCCATAGTATAATTTATTTTGGAATCATATTCATAAACCCTTTTAGGAAGTAATTATAATACTTTAAAAACCATATAACTTTGAAGTAATATTTTGAAATATATGGATATTCTTTTTAAGCTAAACTCAAAATACAAAATTTTCTTTTAGGTAAAACTAGATTTGGAAAATAGATAGAAATACTATAATATATTACTTTTAAGTCAAAACCATATTTTAGTTACTATAAATATAATAATATATTTTAGAGATATTAACATATAAATAGTAAGCCAATGGTACTTATATTAATAATTAATAGAAAATAACCATAATATAAATAATAATAATACGTATAGCGGTATTTATATTTATTCAAATTCCTATTTGAACAAATACTAGTTGATAATATAATAATCAATAAAATAACTAATCAAGTAATAATTAACTAAAAGATAGCTGAAACATAATAAAAACTAACTGTTCTAATCTAAATAATACTAACTAAGCCCGAGCCCATGGGGGCCCGGCCCAATGCTCAACCGAATAAACCCATCCCCAAACCTTTCTCTCCAGGAGAGAGAATGATTTGTACTCAGCAAATCAAAGAGGAATAAGAAGAAGAAGAAGACGAGGGTCCTTACTAGGTCATTCGCTCGGAGGTTCGGGGACAACAGCTCGCGGCGAGCGAGCTAGGACGGGACACGGTGATCTACATCGGTGGCAACGGCAGCTGGAGAGGGCGACACGGTGACGCGTCTGCCGGAGATGCGCACGGTGGTCCGGTTCGCGGAAGCAGTGGATCCGCGACGCTCGTCGCTCGGCGTTGATGGCGGGCACTACTCCGGCGAGGAGGCTCCGGTAAGGGCGACGGGTTCGGCAGCGCGCTGGGCCAAAGCTGGCCGGGTCAGCCTCGGCGAGGAGCTGGCGCAGGGGCGCTCACCCTCAGGTCGGCGACTGCGCTCGCCATCCCGGAGGCGAGGCGCGCAGACCGCACGGCAGGGCTGGGCTCCGGCTCGCCGGGTCGGGGAGGGCTCGGAAGGGCGGCAGGGTACGACCCGGTGGAGGCGGCAGTGGCGGACGAAGCGGCGATGATCGTCGGTGGTTCAGGTAAGGAATTTTGTGGCGTTGTGGGTGTGTCGATGATGTAGGCGGTGGTCGGGGTTCTGTATTGGTCGTACGCCGTTGTTTGTAATATTTGGAATAAGAATTTGGTGGCACCGACACGATACACAGCATGTCTAGTTTGATGGTTGATGAGTGTGGATGGCTGTGGTGATGATCCTGGGTTTCTGGAGGAGAGCGGCGGTGTGGGGATTTGGCCGTGACGAAGAGTGCGTAGACTTGGCACCGAACAGCAGTAAAGAAGGGAGGAGAAATATTTCGGTGTGGAAGAACAAGGCCCTATCTCTCCTTATGCATATAAGTAGGCTATTTAATCCATGGAAGATAAGCATCGATCCGATTTCAAGATTTCAAAATCGGATTAGATGATATCTGCTCGGACTCAATTAGTTAGCTAATATAAATCTAGTTTAGTCCAAATCCTTTAGTAAGATGGAAATATTAGTTTAAAATAATATTTAACCCAAGCAAATCATATAAATTAAAAATCTAAAGCCAAATAGTTATTATCATAATTCAAATAATGCTTAAAACTATCAATCTAATCTCAGATAAATAATACTCCTAGTAATTTAATTTAATTATAATGATATTATTAAGCAATTTAATACATGTCTTTATAAGTCCAAAACTTAATTTAAAAGATACTTTGATAAATCTTTTATTTGTTTCCACAATACTAATGATATTTAAATTATTTAAAAACCAAAACTTTTCAAGAAGGTAATTATCGTATCCAATAAAATATCAATTAATCAAAATTAATGATGAAAGTAATAAACGTTATTTTTAATAACGTTAAAATACATTTAGCCAAATCTAAATCAATGATGTTTTAAACACCATTTGATCTAATCATGACCTATTAACGATTGTCCAAAATAGTTTAAATAACTTCAACCTTTTATAAATAAATCACCATTTGGTAATACTACTAAACATTCTAAAATCGTGTAAGGCATGTAAATTGAACAAACCAAAATCAATAATTTATAATAATAATAAAGAATAATATATAAGGTAAAACATATATCTTTATAAATCCTAGAATTTTGATAACACCTTGGTCGAGAAATAAAATGAATAATTAAATATGCTTTTCAAATCTCTCTAGAGACAATAATATTTTATTTTGAAATGCAGAAGAACATAAAATATATTTAATTTTTAAAAAGGCAAATAGTTTACTTATTGTACAACTATCAAAATATCGGGAAGAGGAGTTACACCCGGTCCTTGTTTGGTTTAAGGTCTGTAACCTGGCTCCCGGAGCAGTTATGTGTCCTCTCTTCATTTATTGTCTTATTGCTCTCCATGCCATGCTTGTCATGTTTTACCTTACCTTAATACCATGATTATTTATACTGGTCTTGGCAATAAAGATCAGGGGTCCAGTTCTGTTCAGACGAAGGGTTACAACCCCGGTCCTTGTTTGGTTTAAGGGTTGTAACCTGGCTTCCGGAGCAGTTCTGTGTCCTCTCTTCGTTTATTGTCTTCACTGTACCAATAGTATTTGAGACGGGTTTCTATTCAGGTGAAGGGTTACAACCCCAGTCCTTGTTTGGTTTAAGGATTGTGACCTGGCTACTTGAATGGTTTTCTCGTACTCAGTTTATTGTTGTTATATTTGCTATTATCAGTTTCGTTTTAATCGTCTTTAATATTCTATTGTGATATGTTGATTTTAGTTCCTAAGTGAAGCCTCCTTTGTGGCACTTGCTCTTTCTGGGGTCTGACCCAGCTGGTTTTGTGTGGCCAGATATCGGAGCAGCTCCAGAGGATCCACCTGTCTTCCAGCCAGAAGGTGACCACTAGGCGTAACCATGGCAATGAGTGGATTTCTTTTGTCCTCCCACTTTATTGTAAAAATTATTCTTTTGAGGCGTTTAGCCGACGAATAAGTGTTAGCTCGATTGCACCTTTATTTACTGTCTGCCTACGAGCTGTAACATGATTGACAAATCCTAGGGTTGATCATGTATGACTGAAACTCTTGCTAGTCTTGACATTTTATAACGACTAGCTTCATGATCAACCGAATATGTAATGTTCGGGATGCCTTATTATTGTGTATTTGGTGATCTTACATCTTGCGATACTTACTTACTTGCTTGCGATTGAGACACTAGGCATGTTCATGACCATAGGAGACTGATGGATTGTAGTTAAACTCTCATATATCTAGACAGCCGTGATCGTATAGTGAGATGGATTTCGTTTCATTATGTGTAGCTGGCTATGTATGTCCCCGCTCTCCAGTATTCTGGTTCTGGGGCGTTACACCCCTCGCCGGCGAGCCCCCACCCCCCGACCTCCTCCCCCCCGATCCCCCCCCCCCCCCCCCCCCCGCCGGCGAGCATCCAGCCCCACCCTCCTCGCCGGCGAGCGCCCCCCCGCCCGACCCTCCACCCTCCCTTCTCCTCCCTCGCCGGCCCCGACCCCCCTCCTCCTCCCTCGCCGGCCCCGACCACCCCCTCCTCCCTCGCCGGCGAGCGTACCCCCTCCTCTTCCTCACCGGAGAACGCATCCCAAACAGTCGAGGAAGGAGGGGGGTGGGGTAAAATTGTCATTTGGGGGGCAAAATGAGCATTTTTCATATTTTTAGGAATTTTAAGAGCATGTAGTCTTTTAGTGCAAAAAGCGGGAATCTAACGAGGGGTTTTTTGCACTTTACCCGCACAATTAATTAAACTAGTAGAAGCAAGTATTTTTTTCTAATATTATCAAAAAAAGATTATTTAAATTAAAATTAAAATTTGTTATATATATTTTTTTATTTTAATTATGATTTAAAAAAATCAATTAAATTTTAATGATAATTTGTTATAAACATATATGGATAAAAAAAAAAGAAGGTATTCGCTTATGCGAAAGAAAAAGATTTTTTTTTTAAATTATATTATGCTGTAATTTTTTTTGAAATGAAGTGGTTGATAATATACATATGGCTTACATAGCTTAATTTGGAGCCGTTTTGAATCCCCTCTCATAATAGTAAAGATAATTATGAATTTTTGGTTATATTTTTCATATCTGTGTGGAGATTACCGTAAAGTAGTAATATGCACATATAATACGTATGTGTGTGTGTGTGTGTGTGTGTGTATATATATATATTACCTCTAGTTAAGAGAGATGCATGCGATCCGAGTGGTCCGGAGATCAATTTTCGGTGGGAGCGTTCCCCACAATTTTATATATATATATATATATATATATATATATATATATATATATATATATATATATATATATATATATATATATAATTGTGGGTTAAAAAGTTTGGGACCTTCCATTTTTTGGACATGTGCAATTTGCGCATACTTAAAAAATTTCCTAGTTGAAATTATGATATAGAAATTGTTCGTGTACATTATCACAAAAAAATATGAATAATAGATAATTACAATGCATTGGCCATCATTTAATATTGACACACAAGATTTTCGACATAAATAGACACCTTAATTATCAATACTAATCACATTCACGTGCATGTTGTACGTATAAAAAGTATGATATTGTTTTAAAAAAATACATAAAAATTAAAATTCTATTAAAAATATTTTAAATATAATTTGAATCTATTTTAATATATTGTTAAAAAAAATACATAAAAAAATAAAATTTTATTGAAAGTATTTTAAATATAATTTGAATCTATTTAATTAGGATTGTTATCGTTATGTTTTTGGAATTTTTGATACGTGTTTAGTTAGATAATATTGTACTTAATTTAAATATAACTTAAATATTAAATATATTTTATGACTTGTTATATATTAAGGTAGTTGGAAGGATTTCGTTTTTTTTTTTTCTTAACTACCTGTGGAGGTACAATTGTTAGAAGAAAAAAAATTATTTAACGGAGGATATACATCGACTTGGATGTACGACTTTTGAGTCATTTTTAAGCTATAATATAATAATAGATATACACATAAGCTTCCAACATCCCATGCACGATACTCATAACTAGAGCTGTCAGGTGAGCTGGATTGGACATAAGGGTAAATTTTTGAGCCCAATCCGACACATGACTCGCAACACGATTGGCTACGGGTCAGACCAAGCCAGACCAGATCGAGCCAGACTGGGTCGGATCGGGTCGGGTCGAACCTGGGCCACTATAAAGAAAAGAAAACTACTTTATCATATTCACAAATTCCTACTATCTACACCACCACCTAAAGCAAAAATACTAGCAACAAATTCCCTGCTAGATAATACATTTCATTGGCTCGTGTTTGACCCCAAACGAGTTGTAAATAAATAGAATAATGTTATTCGGTATATATTTATTATTTATTTTGGGTGCCGCTATTAGTACTTCTAAAATGTCATTCAATACTCTTTTTAATTTTTTTAACATTCAAATTACAAATCTATTCCTGCATTAAATATCATTAATTTGTACATGTATGGAGGGAGGAGTGTAGGATGACATTTTAGAGTGCCAATAATGTTAATGCATGAATAAATTTGGAATTTGAATATTAAAAAATTAAAGAGGAGTGCCGAATGACATTTTAGAAGTGCTATTCGTCATCCAGCCATGATCTTACACCTCTTTTCAGTAACCAAAAGAGCAACTCGAGTTCGGTGTTATCCGTTATATCAAACTCTCAATTATACAAAGGAATACAATTCATGAAGATTTGGCCAACGTGGAAATGCATATGCATGTTAAGCATCTCCATGGAGCCTTCTATTTTCACAGTGGTAGTCTGACATGTAGTCCTATGTGGCCGGCTAGAACACATAATGTTTTCACAAGTAATTAATAAAGTAATGTTTTCAACTTAATTGAGATTGGTTTGAATCTCACAGAGCATTTGCATGAGGTTGACTTGAGCTTGAAGATGGATGACATACAGTCTACAATCTCGGACAACAACAAGAGATTCAAATCAGGTCGGGTCGGATGTGGACTTCAGTCCGGGCCAGATCAGACATATCTCATGGACCGATATATATGATCCATCACGATCCAATATATTGAGCCGGGTCAGCCTGTGCCCACGATGAAATGAATCGGACAACACACAGGCCAATTTTCGGTCCGGATCGGTCCGGCTCAATTGATAGGTTTACTCATAACCTACTCGGTCAGATGGGGCTTATAGGCCGATGCATATAACCCAGCACGATCCAATATATTGGGCCGGGCCACTCCGGACCGACGATTAAACGTATCGGACCGACACATGGGCCAATATTTCGGATCGAATTCGTGTCGAACTGGGCCGACCAGGCCCAATCGATAGGTTCGGGTATTGATGTATACCCACTAACAAAATCTATAATTCTTTTGTTTTGGAGGACCTCCGAGCTCTACCGGCCCAAAGCCGGATATGGTATGGTTCGGATAAAATCGGGATCGACATGATCTCAGGTCCAAATAAACTTTAAATAAGGGACATGCAAGAAAATTGCAAAATTTAGCGGACTTGTGTAAGCACATGGTTTTTTTTAGGGGCTTGTATGCAAAAACTTCTCCCGGAAAAGCATGAAAAGTTACTCTGGCGATCGAGAGTCGACCCATAAATTAAGGTTAGGGTTTCGATTTCTCCCCCAAATTTCACTGTTTTTTTTTTTCCACCCGATTCTCTTCCCCCTCTATTTTCCCTCTGATTTCCATAGATTTGTTGAAGAGCGTCCATGGAGACGTGCTTCGACCGGTGGGAGAAAGACCCGTTCTTTCCCGCCGCTGAAGAAGTTCAAGAATCCGCCGATAGGTACCAAATTTCGTAGCGTCAGCGTTTCTTTATCACTGATTCAATTATCAAAATAATTTATATTATTTGTTTCGTAGAATGGAATCGGCTTATAGAAGATGGATCCACGAAAATGGCTCTAATGACGTCTCTGGCGAGCTCCTTCGCGACCTCCATACGGCATTCGGCACTGCAAAATGGCAGGTTAGTTTCTAATTCTGGTAAGTTTTGATCGTATTCGCACAATGTAGGTCTCAATTTCTTTTTTTGTTTCTTTTCAAAACCCTAGCTTGAGGAATTGGACAGGGCCGTGAAGTCGAACGATGATGCTTGCCTGGCCGGAGAGGACATGCGAGCCCGACACGGACAGTTCGTCGATACGATCGGAAACCAGATCACGGCGGTGGAGAATTCGTTGAAAGAGTCGAATCGAGAGAAGGGGGAGAATGCCCGCCCCTGGGTCCGACTGGATGAAGGAGAAAGGGACGAGCTTGCGCTTTTTATATCTTGCGCTCCGCCAGAGCTAGGAAAGCAGTCGAATTTACCGGTTTCTGGAGAGAATATGGCAGATTCGAAGGGCGGGAGGGCTCATGGGCACCGGAGGACAGCCAGTGCTTGTGCTGATACGTCGTCGTGGAAGATTTCATTCCCCATTGACTATTCTTCGTTGAATCTCCCCCCTCCGAAAGTATCGAGCTTTTCTTGCTTAACCAAGGTTTTGGAATCGAGTTCGAAGGTGAACCTGTCTAAAAATGGCTTCCGGAAGTGGAAGGGTGGTGATCAGCACCAACATGATGATTCCGAGACGATTTGTTTGAGGAATCATCAGTTGAGTCGGGTAAGGATTCCAATGCTTTTTGTTGCTGCTTTGTTCTTATTCTTAATGCACTATGTTGCATAGACGCAAATAAAACAAGATATGGACACAACCCCGATATAGATGCAACATCAATTTTTGGAGTGTACATGCTACCATGTCAATACATTTTGTATATGAGGATAATAGTTTCTTTCCGGTGGATTTAGGGTTGCAATGCTTGCTATGAGAGAAGCAAGAGTTGTCTCAGTTGTTGTGGTGATGAGGTTGATGATAAGCAGCTGTATGGTTGGTTTGGAGCGCTCCAAAGACAGCTTCAGAGATCTCAGTATCAGATTCAGTATGGGCGACCAGTTCAGATGTTTTTTTGTGCCATAATCGTTTTTCTGTTAATTGGTGAGTCTGCTTCCATTTACACTTTCATGATCATGGAAATAGGTATTGTTAAGTATGAATCAGAGTTTAGGGTGTGGATGCTATCAGTATATTTTTTTTAAATTTCTTGAGATTTGATATTTATTAGGATGCATATCTTTTCCATGGTTGTATAGCATTGTTTATGCAATCTTGACCCAGCCTAGTCATTTAAGCTACTTTGTGTGGCAGTTAACGGTATCTTAGTACTTCTTGTTGTCAAATATGTCAAGGCCTTAAAAACTTTTTATTGGAGAGGATTCTCATGGGAGAAATAAATACAAGAGACATCGTCACTTTAATTTTCCATGTTTCTCCTTGTTTGGATTTGATGCTAGTTATTTCTCCATTACTTTGCATGGTCAGCTTGCGTCCCCCGACCTTTTTGGAAGCAAAACTTGAATTCGACAATGATAGTAAGCTATCACACCAGATAGATGCTTCCGTCCTATAGAATTATTTGTTAATTACTGAGCTATCCTCATGGTGCACCTTTTTTTTGTGTTTTCTTCTTTGTACAGTCTGCCTATTACTTTTCCTTCGGTGTTGGAGGTTCGAGTGGCTTATGCCTACTGCGCTGTCACTTACCTTGTTGATTTTGGATAGTCTTTTAACTCTTGTACTTAAGGAAAATAAAAGAGCACACAGCACATCTATTGAAAAAATTATAATTTATATGCCTCTTGTAATTAAAAAAAAATCCCTGTCAGGAGTCAATTCATCAATACTCATCGATGTTCTCTCAAATCTGATGCAATGCCTTCTCTGGCACAATAAGTTGATAATCTGTTGATCGAATTTCTTCAATATGTTTCACACTTATAAATAATAGCTTTTGTTGTGCTTCATTAATGATTAATGATGCATTCTGATATTGACCCCAAAAAAGAAACGGTAGGTACAACTAGTCCGTGAACAGCCAACCATCGCACTGTAAAAATTAGATAGGTTCGATCTATGGTCATTGGTGGCCTCCGGATCTGCTAAATTCATCGAGTTGTTCCAAAGGATCAATTACCCACCAACCTGCCTGAGAACGTTAGGTCTTCAAAAAGGGGAATGAATCATCTCAGAAGCAAATGTTTTTTAATCTTAAATTCAAGTAGAGCTGGAATTAGATTTATGATAAAGACTGTTTACTATGACAATCTTGTAAATACTCAATAAAGACTGTTTCACACTTATAAATAATAGCTTTTGTTGTGCTGTGTTAATGATTAATGTTACCCACCAACCTGCCTGAGAACGTTAGGTCTCCAAAAGGGGGAATGAATCATCTCAGAAGCAAATATTTCCTTTTCATTTATCCTAAATTCAATTTGAGCTGGAATTAGATTTATGATAAAGACTGTTTACTATGACAATCTCGTAAATACTCAATAAAGATTGTTTCACACTTATAAATAATAGCTTTTGTTATGCTTCGTTAATGGTTAATGTTACCCACCAACCTGCCTGAGAACGCTAGGTCTCCTTTTCTTTTCAGTTATCTTAAATTCAAGTAGAGCTGGAATTAGATTTATGATAAAGACTGTTTACTATGACAATCTCGTAAATACTCAATAAAGCTAATTATTCCTGATTTCTAGAAATGTTTAATTGATTTTCTTTACCTATGTAGACGGGTGTAGTTTAAAAAAAATACTTTTGGTTGAAACTTCTAATGCCTTGTGAGGTTAGACTTTTGTTTATGGCATATTTATTCATATATCTTTACTCTGCAATCTAGTAAATACTCAATCAAGATAACTTTTATTGATTCACAGAAATATTAAACCATTATTTTTGACCTTATGTTAGATTGTGGTAGAATTTAATAAACAGAAAATTTCAAAAAGAGCATCATAGTTTAAATGAATTCCAAAAAGAGCATTAGGTTTAATAAAATTGCATAGAAAGGTCCCAACCGGACTTTAAAAGTCCGATTGCTGATGTTAGCCTGTTTAAGGAGAGTGGGCGGAGAGATTAAAGAGTGGGGGAGGGGATTAGAGAGCATCCGGACTTTTGAAGTCCGATTGCTGACGTCATGGGCCGGACTTCAAAAGTCTGGTGGTTATTTAATTCCAACGGCTCTAGTTTTTTAAAACCTATATATATACGTGTAAACCCACCACTTCACTCATCTTCCAAATTTCATCTCTCAAATTTCATCTCCCAAATTTCATCCCCAAATTTGTACAATATTTCTACACAATTTTTAATTATTTCCGGGTAAACTAATTAATATCAATTTGTACAATATTGGGGTTAACTATTTCTACAAATTTTGGGGGTCAATTTTTTTACACATTTTGGGGTACAATATTTCTACAAAATTTTGGACTATTTTTTCAATATTTCTAATTGTTTTTTTACAATATTTCTAATAACTTCTAATTATATTTATAATTTTTCTAATTATTTCTACAATATATCTAATTTTTCTTCAATATTACTATTTATTTCTAATTATTTTTAAACAATATTTCTAATTATTTGTAATTATAGTTCTAATATTTCTAATTATTTGTACAAAATTTCTAATTATATTTCTAATTTATTTTCTACAATATTTTTTACACTATTTTCTACAAATCTTTCTAATAAAAATAATATCATAATTTGCAGATTATTTCTACAAATATTGTCTACACTATTTCTACAAATATGTGTAGAAATTAATTTCTACATTATTTCTACAAATATATGTAGAAATTAATTTCTACATTATTTATACAAATATTTTCTAAAAACATTTCTACAAATATTTCTACATTAATTTCTACGGAAAAAAACTACTAAAAATTTCTACTAAATTTTTTTTACATATTTTTAAAAATTCGGCTCCTTGATTACATTATTTCTACATATTTTTAAACATTTCTACGTATTTTTAAAACTACTAATAATTTCAGCTGCCGGACTTTTAAAGTCCGACTTCTCTTCTTCTTTTTTAGTGCGGGCTTCTCTCTTAATTACATCTCTTAATTACATTAACAGCAACCAGACTTTAAAAGTCCCGTCCAGTGCTCATTTCACAATTTCCAAAAATCCAGTGTTCTAAAAATCGGTTTAGGCGGCGCCTAGGCGCTAGGCGGCCGCCGGCAGCACCGAAAGGCCTTAGGCGGCCGGCCTAGGCGTTGGGCGGGCCTAGACGGCCCTAGTCGGGCATAGGGTTAGGGTTAATTTTTTTTTGAAATTTTCAAGAAAAAAAATCAAAAATTTTTTTTTCATATTTGACAAAATTAAATACTTACCTGCCGCCGTCGCCGTCGCCGCCGCCGACTGCAGCTGTTGCTGCTGCTGCTGTCGTCGTCGTAGGGGAGGAGGAGGGAAGAGGGGAGCGGAGGGGGAGGAGGAGAGGGGGGAGCGGAGAGGGGAGGAGGAGGAGAGGGGAGCGGGGAGCGGAGAGGGGAGGAGGAGGGGAGAGGGGAGCGGAGGGGAGGAGGGAGGGGAGGGGAGAGGGGAGCGGAGGGGAGGAGGAGAGGAGAGGGGGGAGAGAAGTCTGTGGACTCTCTCTCCTCTCCTCCCCCTTTATAAGTGTGTGTGTTTTTTTTTTTCCAAGTAAAAAAAAAAATTTGAAGCAACAAACATGGGATTCGAACCCATAACCTCATGTAAAGTCTTAAGTATAGCTGCACTAGCCATAAAAGTCCAATAGTTTTTGTGTCTATAAGTAACATACATGTTATTTATATATACACTCATGAGCAAAAAGTAAAAAAAAAAAAAAATCGGCCGCCTAGGCGCCGTCTAGGCGCTAGGCGGGCACTCGGCGCACCGATTCCGCCTAACGAAATCTATAACATTGCAAAAATCTAATGCTCTTTTTGGAATTCATTTAAACTATGATGCTCTTTTTGAAATTTTCTGTTTAAGAAAAGAAGATTGTGGTTAAAAGATGCCTTGTCAAGACTTAGAAAATTTTGAAAAGTATAACCATGCATTTGAAACTTCAAACCCTTTTTTTTCCTTAAAAATGGATAGAACACAAATTTCTTTAACTGAACCAGCTAACTTTCATGAGTGGATAACTGCACGCTGCACTTTTCGTCCAATTGTATGCCTAGATATTACCCGTGTTGTCTTTTGAACTAGTGCTTGACATTATTTGTCTATCTATGGTGTAGTTGTATAAGGTCTGTAAAATTTTAGTAATTCAAGGGAAAATTAATATTCAAGAACTTATATTTGTCAAACCTGAAATGCAAGATTCTTTTATGGATCACCTATCTTGTGTATAGGTCATAAAGATATACTTACTATTTAGCACATGCTAAATTGCTTATGTTCATTCATATGAGGCCGTGTTGCCGTCTTCAAACTTTGTTTTGAACCCATTTCTCGAAATGGTCCTTGTCTACATCAATTGAGAAGAGTTGTAAGGATGTCTTTATCTCATGAGGATCAGCAACTGTATGTTCGGCTCTTCTTTACAACTTCAATAGCTTGTGTTTTCTAATGCCAAAGATTCTATGCTCGCAAAGGCCAACTCTTGGCACAAGCATTGACTTTAGTGCACACTATTAGTTAGGTTAGTTTGAGGTCACACACATTATACATTGTTTAATTGCTTTTGCTAACGGAGTAAAACCCAAACCTGTCCTTCGATATGCTTTTCAGCATAGGATGCCAGATTTGGGATTTTGTACATCAGGCTTGCCAAGTTATCAATTTTGTGCTTACACACATGTAAATTGCATGTCTGCACTCTGCACATGGTGAACATGGCTTACTCATTGTTTTCTTGAATTTAAGTTATTAATTTTTACTACAAGTCCAAAAGTTCCACACATGGAAAATTGAGAGAGAATGAATATCATCAACAAGTAGATCTGTAAAATTATCTTCATTGCAAAATACAGCATCAATCCATGTCTTAGAAGTTACGTAATGTTGTTTGCTTTTAGAAATTACTTATAATTTGTTTTTGTTTTGGCGTATATCAAATTAGATAGTGTGCGTAAGATATTACAAAGTTGATACACCCTTACCCCTTAACAAAGCAGAATGGAAAAAAAGCATTCACATACTTGTCCCCTTAATGTTTCTTCTTGTTTTTGGAGCATCCTCACCCCTAGTAAGTTTTTGCTATAAAGTTAAAGGTACTAAATGTTAAGGTCTGTGATGTCGATAGATCCTACCACTTTTCACTAGTTGTTACTCTTGTGTTTGGATGTGGTTTTGGCATCTTGCCAACAATAATCATCATAGAATGGATCTGAGCACCAAATAAAAGTAATCCACGAGCAGTTCATACACGGTGACAAGGATTACTACTTGTAAATGGAACTTCATTTGTTTCACATCAAAATCCACAAATGTGCAATCAAAAGATAATCATCAAACATTCAAGCCCTTGCAGCAGGATCATACTACATGGTTTGCTTGCTCAAACTGCCTACCAGGTTACCAGCACTTGTGGTCTCATAGAATTCATCGCATTCTTTGTGTCACATTTAGTTACTTTTCAACAATGGCAAACTTCAATTGGGTGGTTGGTTTATGTCTGTTTAAGTGCTGATATCCTCTTTGCAATCTTATCAATCTCGACACCATTATTTGTGTTTACTTTGCCATTAACCTCATCATACTTAGTATGAGCCTCAAAATTCCCACATTGTCGTCCTCACTTTTCGCGAAAGGCATGTTTCCTTCAGCTTCAACTGCAGTCATATCCAAGCATTGCATCTGGCTATCATCTCGATCTTCTTCTCATTTGTTAGGTTCTTGTTCTATGGTCTTTGTTCGTTCTTGTTGCTTTCTTTTTAGCCCCTCATGTCATTATTTTCCTCTATTTACGTGGGTACTCTCATTGAGGATGGTTGAGATAGTAGAACACCAGAGATAAAGCCTCCATCCCAAGATTCTGGTGTCATATATTCAAATCCTTTTCTTCAATTTAGTTCCGGTAATGGTCATCTCATCTGTAACAGAAGTAAAAAACCATAATCTTCTTTATAGCCTCAATCAAAGATCTAATATCTTATTGCTCCTAGTTGGTGCATCTAGTATGTGTTCCACATTTTCAAATCACCTGAGAAGAATATTCTCCCGTCTTATCCTCGATTGGTGCCACCTCCAACTTTTCATGAATGGAGATCTGATTTGCTCTAAATAAAAAGATATTTGGTGTTTTTGTATGATATTTGTCTGTGTGCCAGTGTTATTATTATTGTGACAAACAGTATCCAAGTTAGACATTTATCTATGTCATTTGTCTTTATTTCAAAAAAGTAGGTTTGTTTGCTTGACAGAGTTACAGATTTTTAATCTTTGCAGTTGTACTTGCATTTTGGACAATCTAGTTGAGTTGCAAAATTTGGCAGTCAGTAGAGAACTGGGACTTCAGCTTCTGAACTGCGGGAATATTAAGGTAATAGTTCCATACCCCTAAAACTGTATTTGTATCCGTCACTTCTTCACGAATTCAAACAATTATACTGCACTATATACACACACTAAACATATGTACATATGTAACCCATGCATATACACATACGTAAAGTCGTAAACATAGATGATACCTATAATAAGAGACCCGGTATTGAACGACACATAGTATGATTGGGTAATGGGTACTCATGAATTGTCAGGATTGTATGAAATGGTGTGTTGAACATGTCACGCCCTTGCCCATTAGCCTGCCAGGAAATGACCTGTGCATGGGCCGAGTGTGCATCTCACTTGGCCCATCTTGTCAAGATGATTTACCCGGATCGCTTGGCCCAACTTGTCAAAATGGTTAACCCGGATGTACATATAAGATCTGAGCATTCCAATATAAACTAATCAAACTCCAATCTTTTGTACACAAATATCGGGGTTTCGCAGGTCACTTGACCAAAAGATCCTTAATCATGTAGAAGTGAAATTTTATTTATGTGAACTAGTGAGAACTAAAATGTGTTGATTTATAAATTAGTAAGCTTACAGAAACATTTCAAACATAGACGTAACGTGAAAATTTTCAAGTGTCAAATTTATGTCAGATGTCAAGTTGTGAACCTTGCAACATTTTTATTTCTTTATGAATCAATTTGCTTTCGTTGCTTATTATATGATTATAAATGTTCAACCTCCTTTCTCTTTTGAAACTTGCTGCAGTAGAGTAGAACCAAGAACAGTGAGAATTAGTGATCCTAAGCCATATAACTTATACCATAATTTAATCGCATCCAAAATTAACTACTAATTGTCATTGCAAGAATGAGAACCTGATGTTCATGGAACAAGATAGTATAGCCCATTATCTGTTTGCACATTTGTTGTGCAGATCTCAACACATGAAGATAACTATGAAAAGTTTGGATACAACATGATGGGCCTAAAATAAATATGTATAAAAATAATATTATGCTTTTGTCAAATGAACTTAATATAAGAGAATTGATATTGAAAAGTCTATTTTTTCTGTGGCAAATAATGAGAATACGAGGTAGGCATTTAAGCAGTTACCGAAATTGAGGAAAATAATATGGGGCTTGAGTTTAAGTTGACCAAGATTCAGTGGACCTTGACAAGCCCCAAAGCGACTCCAAACAACCCGAAATTTAGGTTTTGGGTGATTTTGTGACAGGTTTGAGTTTGGATTTTCGACCCGATACTTGTTGGAAAGCATTTGAATTATGTGTATTTGAACTTTGAGTACCTGTTATTATGTATAAATAACAATAGCATCTTAAGTTTTTTAGTTAGGAAACCAAAGGATTGTGCTTGATAGTGACGAGTCCCTTTGAATTTTGAAATAATCTTGCAGATATCCGTATAGACACTAACTTGAAATTTTTTGTGTAACACATATCCTTAGTAACATACAGGAGAGTATTAATGAAAGAAGGAAAAGAATTGGAACAAGTTTATCCAATAACTGCTGAACTGAAGTGAAACCTGAATAGAATGGATGGGCACTATGCCCATAGTGCTTATTTGGTTTGTGTTGACTACGGATATTCTAAGGTCTTTTTCGGCTTGGGATATTAATTGTATCTATCTGAACTAGGCCTATTGCCACCAGTACCTGGTCTTCTGTAGCGAGTGGGGTGGATCATATGAACAACTTTGTAGCCCAGCAATTAATGTTTGGAGGCAATATGCATGCACTGTTGTGATATACCATACTGTTGTGTATAAACATGTTTTTTTTTTTTATGTGAATGATATAATATATGTATGAACTTGGGTCAGTAGTGTGTTTTTTTTAGATGTGAATACCATCACAAAGACGAATACTATCATGTTGTTAAAACTTGCATTTCAGACGATTCAATTATATTTAGTTATGTTTCTACAGGACAATCTTCGTCGCAAGTTACACTAGTGGTGTAGGTCAGTGATCTATTTGTAGGCAATCATTGAAGTCACTGGAGATGTCTTGTATATTTTTGCAATTTATTTCTTGTATTTTTCGTATGTAAAATGATGGTCTCTTTATGACCACTTGTTCACACTACATAGCCTGAGAAGATAGGGGTACTAGTAGAATTGAAGTCCCTTCACTTAAATTTACAGAACTTTTAAGATTATGTCATAGAATGCGAGATGGGTTGCACATTGTAATGGAATATGTTCCCATGGATAAAATGTGAATGATATTGTCAAATGCTCAACATTAGGGCTAATTAAGGCCTTTAGTGAGAATCAAAATAATGGATCTGGATTGATGAAATTATCCAAATGTACTATCAAATAAGAGCTTTTAGCTTCTAAAGGAATTAATGGCTGACAAACCATTTGCCACCAAAATTGTCTACTCCAGCACTGCTGGTGATATCGTTGCTTTCTTCTTTGCTCCTACCTCTAATTCTTGACTGATTTATCCACACAGCTCATTTGTATTGCTCCCATGGGTTACGTCCCCATTCTTACTGCCATGGATACAGATGTGTGGTGATCAAGGTAGTTAAAAGTGCACTGGGGCACAAAAGGGATGCAATGCACACTTAAGGCAAGTGTTCGAGCAAAGTGAGACGCAAAAATAATAAATAATAAAAGTATACATAAATAAATTAGTATTGTAAGAAATAATCAAATAACATATTAAAACAAAAAAAAGGGTCAAAACATAATCAAGTGAACTAGCAGTCAACGGAACTAACAATAGTTTGTATCGTCTCTTTCACGTTTTTAGTAAATTTTTGTTTTTCTGGTTCAACTGTAACCAACTTTGGCAACCGTGCGAATGACTATTTCCTTACTTGTATGAGGTAAGGGTTATTTATATGCCTAAAAAATTGTATACATATAAAAAAAATATAAAGCACACCTTTTTTTGATTGTCTTGCCGGAAGGTGCATTCAGAGAAAGGCGTTCTTGATACACCCGGAGAAAGACGTCTCGTCTAATGAGGTGCGAGACGTAGCTGTTGTGCCTTTCTGTGAGGCACGTCTTTGACTACCATATTGGTGATTGCCGATAGTTTTGGAATGCCAATGAAGTTGGCCTGGTTAAAACCTAGATATGTTCTTTGACATACGTAACAACATCAGGATCAGGTTTTCGAGGTCGAGGTCTTGCTGTTGGCAGGGATCATAAAATTCCGAAATGGTTGCATCTGTACTTTTGCCCCTTGTATGACATTTTGGTCAAAATCACGCTGAGAGCGAAATTCACTCATGGGGGTTAGTCAAATGGATTCCGGCTGTGCTTTCAAAATTACAAAAATGTTGCGCTCGTTATTCATCGAAGGTTGTATTTTAGTGGAGTGATTTTTTTTAAATTTTTTTGAGGTGTCATTTTCTTCCAATGTCAAGGAAGAGATTCGAACCGTGTCCATCTCCACGGGACCCTCCGGTGTACCTAACAGACTACGTCCCGTGCACAGTGGAGTGATGTTGTCGGTTCGGTTCGGTCGGGCTATGGAGACTATATCTATCAGCTTATATTGCTGTTCGACTTGAATTAATAAGTAGGTTGTGGTGCATTATTTATCAATGAGCTTTGTTGGTGTACCTCAGTCCTTAGGTGGAACAGACTAACAATTTGTGCTGTAGAGTGAACAAGTAGTTGCCACAACTTTGTACTTTGTAGAGTTTTTCCATCGGACTTAAACAAGGGACCTCCCAAGAATTAATGCATGCATTTGGCTATCTTTTTCTTTGCAACCCTGATCTTTATGATATAGTCGATGAGTAATTCTGTTACTTTTCGACAACTTGGTACCGAGTAGTGTGTAATACCAGCAGCAAATGATGTCGCATTACATAGTTTAGTTGCAATGCAATTATAGTAGCAAAAAATAGATTAAAAAAAGTATCATTATGAAAAGTTTAATTACTTAACCATAAGGCCATCTCCAATGGGGGTTTCTATGTTCCCTGTTTCTATGGTAGAAATCTAATTTAGAAAAAAAAAATTCTCTTAATGGTGGTTTCGATCTCAATCTCTATCCTACGTAGCTACGTAGCTATGTTGTAGGATGAAGAGTTTCTATGAGGGTCATATAAATTTCTCTCTCATACCATTAAATTGATCCTTTTATATGTTGTCACGTATGATAGAAATGGGAAATCATTAGATAGTATTTTCTTGTATGTACAATTACTATATAGAAAGTCTACCAACTAACATAGTACAATGACAAATACGATAAAAACTCAATTTTAGAAATACCTGTTTGAGATGGCCTAAGGACAAAAAATAAATCGTCCCTCGGAAGACTGGCATCAAAATCTCAAAGTACACCAGAAGAAGCCAAGCTTGCAGCTTTTGATCCATAATGCACAACACATTCACATCAACATCACAGTGGCACATATTCTTGCTTAGTTGTTAAAGTTTGAGGTAGTGGCTCTCAACTACCTATACTAAAGTCTCCATTATCAAATAAGCCCTCCTGCTTCGTTTTCCTGACCTCCAGTTCAAAAGTGAGACCTCACCAAACAACTGCTGAGTCATGAATCAATAGACAAACAATTCGACTTCATCGACACAACAAAAAGAATATGAAAAGCTATGTGCCCACAGAGGAGGAAAAATAGAGAAAAAAAAGTTGTTTCTTCTACCAATCCAATTTCATTTTCCCTCTATAAGGATTCACTTTTTCTCTCAATTTCCTTATTTTTTCAAACACCAAAAAAAATTTGATTGGAATTACAATTTTCCAATAAAAATAAAATATCATATAATCAATTTTCTTTCTTTTCCTTTCATTTCCGCAACCAAACTAGGCCAGAGGAACTAGTCAGACTTGTCCATAAGTTGAACTTATTTTGCAGAATAATCAAAATTTGCAGACTAATCAGAAGATTAATGGATTTATGGCTATTGTAGATGAAGTCTAATTTCCAGCAAAAAGACAGCCGCACGAGATATTTCAATTGAGAAAACAACAGGTTCAATCAGTCTTTCGCATAATATTCCAAGCTTATTGATGGTTTAGAATATATTCTCTCCATCCACATCCAATGCTCATAGATGGCACAGAAAAAATAAATAAAGAGCAAGAGAGTACAATGAAGACGAGTGAGATTAGTAATATATTGACCTTTTTAGAGGGATTGAAGTAGTAAACTAGTAACCAGCAAACAGAAAATTATTGCACAAAGTCAGAGCTGGAATGTCGGAGAAGATTGCGCCAGTAACTATATCAGTTTCTAGGTAAACTCATTCAACAACGATGACACGAAAGAATGAAGAACAAAGGAAAAAAAAAAAACAAGTGTACACAACAACCAAAAATGACAGCATCATCATCAACAGACCTTGGAAAGTGGCATTATATGTACAACATCTCCATCTCCATCATCTGTTTTCTTATTCTAAACCCAAACTCTTCTCATCACCTTCAGTTAAATATAAGTATGCACATATCTCTGTGTATTCACTTCAAAGGGCGAAGGGGGTCCTCAGTATCGTCAGAATTGAAGGAGAAAATATCAATTGGAGCACTCGTGCAGTCATAACTGCTATCATAAGATCTGGATGGCAAACTCCGGTGATGCTGATCGAGATAAATCACTATGACCGTGATGTCATCATGGAAGTGCCGCCTTGCTCCCTTCTCTATCCTCTTTATATCGTCATATCTTATTTCCCTTTTCCTTGCAGCCTCGTTAAGGGCTGCCCTCACCAACCTTTTTGCTATTCCCTGCAAAATGTAAACAGTGAGAACTAGTTTTCAAAATCATATTTAAGTGGGTCGAGGTATGTAAGAGAGCTTACTGCTCTGGGATTCTTAAAGACGATCTCAACTGCAGCTTCATCACTTAATTGCTCCCATAGGCCATCAGATGCAAATATCATGAACAAGTCATGGGGTTTAAGCTTACGCGTCATAATTGATGGCTCCGCAGTGATAACTGCCCGCTTCAGAGGAACAGGACAAACAAACTGCTGGAATAGTGGATCTCTACTGAAGTCAGGTTTCTTAAGGTAGACATCACCGATAGACCTTGATACCTGACAAAAGAAAAGATCAATCAGCCAAATAAAAGAACATCATGATAAAAGTACAAATTTAAGTTAGACATCAATTTCTTTTTAGAAAAATCTCTCTGGGAAAAGAAGGCGGGGGGGGGGGGGGGGGGGGGGGGGGGGGGGGAAGGTATATGAGATACCTCAAAACAGTACATCAAATTTAACTTCTACATTTACCAAATACAGAGTGATAATCTATTAGTGCAGTAGAGTGGCTAAAGATGTTAAAAGATTGAGAATAGCATTAGAAATGCTGCTCAATGAGTAAATTTTATGAGTCATCAAGTTGGCAGTTTTTATTTCAAAAGTTTGTATAACAGATAAAAAGTTGGGTGTGTTCCAGAAACAGTATGACAACACCAACTATATCCCAAATCCCAATTGGTAAATAGAAATTCAAATCAGTAACAGTAGCTGATGCAAATGGATGAAGATGCAAATGCAAATACTTGCATTATGTAAATGCATCTGTCATTCTACTCGTGTCCACAAGTCGCAGTTTTTCTTTCAGATAAGGTGCAATTAAATTTATGGATACTATGTGGAAGTTGAAGTCACGTCAAGAATAAAAGCCATGGCGGTTTTAGTAACCAATGGCGGACAATGCACAGGAACAGCCGATGATGCCAAAACTAGGAGTGGAGAGAGAGGGATATTGGATAAGGTATACTGGAATAAGTATAGTTTTGTCCGCCTGTAAGAGGACCACAACTCTTAAAGGTCCAACACAGACATGAAAAGTTTGAGTTGCAATAGATACAAATAGTGGTTGCAGTAAGCATCTTAATTATTTAATTAACATGCAGATTCAAAATTAGTGGCTGCAATAATTATGAAGGATAAGATGCATAAAACAAACACTGCCACTACTTGCTCAACTTGTATACTTTAAGGAGAACATAATCTTAAAGTTAGTCTTGCTAAATTTGAAACCAAGTTAACTATTTAAGGTTCGAATATCATATTGGATAATGACATCAAGAGAATACTGCGACCAAATTAAGAACAGAAACAGAAGCCATAAAGTTCTAAGCATATCACCCTGCAAAAGAAATTTTGCTTTCTGGTCGTCCAAAAACAAGTCACTTCAAGCAAATCCCATAACTGACCTAACAAAAGAATAGACATGATTTAACTACCAAAGATTTCCCTCATTGAAACACCAGTCAACATCAATGACAATAAGCTCTAGCCTCATACACTAGTACTCCATTATGGACAGGGAATGGAATCTCAATCCTTTTAACACAACAAAATTAAAAAGACAGAAATCAACAATGATCCTGACAGACACTGAGACATTATATAAAGCTAGAATTGCATTGCAACTGCGTTCCGTTCTACACAAAAACAAAGAGAAAAACAAAACTACTAGGATTTGAATGTCATGCTCAATCTATAATGAGTAAATGTAGTCTACTTTCATGTTGAAATGAGAATATAATAGAAAAACAAGCTAGATTCAATAACATAAAGAAGCCATAGTGCCAAGTGAACCCATCTAAAAGAAGCATATTATATCTAGACCCAGTTCTTTTATAATCATCTATGTCAAACAGTCCATGTGAAGACATAACAAGCTAAGCTCGAGGCTGACTATGAGCAACAATATTAGCATGCACTCAACACAAAATTACTGATAAGATAAAATGGTATTGATATTAATAATGACGAATAAGAATCTAAGATTGTCTCACCTGAATTATCCCCTTAATTCTCCAAACTCCTCTGTTGTGCACCACGATACGCGAATCATCCGGATGAAGCGCTGCAACCTCCCTCCTCACTTCCTCCAATGCCACATTATGATCACTCGACAACCGTTCCGCCACTGCCCTCCCATCCACCCCCCTGCGGCCAAGCACCGCCCTGGAATCCCCAAGATTCGCCACATAAACCCTATCCTCCGTGATTGCCCCCAAGAGGCAGCAAGATCCCACCGACGCTATCTGCGGCCGCGACACCCATGTTCGTTTCACGAGATGCAAGAACTCCTCCTCAGTCGCATTGAATGCCTTTTTAATTACATCCACTGATAGCCCTCCTTGCTCCAAAGCAAACTCTGCCAGAGTTCAAATACCATATGATTCAACATCTTGATAATTTATGCATATCAAATAAATGCAAATATGTGTATACGCCCTTAAAATGTAGCATAGTATCCTCATATGTAACTTCGGACTAAAGTTCAATTTACTTAAGAATATGGAGGAAGAAAAATGGTTCACAAAAAGTACCAGTACATCAAGCTATCATAGCAAACTAAAATCAAGTAGAGATCAGCACTCCCTTCATAATATAACTTGCTTATCATCTGAACCACCAAAACTAAACCCCCTTTTTTTTATTGAGAACTGTATCCTATTCAGAATAACACGCGATACTATGATACCCAACCTCAAAAGTTAGGCATCGCTTCATTGCAGCAAGAAACAAAAATTAAACTAGAAGCCATAACAGACAAAGACTTCAAACTATAACCATGGCATCATGTGAACAAACGACACCTAATTTGGGAGGAAAACATAAAGTCTCTCTATGTTTCCATCTAAGGAATACTCAACATGAATGCCTAAAACCTCAGAAAACCATCACAACGAAGTAAAATTACGAGTCAAATTAAACAAAACCTTGATATTAACATGTCACCTCTAGATTTCCATCTCAACAAACCCAAATAACCGTTGGCCCATTAGAACAAACTAAAACTATAGCCTAAATCAAGCATACCATGAAATTCCAGTTCTCCTAGAATTACAACCAAATGTATTACAGCCCATTTATAACCGCCTACGTGGCAGTTGCCAATTGGGTCTCCTCTCCCCAAGTGGGGGTAGAGAGGAGGGGAGCCAATTGTCAACCGCTACGTAGACAATTGTAAATGGGTTGTAACCCATTTGGTTGTAAGAGCATCTCCAACCCTATTGTGACTTTGGAAAAAAGTTAATGCCACATAGGAATGACAAAATTTTATTCAAAAGTTCTTCTCTCCAATGCAATTGTCAAGTCAATTGTGAAGCTTATGTGGCAAAAATTAAAGAATACATTGTGAAGTTGATTGTCTTGTTCTAGACAATGCACTTGACAATGTCTTCTCTTCCATGTCATCAATTATGAATAAAAAATAGTAGAAAAAAGAAAGAAGATGAGTAGTTGTCTTAAAAGTTGCCTTGGAAGTTGGAAAAAATACTTTTATTGTCTTCTCAATACTTTTGCATTGGAGAGAGTTTTTCTATCTCATTGTCTTTTGAGATATAATTTTGCCACATAAACAAGACATTGTCTTGTGGCTCATGCCACATAGGAGCCACCTAAGACTCACACACTTAACAAAACAATAGGGTTGGAGATGCTCTAAACTTAGCATTTGTATTGAAATCATAACACGGACGTCCTCCAAAATCCCCCAAACATACACCACCTAATTCATTTTATCACATATTCCTCCCCAAAAACTTTGGGCTTTGACCCACCTCCTAAAACCATTCATATATCAAACCCAAACCTATGTTGACACGACACAACACGGTTTTGATATCGCAACACGGATCGACACCTATTGTTGTGTCCTAGCGTATCTTGGAGTGTGTGTTGTGTATAAACGTCTGACACGATACGACACGTACACAGCATGAATTTTCGGAGTGTCTGTGCTTCTTAGACCAAGACTATCCCTTTCAAAGAGTGGAAAACTTCATTTGTAAATTTACAACAAACACTTTACCATAGTAACTTCGTGCCATATTTCCAACTCAAAAAACTTGACCCACTACCTAAACCCATTAATAAATCAAAAATAGCCTTAAAAACAAAATAACACCTTTCATTAAAAAAAAAATCTAAAATAACAAATTCCCATAAAAGAAAAACCAATTTACACTTCGACACACTCTAAAACCATCACGAAGCAACCAAAACCTTTATAAGCTGGACCTTATCCACCACCTAAAGCAGTCATAACTCACGTTGACTGCGAACACAACTCATATTTTGTGCGTGTCTAACCACGTGTTCGACACACGACACGGATACGGCACCAAAATATCCCGTTTGAAGAGGGGAAAAAAAAATCAAGAAACACATCTGTACCATCTAAATACCATATACACAGATACTAAAATCACATAATTACCGAAAACTTAAAAATAGACCTAATCGATCACAAAAAACACCACAAAATCACACTCCAAGAAAGAAAAGAGAAACCCCACTCGCCCCGAGAGAATCGATCGGGACGGCGAGAGCGCGGCCCTTACTGTGTATGTGGGGGAAAGTCGGGTGTTGACGAAGCGCGAGGCCTCGGGCCCGCCGTGGCCGTCGTAAACCCCGACGTAGGTGGCGGAGGGGGAGGTGAGCACCTGCCCCTGGTCCTCCAGGGAGGCGTTGGCCTGGACCACGGCGATGGAGAAGTCGCCGGAGCAGTGCGGCTTCAGCTCCAGGTGCCACAGCAGGCCGTCCCCCCGCCGCCCCCGCCGAGCCCCCAGGCACCGCTCCAGCGGCCGGAAGCACGACGACCGGACCATCATCATTCTATAGTTTTATATATATATATATAGAGAGAGAGAGAGAGAGAGAGAGAGAGAGAGAGGATGTGGTGTTGGTGTTTGTTGTTTGGTCTGGTGGTGACAAGAAATATTTTGGGGGAATGGTGGGAAGTGGGAAAATGGAGGGGGGCTTTTTATGGAAGGGAAAAATGTTGACGTGTGCTTCACACAACTGTCCAAGTGGAGGGGCCTTTGTGTAATTTCCCCTTAGCACAAAGTAAAAAATTTAACATAGAGGGAAAATTTGGTACGGTCCCCCACCCCTCCACTTCGTGGCAGCAGGTGGAGGTCCCTTTCCAAAATTTTAATTTCTTCTTTGCCTTTATTTTGCAACCACAATCCTGTAATTTTCACTTTTATTTATACAAGTATGTACAATAATGAGACTTGAAAATAAGACATATGCATCACTTTTTAATTTAAAAATTTTAAATTATTTATAAAAAAAAATTGTTAGAAATAACAACGTGAATGTTAAGGTCAAATTAGATTTAGAATTACTTATTAATTAGATTTAGAATTATATTCCTTCTCCTAAATGGATGCATATTCATTCTCTTACTCCTATACGGATATGGATCCGTTCTCCATCTATATATATTCATAGTTATATTGGCTTTTCGTATCATCCACTAATAAAATTAATATTATTGATTTGTTTCAGTGAAAAATTGAAATCAACCAACAAAAAAAATAGTGAATACCACCCACCCTAACCACATGAGTTAAATTTTTTAGCTATTAATATATAATATTATATATTATTTTATGTGAAACGCACGTGCATCTAATAGTTTATAGTAAAAGGCTTAAATATACTGCTATATCAAACAAACTTTTTTTAGGATAATTTATGTTAACTATTCCTTATATTTCATACTAATTACAGAAGCCATTCTTATTTTGAAATTATTACACTGACCACCCTTATATTTATATTTTATGTTAAAAAAAAACTTATTTTATAAAAAAGAGATAAAGCAGAGAAATTGTTAATTATTTTTCAAATATGGATGACCCCCCCCCCCCCCCCCCCCCCCCCCCCCCCCCCCCCCCCTCTTGTAATATCGATGAAATATAGGAGGATCAATAAATTTATTTCAACTTTTTTAAAGAGGTTGAGTTGGTGTTGTATTCATTTTCTAGCACATTTTCTTGAACCCAATTTTTGTTTTGCTATCAAAGTTTATGTAATATTTCATTCACGTGTTGATTTAATTGATTTCTCTTTAGATTAG